>CM061921.1:183236355-183836355 GCA_031002005.1 Vandiemenella viatica | reverse complement strand
ACTAATGAAAGGGCTTATTAAGATATTGCAAAGAAATGCGACTAAAGCAGATAAAATATTGGATCAAAGAAGCTACACCTGTAGCACCAAAATTGGGAGTCGTTCCGATACTCAAAAGTAAAGGAATTTCCAAACGAAAGAGGCAACACGACGAAATCTGAGAGGACGAATCAAGAGCATTAGACCCCACACAGCTGTTTTCTAAAGATATAAAAGTTGTATTTGACAGAATTTTAACAGAAATAGGAATAAGGGTAGAAAGTGCAATAAAACTAAATGAAAACTTTGCCTTCCTTGGTGGCCACACGTTAGTAAATATGACCACAGAAGATCTCCAAAAAAATGGAGCCGTTCTAGCAAGCAGATACTCCAAGGACTTAAACACAATTGATTTCTGCAAAGAACTTGCCGTGTTTAAACAACAAGCTCCATTTTTAATTGGAATCAATGAAGCAACTAGTCCATTCCAATTGTTGCAACACATGTGTAAAAATGACTTGCAGGAAGCCATTCCTAATATTTGTATAGCTCTGAGAATATACTACACGTTACCAACGACGTCCGCATGCTGCGAGTGGAGTTTTAGTAAACTAAAAATCATTAAAACCTACCTGAGATCAACAATGAGCCAGGAACGTCTTTCTAACCTCACGATCTTATCAATCGAAAATAGAACAAGCTTATGAGACGATTTTTGATGAAGTTACAGACTCTTTCGTGGAAAGAAAGCTCGACGAGTGAAGTTGTAGGAACATTTATTGCAAATTTTGCTAGGGCCTAAGGACTGCAATTGTGAGTACAGTATGGCTCGTGCGTTACATATTATGATTATGTGTATTATATAATGCAAGCAATAAACTGTTTTTTATCTTTTTTATCACGTTAGTTTAATAGTACCCAACTGAGTGTGGTGTTTTCATTAGGGAGGGGGGGGGGGGGCGCCAGCGTGAAGTTTTTGCCCCGGTTCGGAAAAATCCTAGATCCGCCACTGCAAGTCAACAATGGAATATATACTGTTAAGACTGGGAATCATCGCCTATAAAATTTGTTGCTATTTGATAATGATTAGTGGATTTTTAACTAAAATTACATGGATATAAATTGTTAATTCTAGACTTATACATAGTATAAAATCAGGATAAATCAAAACATTATGTCAAATTTTATTTTTTTTTATTTATTTTATCCCATAATTGATACTTAAAAATACATTTTCAACAAGATTATTAAATATATGTTCTATCCGAGCTTTAGCAAAATATGTTGCTTGACATCCCGTGGTGGAGGGAAACCTAAATGTTCTCTGTTGTAGCTGATTTTCTTCCTCATTATCTCCTGTTATCATTCTTAAAGTTCTTTCACATATATAAGGCATTAACTTTATCTGTAATTGCATGTAGAATAGTATATAATCTATAGAAGGTTACACTAGTAGCGTTCTAGGTTATGCTATACTAATGTTTTGTTAGCCATTTAAATATTCGTTCATTACCTCTATGTGCTGGTGGCGATACGCAGATTCACAATGTGGTGATAATATTGTCTGATTGTACTACACAAACGGCGAACTCTTTAAACATAAACACACCATTTTTCGTCTTGAATCCTAGTGCGTCCAAGAACATGGTTGTCATGGAAATGCTTCTTTCTTTGTTAGCTTCCGCAAAACACTAGTTAGGAACGTGTATTTAAAACACGATCCTTCAGTTTCAGATAGCATGCAGACGTGTTGGCGGGGAAACTCTATGCTTTCAAATTCCATTCGAGTATCTAAATGCCCCGTCTTAATTGATCTAATTTGGTGTGAACAATCAATTACACCAAAAGGTGTCGTTAACAGTAGAATTTTAAAAATCTTGTACACATATTGCAAAAGACTGCCGTAATGTTTTTCGCAATGTTTAGATACAAGCATTCATTTGAGAACGACACATCACTTAATTACACTTTAAAAATTGGAGGGGTCAAATACAAGCACAGTACATCTTACGTTGTTTTTCTTTTTCGTCTGAAATCATAGAACCACAATCCTAGGATTTTCAGTTGCATTGAAGTCTTTATAGGACAAGAGTGTTTATTGCTTTAAGGGAGCACAGGATATTCATACCGAGCGTGGTGGGTCAATGGTTAACGTTCTGGCCTCGCATTCCGGAGGACGCGGGTTCGAATCCCTGTCCGGGCATCCAGATTTGGGTTTTCCATGGTTAAGTCAAATTACTCCAGGCGAATGCCGGGATTCTTCCTTCAAAAAGGCCATGGCCGAATTCCTTCCCGTTCCTTGTCCAACTCCCATCCCGCCTCTAATGATCTTAGCCGTCGACGAGGCGTAAAGCAATAAGTAAAAAAAAAAAAAAAAAATTTCATGCAGACAAAAAATTCTGAAATTAATGGTAAGATCCTTTCCATCCATAAACCCTTTAAACAAACGAAGTTTCTCCCTGTCAACCACGTGCACATAAAGCATCTTCTAGGCGTGATTATTTAAGACAAATTTGCTCTATTATAGATTCTGATTTGCTTCTATGTATGCTCGTGCAGTGCATGTACCAGATTTATCAGTTACATAATTGCCCGTACTTAACTGCATTCAGTGTGTATTGCATTAGCTTTGCAAATCTGTGCAGTGTAATCTGAGGCATAGAAGATAGTACCGGGTTTTAATACACGTTTAGAAAAGCTGAGCAGTTACTCAATAGAATCTGGTTTAGTGGAATCGATTTCCAGGGCCGTTTGTATCTCACTTCTAAGTGAATTGTTGTTTTCTCTAACGATGAACTCATCTTTATTAGTTTTTTGAACCAATTATTTTGTTAACTCGTCGAAACTGTAAGATTCTGTGGGTATCGGTGGCGTAGCGAGCTTAACTCGCGCCCGGGGCACAATACCTTTTAAGCCCCCCCCCCATTCGAAAACCATATAATATTATCTGTAAAATATACTTGCAAATTAATAAATAAAGTAAAATAAATAAAGTCATAGGCTCAAGCTAGACTTTAAATTTGAGACGTATATGATCATCTAGAATTAGTTCAAAAGATACCTATTATTTATTTTACATATTTATAAAGAAATATTTAAAAAACACGCAGTTTTAAAACAATAAAAAAGTAAATATTTATTATCTCTAAGGAGATACATATATTTAATAATAATATGATTACAATGCATTAATGAAACTAGTTACTACGTATAAATTTTCGTTGCTTTTAATGAAGCAAATTTATCAATAATATCATCAAAGTTGATTATTTCAAATTTTTCTCTTTCCACACTTAAAAATGCTAGGTCACTTAGGCGATCTTGTCCCATCGTTGATCGTAGATATGACAAAATTAATTTTAATTTGCTGAATGAACGTTCGCAGCTAGCAATTGATACTGAGATAGTTAGGAGTATTTAAAGTGCCACTCTCAGGTTTGGAAAAACATCTTCTCCATACGAGATTATAAAAGTAAGAAATTCTATTGGTGTTTTAGATTCAATTTCTTTTCTACTGCGGAGTAACATTTTGCAGTCACATATTTCGATAAAGAGTTCTATTCCTTTGAAATCTGTATTATAAAATTCACCCAAATTTTTACATTTTTATTCATGGTCGTTATCAACATTATCCTTGTTTAATAAATTTTCAGCGTCTAGTAGAAATCCAAATTTGAAATTAAGGTCACTTAATCGTGTACATATTTCTTGTTGGAGACGATCAAGAACCCTTTTCATAACGCGAGAAATTTCACTTTCTGCGGAAAGACCAACATCTATAGCCAATTCTCCTTGCATTTTGCGGCGTCTTCTTACACGTATTGTTGTATCAATATCCCATTTTTCACAAAGAGATTTTGCTTTTTCTATTGCCTCTTCACAGAGCTTGTCTGGAATTTCGGCCAGTTCAGTAGCTAATGATTCAAGATCATGGAACGCTCTCTAAAATTCATTCTAGGATCTTGTAATCTGAGCTGCACACGATCAATCCTCCTTAAGATTTCATACCAGAATTCAGAAATGAACTAAAGTTATGAAACTAAAAGTTAGTATATTTTGCAACAAAATTGTAGCTTCACTTCTGGTGTCACTTGTAGTGGTAGTGTCCTCTGCTAATTATTCTAATAGTTCTACTAAATTCTGTAGCACATCGACGATAACGCTAACCGCTTGTACTCTGGCGCTCCATCGTGTTTCAGATTCACGTTTGACAGTTTTTGTTAAAGCATTTATTAATTATTCCCATCGTAACGTGAGAAAAAGAGATATATGTTTTCAATATTCCAAAACATGTCAGAACGATTGGATCTTGTTTAGCTGCAGTAACTCCTACTAAATTCAATAAATGGTTATCACAATTTATAAATAATGCTTTATGATTTTTTTTCCATTATTCTTTGTTGAACGCCAGATGTGTGACCTGCCATCACGGCAGCATTATCGAAAGATTGTGATCTGCAGATTGTTAATGAAATTCCATCGTAATTTAATTTCTCTAAAATTGTATTTTCGATGGAGGCTGCATCTTTAGCATGTATTTCAATAAAACCCAAAAAAGATTCTTTGATGGAAACTTTTTTTATTGATTAAATTCAACATCTACATACCTAACGACTTGGGGCATTTGTTCTCGATGAGAGATATCAGGAGTTGAATCAATATTTATATTATAATATTTATTTATTTTGATATCGTTTATTTCGAACTATAGATGCTAGAAGATGAATGAATTCATTTTGAATCTGTGGTGACAAATATGATACAGTTTTTGGAGTTTCTGTGGCATGTTGAAGATTTGCTAGTGGCGGATCAAACTGAGCTACAAGTCTAAGGAAATTAATAGGTTTCCTACATTTGTACCATCTTGAAGTGCTAGTTTTTCAACATGGCCACGTAGAGGAAGATTTTGTGTAATTATATACCTCATGCAAGCTAATATTCTTTGCAATATATTTCGCCCCCGTTCTTTTTCGGACTGAATGTTCGCTTCTAATGATACATCAATTCCCGTTCTACTTATTAATCTTCGTTCTGTTTCTTTCCAAGCCGTAAGTGATTTGCGGTGACTTGGACTTCTTTCATGGCTAATCAATTTATCTTTTTTCTTCCATTTATTAAAACCAGCAGATGTTACGAAAGAAGATTGTGTAGCGGAATTTGATGTAATAAACAGTAAGCAACAAAAGCAGTACGCTGCATTATTTTTTGGTGAATATAATAACTAAGATCGGTTAACTTCAGTTCCTTCCTTTTCATTGCCGACTCGCCGAGAAAACCAAGATTTTGGCATTAGACGATTAGTTGATGTTGCTGCTGCATTTAAATTAGTTTCATTTTGAAATGTGCAAGATCCACGAATAATCATTTCTTTTCGAAGTTGGTTCGATATTATTGGAAGATTGTTGCTAAATTTTAAATAAGCAACATCCTTGTACTCCAGAACGTCCGGAATTACAGCAAATGTTTCTGTTGTATTTTCTGTGCTTTTTATTAGATGTGAACATGGATTTATCATTTCTGATGTACTTGGGCCACCTTCTTTAGAGTCTTGTATTTGTTGAGTTGTTTTATTAGTACATAAAAGTTTAGCAGTATTAGGTGTACAACCTGAATCTGGTGCTGACTGTGAATCTGATTTTACATCTTCATCCTTTTTATCTTCTAAATTTTCTAATTGCGATTTTTTTCTAAGTATGATTCCATTATTACTCTAGACTTCAGAGCTTCTTTTTCTTGCTGTAGTTTTCTTTTCCGATTCTGGGAACCGCTTAGTTTCTTTCCTGGAGTTGACATGGTCTAAATAAAAAATATTTTTTATTAAATTAATTAAGATATTACTGTTAAATAAGACATCAGTGAATAAAATATGAAAAGAGAACAGAATGCAGCTTATTTCAGAAGACAACAGGAAGGTGAAAAAATACTTGTGTTTATAAATCTATAGGTTCTAAATCTAATTTGGAGACCATCAGACATGTTCAGAACGGATTTCGATCTCCTTCATATATGTTGAAGGTTACAAAGCATATAAGTCTGTGGTTTAGTCGTTTCTTAAAATGCGCGCTAGTTTTTGATATATTTGCATGCAAAGAAACAAAAAATTCTAAATGTTATCTATATAGTAAATTATTGGGCCAAGTTTTCAAATGGCGCCTGATCTGGGCCAGTGGTCCGCAACCTTTTCCTACTCGGAAAAAAATAAATAAATTGATTCTCAATACACGAAATGATAGCTAAATACAGCGGTTCTATAAAATTAGTAATCAGGCAGTTTTATATTACTATTAAAGTAAATAATTATACACAAACGTTCAATGTGACCCTTTTGCCTGCTTAACTGCACACGGGTGGCTGATCCTTGGAGAAATCATTGACATTTCTTCATCGACGGATTTGAGTCCTTTCTTCTTGGATGTTTTAATCTCAGTAAACATTTAGAAGCCCAATTCACATAAATATGTAGTTGTAAATAGCAATAACACAGTAACAGCCGTGTCGCAGATAGATGGATATTCACTCCTTATTGTTAGCCAAAATATATCTAAAGAAACATCGAGAAGTTTTAATTGGAAAGTTCTGTCAGCTTTTAAATCTGCGAATTCCTCTTAAATATGAATTGAAAGATGTTCCGAATTTGCAACGAATGGTTCACGAACCCAGTCAAAATCTTCAACACTTTACCCAAAGTACTTTTTGAATCTCTGCTGGGGGACTTCTAAATGTTCTTTAATTAAGTCCATCACCGTTTTATTACCGTCATCAAGTGACCATACAGTCGGGAACATCTCACACGACCCATTTTCAATCCTCTGTAACCAGAAATCCATCTTATTCTCAAATTATTTAATCTTATCCATATTAATAAGAATATTTTGATGTTCAGCCCATTCAACTTTTCAAGTGTACGAAAAGTCGGTAAGATATACCAACTTACATACCCATTCGCCATCTGCGAATAAAACCGCGTAGTCTTTCAACCGTCAAAAATGCCTGCACCTCTTCTCTAAGTTCAAATATTAGCGTTAACGACTTTCCTCGTGACAGCCATTGAAATTCTGTATGTAGCAGGAGTGTAGTCTGTTCTGAAAACATTTCCTGACATAAAACTAAGAAAGGTCGCGATTTTATGAAATTCACGACTTTTACTACTTCGTCCAGCACATCTTTCTGGGAAGGTGACAGAGAAAAAGCAACAATGGCTTCGCGGTGAATGAGACAATGATCGCATCGTACGTTGGGATTTCGCGTACTTTAGCTGCAAATCCTTTCACTGGGCCTGTCATAATAGCCGCTCCGTATGTACAAACACTTACGCAATCGTTCCATGTTAATTCATTAAGGAGAAAAATTCATAAGTCAAACGAAATACTTCTCAACTACAGTGTATTCTGGAAGTTCTTTGCAAAAGAAGAAAGTACAACTACATCTACATCAACGTAGCGAAAGTAAGCCAGAAGATGTGCGTAGCGGCTAATATGTGTGGACTCGTCGATCTGAAGTGAGAACTTCTGACTGTTGTTGATTTTTTGTTTCATAATGACTTGAATATCACTAGACATATTAATAACTCGGCGACTGATTGTGTCAGCAGAAAGAGGAATTTTTGAAATTTCACTAGCAGATTCTAAACCCAGAACTATTCTCACCATCTCATTAGAAACAGGCTTTAACGGTGTTTCACCTATTGTATGTGGTTTGTTGGCCTTTTGCGATAAGTTCGGCTGCCTTATAACTGGTTTACTGTACTTTTTCCGAAACACATACTATAGCGGTCATCATCGTTCTTTGTTTTCTCTTATTTTCCAACAACCGACGAAAATAATTGACATCTTTGCTTGAAAGAAAAGAATGTTTCGTTGGCAAATTTCGTTTCAATTTACTGGGAACCATAGCAGCGTTACTGAGGTTTTTCACTACAAACGATACATTCGGTAATTGAGTACGTTTTTTCACCACACACAAAAAATAACTTCTATATTTCCGCTGCATCATCTTTTGTTTCTTTCTTTCTGGCTCAGCGCTTTCACCAGTTGCACTCATAGACGGAACACTACGTTCGAGGAATTTGTCAATCTTGAAGAAATAAAATAGTATGCTCTTCGTAATAGAAAATATCAAAACTAACTACTAACACAGTTATCGGACCACTTCAGAGCACAGCTATGATGGAACTGAAGTAACTGAAAGAAGCTGGATTTATACACTTCAGAGAAGTCACATATACGGTGCCGATTGTTTTTACAGTGATGTCTAACAATGTGTGGATGCAACCGTACAGGAACAAGGTAGTATTGTTGGAGAAGCACCAGCACCGACAAGTTAATAAAATAACAAAAGATTCTGTTAATCCTAGCACTTTTGACTGAGGGAATAGCACATACGCAGAACATGCGGTAAATATAACAGAACCTCAAAACGCAGCAGCAGTGGCGAGGAATAATATTATTTCAAAAGTGACTAAACAAAACTAACAGCAACTGTGAGTAATTAAATAAGATTTAATTTCTTATAATATGACAACACGTAACAATTCGCGGCACATGAAATTAAAATATAATAAATAAAAATCCTGACAGTTAATTCCTTACCATGCCTAAAATTTCGCGGCACACTTTTCACCCTGTCGCAGCACACCGGTTGCGAACCACTGGTCTAGGCGGTAGCGTGACGGATTTATAATTTTCTGATCCAAATTTAAATCCCCGCAGAGTATAATATTTTTATTTATTTTTATAGTCAAAAATTGTCAAGCTTGAATTTTTTTTTTTTTTTTTTTTTTTTTTTTTTTAAAAAAAACTTCATTTACACACTTTTATTGCGCGAAATAAAATTTAAGACAAATCACAATTCTTATAAGGGATACAACAATTTCGGCCAATATATCAACAATGGCTTCGTAATATGCCTCGCCCGTACCCAATGAAATTGTCAGGAGGCGAATCTGCTAGTAATCTGGAAACTGACACAACGATTACGCAATTTTTATAAGCATCTGTCACTTGTCCTTCCATTTAATTTCTTGGCAGGATAGGCTTACTATTTTATTTTCAACCGTTTACAAGCAACCGTTGTTGGAACAAATCGAGTGTAGTAGAAAGAAAGAAAAAACTATCTCACCAATGCTACGTATTTCAGTTAAAATATCTCTTGTTAATAAATAAGTAACGAAACGACGAAGATGAAATAAATAAAATTATAGTAATTATTTCAACTGAAAACGCACCTATTAATAAACTTATTAACAAAAAGTGAAAAATAATGTAATGATGGAGACTTTCCTGGTGCATGATTGCAATGAAGTTTTCAAGGGTGTGTGGCCGATTTGTGTTGTGAAAAGACAATCCGTCGGTAGACCCGCGAATTCATTACGATAAGATTTTCAGGAAAAAGATGCTGAATTATAGGTAATATCATTTGTTTTAAATATTATTTTGTGCAATAATAGTATGTAGATGAAGTTTAAACAAAATAAAAGAAGTCAAGCTTGATAATTTCTGAAGATAAATATCTCAAAAACTAGGGCGCATTTTGAGAAACGACTATACCACAGACATATATGCTGTGTACTCTTCAACATATATGAAGGAGAACGAAATCCGTTCTGAACATGTCTGATGGTCTCCAAGTAAGTACAAAACCAATTTGCAACCATCCAAAGCTTGAAACTAAGGTTTTATATTCATTACAACCTATTATAAAGCCAAATTTAGATAAGCTGAGCTTAACTGTAAACTATACTTGGAAAGTTTTGGTAGTTTTATCTTAATTTTCTATAGAGTTGGTAAACTATCTTTTTTTTAGTTAAATTTAAAATTAAACTAAGGTAGGTTTTTAAAATTGGCTTCAAGAGACGTCAAAATCCAATGCTTATTAATGTGATAGTTTTGACAAGCGTAAAAAAAAGTTGCTGGTTTTAGGTTGTCCCCCAGATAAGCCATATTTACGGTAAATTAAGAATTCTTAATTTTTATTACTATACATAGTAATAAAAATTGATTATTGTCTATTTCCTCAATTGTTTTATTGAACACTGTTGACAAATTTTTTCATAACCTACTCACTGAATAATAGAATCGTTGAGTAGATGTAGTAAGTAATTTTATTTGTTTTATTACTTACCAAGAATGTCTGGAACTTGAAAGTTAGTAACACAGTGAAATGTACACTATAATGTATGCCAACATTAAACTTATAACATATAACATTCAATATTTAAATACATCTCATTTTCATTTTAAGTAGAATGCGATGACAAGGACGCAAAACTGAAAAATACACGCACCTCTTTGTCATTTTGGCGGGCGAAATTTCACTGGCCAATCCGGTGTCCTTTTCCACGACCACCGTTCGTATTGCGACATGGAAATAGAAATCATATTTAGATTCCGACCATAGATAGCATGACCTGTCTCTCTCCAGCCAACCTCCCATTCACACTTTGGGTCCGGCAGTTTCAGTGGGTGCGAAATATTTGCTTATTAATTTTATAAAATATGGAGTGACACTGTTCACTACACTATTAGTGTTCCTTTTTTTCCTTTTTATTTACGAATTAACATTTATTATATTACACTGGCACTAAATTTAAAGCATATTTTCCAGAAATCAATTATAATAAAAATAAAAATTATCGAGCATTTTTTTGTTTTGCGGACCATTTGGCTCCCCTTTGTGAGTAGCGCCCGGGGCATGATGCCCCTCCTTGCCTCCCCCTCTCGCTACGCCACTGGTGGGTATATCATCCGTCTTAATCTTCTTCTGGACTATTAAGATTACAACAAAGTGAACCTTTTTTTTTACTTTAGGTTTTACGACTAGTTGATTAATTACAGGGGGGATGGGACTGGGGACAAGGAACGGGAAGGAATTCGGCCATGGCATTTTGAAGGAAGCATCTCTGCATTTGCCTGGAGTGATTTGGGGAAACCATGGAAAACCCAAATCGTGATGTCTGGACGGGAATTCGAACCCGCATCCTCCCGAATGCGTGGCCAGGTATGTTATCGTGGCCTGGGAATTTTCTTACTGGCAATTTCTTAATTATTGGTAGCAGTTCTCTTGGAGTAGTGAATTTGACATAATTTTCCGCACCAATAGTCATATACTGATTAAATTCTTCGACTGCCGAGTTGAATTCGTGATCTATTATTGGATTCGGTTTGAAGGCATTTTCAAAGTAATCTGCTAAAATTTCGCATTTCACTGAATCTTTGTATTTATAAGTATCGTTCCATTTTAAGGTTGGTAAGATAATGGGCTCTCTGAGGATACGTTCTGTGGTTTTGCATTGTGATCTGTCGCCATGTTCCATTTTCGATAGATAATATTGGTATGTTTATTTATAAAACCAGACAAGTTTTATTTTTTCCTGCCTAATTAATTAGTTTAGCAGTCGGCGTTGATGTGATAGTCGCTGCCTTTGCCACTGTATGCGAGTTTGATTTTCATAGTTGATTAAATTTTTTCTTTGTGGTATTCTTTTGTATAGTGACCTAAACGTCATTCTTCGAGGTTTCCTGGCTGGTTGCTCTATCGCCTGGTGAATTGCAGTTGTTAGATGTACGCCTTCATCAATGATATCTTCAGTGTCTCGCTTAAAAAATGGTGATAATATCTGAAAGAGGTTAAATTCGAATAAATTCAAATTTACTTGCCCAGTTCGTTCCTTTGATTTTTGTTCTAATGTTTGGAGGCTTGTGCCAAATTTTGCTAATACCAGGAGGTGGTCTGACTCAAATTCAGAGATTGCTTACATATATATACTGGTGGTGGTGTATTCTTTGCTAGGGCAATGACAAGTATGTCAGGGGATATGGAGGGACTATAAATGTAGTAATGATTGATTAAATTTTTAACCGATATAGTTACACCGCTGAAGGATATATGCCCATCACGATCTGTTCTGTTAACTTAATAACCAGTGTTATTAGAGCTGAGACGTGTTTCGGTTATGCACGCAATATCATCATTATGGCTTCTCATAAATTTTGCAAGCGTTGAATTCTTATTGCGTACACCATTTGCTTTCTTGTTAAGGAGTGTTAGCTCAGAGACGACGTATGATTTGCATTTCAGCGGAATAATAACCTCTTTTATCATAAGGAGAAAAGCAGAAATTAATCAAACTTCTCAGTAGCCAATCCTTTTGAAACAGACCCCTTGGGTGCTTTTCATTGGCTGAGCGCGTCTTCCATATGCAGGTGACTATTTTCCGAACTCGTCTTGAGAGATCAGTGCTCACCGGGCGAAATCCTTTCTCCCGTTAACAAAGGATGTCTGGCCCCAACTAGTAACTTGAATCTCTATCTGAACCAATGCAATTTCCCTACGATCTATCTTTCGCAATTTAAGGAAACTTTTTAAATATTACTTTCCCGCTCCAACTCATAATTAATTTATTCTTAATAAATACAAATTGGCTTTATTATAGTTTCTGATCGTCTAAATGTAGTTAGGACCATTGCAGTATTGGATCCCTAATCTCTTCTCTATACAAAGGATCATTACAGTTCTTCAGCCTTAATCTCACCGCTCGTGTCTTATGTTGTCTGCTCGTTTAGCTTGATCTTACTAACGTCCTTTCTGTTCCTGTTTCACAACCTGTAATTTCTGAGCCAGTACGTGTCATTCCGTCTCCTCACCTCATGGTCCAGTGGCCAAACACCAATAGCAATTGTTAATGCAATTGTTTCCTCCATTCGGTAAGCTCCGGTCAAGTTCGTTAAAGACTTCTTATACGCTGTCTTGGGTTTAACTTCCAAAAATGTTTTGTCCACAAACATGCTGTGTAGCCCATTAAAGAGGTTAGAATGGCATCTTGGTACCTTCTGATTAGAAAACAGAAAGTGTTAATGGAGAATTATAAGGCTGCCTTAAGTGGTCCATTGTTTTCTGAGTGGGAATTAATCAGATTTGGAGTACCTCAGGGTTCTGTATTGAGGCCACTATTGTTTTTTTAATATATATAATTTATCTACTCTGCGTTGCATCTAAAAACTCAAAATTTTTCCAATTTGCAGATGACACAAACATAGGAATTAAAAATACTACAGATTTATCTTCAGAATATATTTCAAAGTATGTCTTTGACCTTATTAACAAATGGTTTACAGCTAATGGCATGTCTTTAAACTCTGATAAAACTCAGTATATGCAATTCAGTACATCACACAGATTAACACCAGATATAGAAATTAAACTTGCAGGCCAGTCCATTCAAGAGGTAGAATGCGGGAAATTCCAAGGTTTGCATATTGATCATAATTTAAATTGGAAGGTACATGTATCTGATTTAATAAAGCGATTGGGTGCAGCCACATTTGCAATTATGTTCATAGAGCAGCGAGTTGATTTAAATAACATTGCAGATTAGGTTTAATGTCATTTGCTTAGATAATTCTTATTATTCGCTTTTGGGCTCTGAACAATTTGGCTCTATGGTTAGAATTGTCACAGAATATTATTCTGTATGACATTAAGGAGTGAAAATAAGCAAAATAAGCTAGCTGCCTCATACGGAGATCACCTATAGCTGAAATTGTAATTCGAACAAATTTGGTTATGAAGAAACAAAATTTTAAGTTACCTAACAATCAGCTTCTTCTGCTTTTAATTTGCAAGAAGCACATTTCTCTCTTCTGCTACCAGGTTCCTCTGATATACTCTTCTCGCACTTCGAATGCTTAGTCGTAGACTTTGAAGTTTCTCTGTCTATATATTGTCAGATGTTTCAATCATCTTCTTCTGTGGTATCGATTGATTCATCGTCCTTTGTGCTGATGACGCCAGCTCTCTTGAGGCTCTGTCTACATTAAAGACAGCTGCAGGCATATCCAGTGCAGTGAACACATTCCTCAGTTTTTTCCAGTCTACTTTTCTTAGATTACTACCTGTTATACTGGTTCTATTTATGCTACTGGTCTTTGTGTTCTGGCAAGATCACAGACAAACACATTGTGATCACTTGTCATGTTAGCCAGCACCTTCCAGCTCCGAAGCAGATTTCTCGCAGGAGTTTTCGTAATATACACGTCAATACTTGTTCTAGCAGTAAGCAGGACGATTATGTGCCTTATTCCTGACCTCAATCCCCAGTTCTTCTAGCAATATACCTCTCACGACAGTCTTCTTACTGTGCAAGAGACCAGACGTAGCACTGACGTCCGTTGCAATCATTATTGCGCAACTTAGCCGCAGAGTATCTTCCGATTCCGCGTGTATTACTGCCGGATCTGCAATAATGGGCGTTTTCCTTTACTTTTCACCAAATTCCGGCAGTACGCGCTAATCAGAGGAAGAGGAAATTTCATCCACTCGTGCATTTAAGTATCAGCTGTGGCCCATCTGTTTGCACTCCGACATTTAACCTCATTTTCTGTGTTTCTGTCCCTTTTTCTGTCTAAAAGTTTTGGCTCTTAATGCATTCCTTCGTCTTCGAGATAGGGGACTGTCGCACCTCTTACGACATTTTGCACATACGAGGTGTGTACAAAAAGAAACCGAACTTCTGCTCATCATTAGGGTTCGGATCTTTATGACCAAAAAAATAGAGAAATGTGCAGGCAAATATGACCTTAAAAATTGGTAAACATGACCTAAAAGAGACAAAATATGACCAAACATTAAATTTTTTATACTTTAAAAATGCTCAAATGTACATAATTTATTTTATGTAGCTGTGTCGCTTTCATGTAGAAAACATAATTTGCTTTTATGCACTCACTGTACGATTGGGAAATTAATTTTTTTTTTTGAAAGTTATTTTCTTGTTCTTGTAAAAGAATGGATTACTAGAATTTTACTTTTAAAAATGGAAATTTACTACAAATTTGTTGCGAATTAGTGTACATAACATTTTTTTATTCTTGTTTGATGCCAGCATTGCAGTATATCACCATATGCATCTTCAAGTTCTCGAAGAGGAATTTTCTCCGGTTGTCACTTAAAACTGTCTTGTAGTGTGAGAAGCAAGATGTGACGGGAGCGTTCTGAAACAGAGTCAGGTCACTGCAATTTAATTGTGGGTCGTCTTCAGTCTAAACAGATTCGCCACCATGTAAAATTTCACTAATTTTACAAATTGTTTTATATCCCTTATTCCCACACAATACTTTATCAAATTTGTTTTTCAGCAAACTAACCACACTGGCCCCTGCTTGGCCTTTTTCGGTTTCCACACTTTTAACGACCGCCAAACTTACATTCAGTTCTAGACCAATTTCTTCAAGACGCGAAATCGCAGTTGTGATGCCTGAAAAACTTGACTTTATGTACGCCAAATTTCTGAACAAATTACTGGAAAAGAGTTCTTGGACAATTTTTATGGAAGATGCTTCACTGCTATCAAAATTAGAAACTATTTTCTTTATGTTTTCTTAATATTCACAGTAATAGCTAACTGCACCGGGCCATGTGCCCCAACGAGTAAGTACTGGTGTTGGTGGAAGAGGGACGGAAGGTGCGTCTTCTTTAAATTTTGCCAGTCTCATTGGAGCTTTAACAAAAATCTTTTTTACGTTTGATATTAATCTATCAACATCAGGGAAATTAAATCTTACTTCCTCGGCAACTCTATGTAATCCATGAGCGAGACAAGTTAAATGCACCATCGGAGGATACATCATCTTCAGACATTTCCCAGCCTTTACCATGTACGTCGCAGCGTCGGTCACAAACAGTATGACATGTTGTCTTTTTTTTTTTTTAACTGCTTTACGTCTCTCAATAGCGAGGTCTTTAGAGACGGGAAAGGATGAAAATAACTCTTTCATCTGTGCTAAAATACTCCTCTCCAAATTCTTTTACATAACTCTGTAATTTTGTACTTTCAGAAAGTTTTGTTTTCGGCATTGCGGTACTCACTGATCCACTGGAAGGAATGGGAAGGAACTCGGCCATGGGCTTTTTAAGGAAGCATCCCGGCATTTGCCTGGAGTGATTTGGGAAACCATGGAAAACCCAAATCTGGATGCCCGGACGGGGATTCGAACCGCCGGACATGTTGTCGCTTAACTTCACAGCTCCATAACAGTTTCATATCGTTGTCGAAACAGACGGCAATTGATGAGTGGTTTACTGATTCAAGAGCTTCACAGTCCAGTAGAAATATATCACCCGGTCTGTCAGAAAGTAGGGTTCCAACGATAACATTTACAACGTATCTCCCACAAGCATCAATACTTTCATCCATTGATGCCCAAATCTTATTGGTGCCTTTCTTAGTTCTGATTGTCTGCAATACATTTTAATAACAAGACGGTAAATAGTTCTCCCTCAATGTTGATTCGGTTGTGTATTTCTCCAAGAACGATTTGAAATGCTCATTGTTCACTTTATTAAGTGGGATGTTGACTGATACCATCATTTCACAGAGTTCTTTAGAAAAAAATTGACAATTTGGAAGATGACGAAGCTGTAGATGTATCCAAGAAAAGTCAATGTTTGCTTTGCCGAGTTGAATGTCGTATTACGTTATTCTTGTGTCTTGATGTATTGCAGTGCTGTTGCACATGAAATCGCTTTGTTGCATTCACTTTAGTTTCACATAATTTACAGAAAATAACTCTTTCATCTGTGCTAAAATACTCCTCTCCAAATTCTTTTACATAACTCTGTAACTTTGTACTTTCAGAAAGTTTTGTTTTCGGCATGGCGGTACTCACTGATCCACTGCAGATTTAACACTGGTTCAGGATTATTTTCAAAAGCAATGGTGACAGTGCGTGAGTGGCTGAAGTATTTGCGCTTGTTTAGACGCGGAGAGTCTGGTATGTGGGAAATACCTGACCTTGGTACCGAGCGTGGCGGTGTAACGGTTAGCGTTCTCGCCTCGCATTCGGGAGGACGGCGGTTCGAATCCCCGTCCGGGCATCCAGATTTGGGTTTTCCATGGTTTCCCAAATCACTCCAGGCAAATGCCGGGATGCTTCCTTCAAAAGGCCATGGCCGAATTCCTTCCCATTCCTTGCCCCCATCCTTTCCCGTCTCTAAAGACCTCGCTGTTGAGAGACGTAAAGAAGTTAAAAAAAAAACCAACCTTGGTAGGGAGGTGTTTCCCATTAAGCAGCAGTTTCACCGTACTGAATCATAGGAAGACAATTAATTCCTCTCAACTCATCGGTGGGTCACTGCAGTGGACTCAGCTCCCGCGATACCATCGCAAGTGAGACATTGATTAACGCGGCTTGACTCAGGCATGCTGCTGCTGCATAGTCGAATTTAAAAAGCGGGCGGAACATTAACGTTTAGAGAGTGACAATAATTTATAACTTTAATTCTTGACTGGTGAATTCTGAAAAATTTAGTGACAATTAGTTTCGTTTCTTTCTCCATTGTATAACAGGAGTATATTTCTTTGAATAATCTTAATTTCTTTTCATCTATAACTTCTATCAAAAAATTACCAGATTTTTCCTCAAAATATGACCATATGACCATAAAAATTATTGAAATATGACCAGACTTAGGAAAATGGCCCGAATATGCATTTATAGGCTATATAAAATACATTTAAATACAATCAGAAATGTTGAATCAGTGTTTATTTCAGCTCAAAAAGAAGGCAGGAAAAAAATATGACTTTTCCTAAAGATTCATACTAACTTTTACACACTGTCCCCTTCAACGTACTGTCCTTCACTATCAATACACCGTTACCATCGTTTTTTCAAGTTTTGGAACGCCTCCTAGAATGCAATTTCTCCAATGGCGCGCAGTTCTCTCGTCGCATTGTTTTGAATATCTTCTATGGTCTGGAAACGACGTCCTTTCAAAGAGTTTTTCAGTTTTGGGAAGAGAAAAAAGTCTGCCGGAGCCAAGTCCGGAGAATAGGGTGGCTGAGGCACAACGGGAGTGCGAGATTTAGTCAGATAATTCGTGACAAACAACGATGCGTGAGCGGGTGCATTGTCATGGTGCAACATCCACAACTGATTCCCCTCTTTTCCTACGCATAGCATCTCTCAATCGTGTCAGAATTTTCTGGTAGACTTCCTTGTTTACCGCTCGACCACGTGGTACAAATTCATGGTGCACAACTCCTTAGCAATCAAAAAACACGACCATCATCACCTTGATGTTCAACCGACTCATCCGCGCTTTCTTTGGTCGAGGAGATCCATTTCCTACCCATTCTGAAGAGTGCCTCTTCGTTTCCACATCGTACCCATAAACTCATGTTTCATCACCTGTAATGATGTTCTTGAGGAAGTTTTCGTCTTCATTTGCTTTGCAAGCAACTCTTTAGAGATCCTAGCTCGATTCTCCTTCTGCTCGTCCGTCAACAAGCGCGGCACCAGTTTTGCACTGACACGATGCATTCCAAGTTTTTCTCTCAGGATGTTATTGCAAGAGCCAACTTCTTCAGCAACCTCACGGACAGTCAAACGGAGATTTTCACGAATCACAGTGCGAACCATCTCAACATGGTGGTCGTCTGTTGATGTGGAAGGTCGAACCAGATTTTGGATCGTCGGTAACCGAACTCCTGCCCTCCTTAAACCGCTTAAACCATTCATAGCACTGTGTTCGGCTCATTCAGTCATCCCCGTATGCTTGTTTAAGCATTTGAAGTGTCTCGGTAAAAGTTTTCCCAAGTTTAACACAAAATTTCACACAGACACGTTGCTACTTCCAATTCCTTCATTCTCGCTTTCTCACAAATCTGACGAGCACTATGCGCACGACCTCACTCAACCGGCTGTCACTCGTAAACTAATGCAGCGACCATACTGCGACAAGAGGCAATCTCTTGCCGAGAGATGTCACTAGTGTGCACGGAAGTCAGAGAATTTTATCTGCAGCCGTTGGCGCGCTATTTAATTAGTTCGGTTTCTTTTTGTACACACTTCGTACTCTCCCAATCACCACTTCGATTACTTTATGTATCAGGTCCCCTATGTTCTGTTTTAGAACTATTTATATCTTGCCGCTATATTGTTAGCTAGCCATAATTTACTTTGTTTACAAGTTTTTACCAAAACAGTTGGTAGGCTGAGTAATCTTCCTTTTTCCTGTTGCACGAATTCCTTCTTTTCTGGCGAGAAATTCACAATTTATGACCGGGCTTGGTGGTTGAGAGGTAATGCTCCGGCCTCGCATTCGGGAGGACGCCGCTTCGTTCCCCGTCTGGACATCCAGATTTGGGTGTTCCATGGTTTCCCCAAATCACTCCAGGCGAATGCTGGGATGCTTCCTTCAAAAGGATTCCAGTTCTATGTTACTACTCCTTTTCCGCCTCTTATGACCTCCATAAAGTCATAAGCCGTAAGCCATAAGCAAAAAGAAAAAAGAAAAACAGTTTAAGCGTAGACTTTCTCTCACATTGGTCAAGCTTGCAACCATTTCCTCCACAGTGACTACTAGTAAAGGTCGGGCCACACTAGACCACACCGCACCGGGCCCGCACCGCACCGTCACTTTTTTTTTGTTGTCGCTCACTCGATTGAAGTGAGTTCAAACGACACCTGCTGTCGGGCTGGTCGATATGGAGAACTGTATAGAAAGAGTTTGGAAATTTCCGGTCCTTTACGATTAAATATTGTTTTAACGTTACCGATTGCTTTAGAAGTGTGTCCTTTTTTTTCAGCCTCACTTCAGTTTCGTCAGATATTCGTAAAATGTTGGTAGAGTCCTTGCATGTTTGCATTAACAAATCATATTTTTGCCAGTGGTGAAAGTTGATTTTAAGGCCTGTAAAAAATTGCATCCGAGATCCGGATTTTGAACCGGGGACCTGCGGTACCCAAATCACTCGCCGCAAGCATCTGAATCTAGAAGTACTGGAAAATATGTATTCAATCAAATAAAAGTACATTTGTGTTTTGGGATAGTAAAATAAATTATATAGAATAAAAGTACGTTTATTTTACTATGTTTGAATAATAATTTTTTATTACATCCAGATTTGTCTTCTGACGTTACAGCGTCCCTGGTTAAAATCCCTGTCCCAGCTGTAATTTTTATGGGTCTTAAAACTGACCTCTGGCAAAGCTTTGATTTGTTAATGCTAAGATGCTAGGACCCTCCGTTGTTCGAATTTCTCATTAATTTGTAGGTCTCCTTTACAAATTAAGTGAGAAAAATAGAGGTGTACTGCGCGGCCGATAAGAAACTCTGTGACTGGAATTTTTAGGTCACATGAAAATATTTTTTTTTTTTACAAAATCTTTGTATTATGTATTTAAATTAAAGTTTATAATAATCTTATTCTTTTTTGTTAAAAAACATATTGAGTGAATCGAAAGTAACCTCAGACAAAATAAAAATGTTAAATGAGAAGTGAGAGACGCTTGACATTTCTTTGTGACTATATAGAGTTACACGAGTTTCTTTCAATTCAGTACAGTGTGACGATCATTTTTTAAAACTGCGCTGGGAAACTATTTTTGTGCATTAGAGATCAAACAGTGAGGTTATAACAAAAGTCGGGCAAAAAAAAAAAAAACCACACAACAACAACAACAACAACAACAACAACAACAACAACAAACTTTATTACGTTCGTAGATTATTGATCACAGTACTCTATAATAATTAATAATGTAAGGGTGGTAGCCGCAGCTACGATCCCCAAATCACTCTTAAGGTAATTTTTTAAGATTAATTCCGTGAAACAACCAAGTGTATTCGTTAAAGGAGTCTGATGGCCGCGAAGGAACCCGCCCGTCACACGGCCGAGGTACGGACCAGTGTGGACGCGAGGGGGCCGAGACGACACTCGGCCGAGTGTTGGCTCGGACGCGGTGCAGTGTCGGTGCGGTTTAGTGTGGCCCGACCTGAGTTAGATCTTTTTGAAAGTGCTTAGTTACATGACCCAGGTCCAAACATTTTAGGCACCTAGGTACCACGGTGTAATCTCTGCAATTGAATTAGACGCAAATTTCCACAGAATTTCGTTGAACAAATTTAATGAAATAAAGCGTAGGTAAGTGAACACAAGTGGGGTTGGCTGGCTATGCAACACTAACCACGATCACAGATGTCCAATCTACCAAAAACACGTTACCATAACATAAATGGTTGTTGTAACAATTAACATATTGAGAATGAATGTTTTGGCAATGGCAAACACAGCCATTAGTTCGTTTTTTTTTTCAGTGTACCAATTCATGCAGCCTATGGTATAGAAAAAGCAGCCTATAGTACAGAAAAATTACTGTTAATCGCCCGTCCATCTTTCACAACTAGAGAAGCTATACTAATTTGTTGGGAAGTGTTTGAGGTTGTGAAGGTCATGTGGTAAACATATATTAGTGTGATACCATAGAAAGAGGGTCAAAAGGGGAGGGGAAAAATTCTGTACTCAGCTACAAAGAATATGCTCTGTTCAGATTAGCCTATTAATTCACTGAACTTGTAAACAAAGAAAGTATGCAGCAATACAAAGCGAAAACTGCAAATATAAAACAATTCTGGCAGATAATCAGGAAGCTATAAGTAGTCTAACTAACAAGAAAGAGCCTGGTCGTAAAAAAATGGCTAAGCCAATATGGCTATCCTAGTTTATAAATCAACAATTATTATTTCTTTGATTTACAAGCTTCTGTGTTATTAAAGATTTCAAATACCTAGTCAGTAGTGGACTTTGTCATAATCTCTAGCATAGCCTGTATCTGCAAATCCTATTGAATGTAATAACTTTTTTTTGTATCTTTAGTATATCAACTTAAAATTTAGAGTGCCTGTGATATACTTTAAAATTCTTTATAAACAATTCCACAGCTTCTTTGAAGTCTATCTTGAAATCTACTACGATAATAAAACACATTAGCCAAATGTTATTTAGCGCCAGTGGTTGCATATTTCAGAGAACAAATAAAGAAAGGCACGGTGTTTCAAGTTTAGGGTTAGTTGTATCTTTTTCAATAATTCTAGAATTTGCATCCACAGGTTCTTCGACTGAACTATATTATGACATACCAAATTTTCTCAAAACACAATTTAAGTAACCATTAACGGTTTTTATACAGAAATTCCAGGATATTTATAATCATTTTAAACTAAGTACTTTATCTTAAAATTAGGACATAAACATTCTTTTAACAAATTAATGCTAAAAGTTAATAAATATGCTATAACAATATATACGAATTTCCTTTGATATATTTCTCTGAATATTCTCTGTATATTAAAATCCACCTTTTCCATTGTATCATAAAATTTATCATACCAGAATTTGGGTGATCTCCTTAGAATATATAATGCTTCCCTTAATTCAGTACCACAATCTGGTTTAATTTTTGTCCCCAATAGTCGAAATAGATGAACACTTTCCTTAATTTTCCCAAATAGAAAAGCGATCTTTACATTAATTTTATGAATGGTATAAACCCTACCCGCTACAGAAGCTAATAATATCCAAAAATGTTTTAATATAGGAACTCGACAGTAAATTTCCTCATTATTTCCCTTTCGTTGAATTAACAATAACCAAACCGTTAATGTTTTCCTTTGTGTACAATCATGTAGCACAACCTCCCCAAAATTTTACATTGTAATATCTTATTCTAAATCTCTAATAATAGTCTATTCAATCTTTCTGCCACTGCATTTAATGCAAGATTATAAGGAACAGTCTATTGTATTTGACTAAATTTTCTTTACAAAAATCTTGCATTTCATTAGACACATATTGTACCCCACTTAATGATCTTATTTCTTTTTTTATATATTTGAATTGAGAATTTGACACCACACACACACACACTGATAGTTGCATGGCGTGAACACATAAAAAAGACAAGTACATGAATAACATTGAATATTAATTAAGATTTGCAATGAGCTTGTCTTCAAGCTCAACAGTTTGTCACACCTGGTTATCTTGTTTCATAACATAAGTTTTTACAATATCTATCAACTCATTAAATACATTTGCATCCATTTTAAGGTTAGGATTATTATTTCTGATTTCTGACAATATTTTTTACAGTGATGACACTTGCTGCAGCACGAATAAATACAGCTCTTTGTGTAGGACTAAAAAACATGAGTCAGACTAATAAAATAATATTGTTACATCGCCTGTAAGAATAATTCACACTACACTTGGCTCGCGAACTACTAGTAGGGAAATCGTGACAGATAAATACGTAGACCACTGTCATAAATATAACAATTCAAACGCGGTAAACTTGCTGAACGATAAATGTGTGAATTTGATGTTCGTGGGTATAGAATTAGACAAGAACATACTCATTGGAGAATTTCCGCGCCTGGATGTTTAGCGACTTCGCTTGTGGTCAAAGATGTGTATTGAACTCTCCGTAATAATATGATTTAATATGGCTGCTAATGTTACTGTTCGTTGCTTGCATGAAATACAGTTTTCAACTAGAGAATGTAGATATGGAATCTCTATGTTCTTGTAGTATTTTCATTGCCTTTTCCAAACAGGTATTGCGACATGATTTACGTCATACACCTGTTCCTTATTTCAGTTAAGATTTCTTGGCCCCCTCCTCCGAAAGCCCTGTGTAAGAAACATTATTAAACATTGTTCGCAAAATTTGAACCACATACTACAGAATAATTTGCAATATGCTTCATTGTAATGCGTCTTATTTCAATACGAGCTAATTTCCTTTTATGCAGGATGTTTATATCATAGCTGGACCTGTACTAGATCGGCAGTATGATCCAGAAAAAGAGAAACGTTTAATTCGTGCAGCAAAAAAGAAGAAACTAGAAGATTTAGAAGGAGAAAGTTTTATTGGAACTGGTAAGTTTTAATATTTTTTAATCTTTTAAAAATTCACCAATTCTTAAACTCTCAGCCACTTTCATGGGATTTGTTTATATGCCTGTTTCAGATTATTGTTGTTTCAGCTTTATTGAAATGGTAGTCTATGTTCTAATGTTTTTACACCTCCATTAATATACTGATAACGTCATTTTGAGTGGTACTGATATTAATAATAAGAAAGAATAGAAATAATACTGAGACAGTGAAAATGATAATAGACTAACAGTTTTATTTCTTCCTAACAAATATTTGTTTATGTTTTGTGAGTCATGGAGAAGCTAACCATTAACGTTTAGTTCTTATGTTTCGCTGAAACACAACGGTAATTATGAACTGCGAAAAATACTGATGAAACTAACACAAACCCGTCAGTCAACTGTTCGACTTTTACAAATCACATGAAAATGTATTTCCTCTTCGATTAAGTCTTTACATAACACACACACATATATTTATATATATATAAACTGCAACTAATAGAAAATGAAAGCAATAATTGTAATTATAACCCTCCAGTGTGGCCCAGTGAGCTGGGGAGGTATAATGGGACCGGGCATGAGGCCGTCCTGATTGCGGTTTCCTGCACTAATCTAGGCGATAGTCATGTAAACTATTTACACTTATCATACGGAACACACAAAGTTGCCAGTTTGCCGTCAGATGGCACCACAAGACTTGTATTAGGTACGCCAGGGCTAACAGTGTCCACGTGGTGGCTGAATCGGAGAAAAATCATTGAAATTATAAATGTTGTGTATAGTACATTTCAATGTTATATACGAACTTATATCATAATCTTTCAATTCTTCATCATCATCCGCGAAGGGTTTGATCTCAAGATCTGTTCCAAATCCACTTCCACCCATTTCCCGGTCTCTCTCTTTGTCTTACCGGTATGATTGGTTTTTTTCTTTTCTTTCTTTTTTTTGGTTTTGTTTTAAAGAAAACATCATGACAGAGCATCTTCAAATTATTTCCCTGTTTTTTTTTATTTATGTATGCTGCACTGCATTTATTGTAACTTATGGATTGCCAACGACATGGAAGAGAATCTTCCCGACATTCGCGTGCAGTGATTTCAGGGAGCCAGACATGGTATCAAGCTCTAATCAACCTGGGTGCCAGGCCCGAACATTAGTCTACAATACATTCATCTGTCAAAGTGTAGCTAGTGCCGTGAGACGTTTACATTAGTTTTTAATAAGTGACAACCAGCATATTTTCGTGGAATTACACGATTCGTAACTTGGTTGTAGTATCTCCATTTGTGGTCAAAGCCAATTACTTTTCAGACTTCTTCATTCTTCTTATTATTCCCTCCCCCCCCCCCCCTATTACTTTGCATCAGTGACAGCCGAAGTGATTTCCTCAGGTAGTGACAACAACAAAATGTTTCTAGTGGCTGATCCAGGATTTTGGTTTGATTGGGGGGGGGGGACTAGGATTTGGTTTGGGGGGCTCATTACTCCAGAATGCCGCCCTTATAAGAACAGCATAAAAAAAAGTTTCCCAAATTCCATGTCGTCGGGGGTGACCTTGGTGCTTTTGGTGGTGGGGGGCGCCTAAGCCCCCTAGCCCTCTCCTTCCCTGGATCCGCCACTGAATGTTTCCGCGGCTTACTGATCTTTATTGAAGTGAAAGGTTAAAAACAGCTCAGAGTAAGAATCTCGCTATATAAAGATTTGTAACGTGTAAAGTTTCATTACCTGTATTTACTGCCGGATTAATTAAATGATTTTGAAATTAATCAATGATAAACAGTAGTGGGAGAAGGATGGAGCTGGTGCACCGCCAGGTGGCAGCACCATCGGTGTGTTGGGGGGGGACCTCCCTCCCCTCCCCTCCGTGACGTCACAAGATGGTGGACCGTTAGTTCTTTGACCGGCCCTTAGATGGCAGCATCTCCCAAGGGCTTAATTACTTTGAACGCAGACATTCCACTCCCCCAGGAGAGTGAAAGCTAGCGGGGGAATTCCGCCGCCCGGGGCGTGTTTACACAGGATACGCGCTCTGTTTGCTATCCATTAGACGTTGCGACAGGTGTCGACATGCTCAGCCGAGACATCGCGCGTTCGCCTTGCATCACTGTCACCAGATGGCAGCACCTAGAGGCTATAGTCACCTCTAGATGGCCCGACATGCTTCATAGGTGTGAAATATTTCGGTACCCCAATTTTCTGCTCTGGAATGCGGGCCTGCGTGAACACGCTTTGTTTGCTCTCCATTAGGCATTGCGAAATGTGTTCCGTTAAGCAAGCACTTGTTTGCGCTGCGAAACATCTTGGCTACTATCGACAGCAAGTTGCAAGTATTTCAGCACAGTAAAATATTTTCTTCGGTTCTGTGTCGTGATTTCGTGAAAAATACTTAAGTGTGAACCATTGCGATTTTTTACTAAAAACAAAAAAGTCCACATCAACGGATATTACGTAAACAAACATCGGTAGCGTTGGGGCTAGAGTGCCGAAGGTCGCCGATTCGAGTCTGGCCGCGGGCATGGGTTTTGAGATATTATTAAAAAAGCCGTTCCAACTCGTCAATTTCAAAACGAAAATCAAAATTTTAGTTTCCACACCTAGAGAGTATCGCGCCAGCTTGCCTTGTTATAATTGAATAAAAAATAAGTTGAAAAGCATATATATTTCCTTTAAAATACGTTAACGTTCGAAATGAAAAAAAAAACGTCATAAACTCAGAAAATTGGAAAGATATAAAATCGAGGAAGAATTTTATGTGTACCTGTTTTCATGAAATTATTGTTACAAAGTATAGTATTACCACACATACGCTATTCCTTTCAAAATTCGTAGCCTCAAAAACCCATCAATGGGTGAAATCCTTTCATTGATACCGACAGACAGTCACCGACGAAGGTAGGGAAAACCATAAATTCCGTTCATCGAAGCAGGCAAACATTAATAATTAATTCACCGACGAAGAGACGGGAAACAAACTCACTGTTGCACATCATGTTGGATTCGTTATGAACAATATAATATAGCTCACGAGTGTCACCTACATTCCGTGTATTTTAAAGGATGTATTAAATTATGTGTAATGAAACAGACCGAGAACACAGACACTTTTTGAACTCAAAGAGGCATTGAAGGGGTTTACTGATGTATGTAAGTATAACCTCGATGACTTGAGAGCCTCTAAACTAAAGCAAAGTTGTGGATTTGAAAACCAGTTTCTTTCCCTATAGACATTTCTGAAGTGAGTACATGTTCATCTCTCCACTGATATCAAACCAATCAGCCTGTAATTATTTCAAGCCTATTTCTCAACCCTACAGGCTTAGTCTTTGAACAAGAGGCCACTTGAAAATATTTGTGAAATTATTAACAAAACCTTTCCCACACCAAAGCTAGAAAAATCAAAGTTTCCAGTTTGACCATGGCAAAACTCATGAAATGCAACGAGGGAAGAAAGAATTCATATAAGCATCAGTACGACACCTTATTTCCCTAATCTTATCTCTGATGTCACTGGTATGAAATATTTCATCGCACTCATAATTGTTGCCATCAAGGTCAAACCTTTTTCGTCTGTCTATCCAGATCAATCTATGTATCAATTCTGTTATGCTTTCGTAATCAATCACAAATTGAGTGTCCTTAGCTACACTTTGTCTAAAATTCAAATCAATCCCTTGTGACACATCAGTGATTGACTACAAACAGAGAGATATACCCACCTTTAACTGTATTTTACAGCACAGCACATATGTTCCAGGAACGAAATACCGTCTGTTAATCTTACTAATTTCACCCCTGTCGAATAGAAGTACGCCAGTCCCATGTGATAAAAATCGAGTCACGCTAAGGCAGTGCTAAGCACAGAACATGCCTGAGACCATCGCCTGTGACCAAGGTGGAGATATAGAAAATTTACACACTCCCTTATGGAAGAAATCCAGTGCCGGTTCCTACTTATAGTCTTTTACGCACTATTCCTAATTCTTTCACCAAGATCCACCCCTAGCCTCATCTCCAACGTACCCACAGCACTTCCCCAAACCTCCTTCTATTTTCCAATGATTCCCACTCCAAGCCCTGATCAGTTACTCTCAGAGTTACCTTTTTTTCGTGCGTTAAAGTAAACCAAAAACTCAAAATTCGCAAAGTCTTCTCCTAAACAGTAGCAGGGATTCCAGGTGCCAAAATGTTCACTTAAGGTGGTTCTACTGCAGTTTCCCAGGAAAATTGACCCTTTTCCAGGAAATTTCTGCTAATTTTCAACCAATCAGGACACAGGAGTGTTCTCCATTCGTTTTAAATGTTCCCATCTGACGCCAACCTTCGGATTCAGGACCAAGTATATCATTTGTTTGTAATTGTGCGCTTCGTCCAACTAACGACGATAAAATTGCCATAATGCTTTTAGCTCACTGATAGTTTCATGGTCATCAAATAAACATCATAATCCACATTTTCATAGAAGATCTCCATACATCGACAAGTATCAAAAACGTCACAATAGGTGCAGACACTAGTTCTATTACGCCGAAGATAGCACCCACACTTGAACTGTCGTAAATTGTTAGGTCATTCGTATATGAAAGTGGGTTTTTGGATATCTTATCCACTCAACCCTCATCACCTAAAGTCTAGTGCCAGATTGTGGTCATGGTCAACTTAGGCTCCATACACCACTCAGAATTATTCCACCAATATCCATTCTGACAGCATTATACGCCACATACAGCCCCCCGACACTCTTCCTATCTTCCAATGACATCCAGCCCAGCTCCTTTATTATGTAACTTGTTGAATATTTTCCACTATTAAATCTAGCTGCCATCCTTTGCACCTTGCATTTGATGTACAAAAAATGTGGACTCCATAATGCACTATATACAAGCAATGGTCTGACTGTGGATTTGTACCCAAGCCCTTCGCTTCTCTGATACATCCCCTCATCACCCTCTCTGTTAAATGATTTTTATCCCGAAGTCCATGTAATGAAAAACGTGAGGAACACAATTCGTATGCCAACACAAACGTCAGTAAACTGTAAAGAGCACAGTGAAATGAGAGATTGCCTAAGCCCTGGAGCAATGGTTAGAAGCACACGTTGATGGTGAACATAATTCTATAACCATATATTTTAGATTCAAATCCACAGAGGAATGACACACGCACACGCACACACTTGTACATGCATACAGCGAGGTTGACAGAACTAACAGCAAGCATCACGGAAACGATGAAGTGGGGCAGAATTGCCGTTACCACTGATTAACTGGACAGAACTATCATTACAAAAATCATCAGACAGACGAGTTAAAGTCAAGTATCACCATACTTACGCTTACATGCACAAATAGAGACGCTGATACACATGTCCAAGTCTACAGAGAGTTCATCACACCTACCGGCACCAATAATGAAAACAAAAAAGTGGTGTAGTACTCTCTTGCCTCATGACTGGGTGAAAAACAGAAGTCTCATTACATATCATCAGCCTCCTGAGACAGAAGGTGTGCAAAAGATGGCATGTTTTCACCATACACCTAAGTGTTTATACCATAAATAGTGTTCATCACACCAAATTGATTACATTTACCATCAACATGTCTCTCCCACACCGCAACCCTTTCTACCATTCAGTAAAAAGTGACCCAAGTACCATGAGTTGCAATAGACACTTGACTATCAGACAGATATCATAACACGCATATTCAAACTAGGTCTCAGCCACAAATTCATGCATCTCCATACACAAGCACAAACAAACATAAGTGGAGGGACAGCAAAATCATACATCCAGACAGACGTGTTTATGGAAGGAATCACCATATTTACGCATACAGACACAGAGAGAGTTGCACAAATACTCACATTTCCATGCCTACAGCGAGCTAGACACAATAACCAGCCCAATCATGGCGACGAAAAAGTGGGGTAGAACCCCCATGGCTCATAACTGACCAAAAAATCATCAGTAACATATGTTCCAGGTACCATACTTTTCACATCAACGTCATCTCATTTATCTCACACTACAGACCTCACTACCATCCAGTATCATGTGTGCTAGGTACAAAACTATTCATATCAGCACCACCACGTCTATCCCACACCTAAGCCTTTTCCGCCATTCAGTAACATGTACCCCTGGTACCACGAGTAGCAGTAGACATCTGGTCATCAGACAGGTATCATAACTCCCATATTAATACTAGGTCTCAAACACAAATCCATACGTCACCTCAGACAAGCCTAAGTGTAGGATTAGAACATCATACATCCAGACAAACGAGTTAAAGGAAGTTATCACCACATTTACGCAAAAAAATAAAAAGAACACAGAGAGAGAGAGAGAGGCATACACACGTAAATTTCCATGCCTATAGCGAACTCGATTCAACAACTAGCCCAATCATGGCAACGAAAAAGTGGAACAGAACACCCATGACTGGCCAAAAATCATAGAAAGACACACATACACACACTCACATGTCAATGCATTCACACAGTTCCATTCATCACCACACACATGCACATAACTGGAGGAAAGAGACTGAACATGCTAGATCCAAACTGAAGAGTTACAGGATATGTGAAGTTTGAAATCACAGCCACGTCTCACCCACACTGCAACCCTTTCTGTCATTTAGTAACACATGACCCAGGTACCATGAGTTACAATAGACACTTGTCTATCAGACAGATATCATAACCTCCATATTCATACTACGTCTCACCCACAAATCCATACGTCTCCACACAAGCACAAACATATGGGAGGAACAGCAATTCATACATCCAGATAGATGAGTTTAATGAAGGTATCACCATACTTACGCATACAGACACAGAGAAAGACACACACAGACGCATATTTCCATGCCTACAGCGAGCTCATCACAACAACCAGCCGAATCATGGCAAAGAAAAAGTGGTACAGAACCCCCATGGGTCAAGACTGACAAAAAAAATTATCATTAACATGTGTTTCAAGAACCAAACTCCTCACATCATCATATCATTCAACTCACTCTACAGACCTCTCTACTATTCAGTATCGTTGGTAATATGTACAAAACTGTTCACATGATCAGCACCACCTCTATCCCACGCCACAAGCCTTTTCTGCTATTCAGTAATATTTGCCCCACGTACCATGAATATCAGTAGACACATTGTCATCAGACAAATATCATAACTCCCATACTCATACTAGGTCTCACACACTAATCCATACGTCACCACACACAAGCACACACACACACATAACTGACCAAAAAACCATCAGAAAGACGTTAGTGTGCAAAGAATGACATGCTTTTGCCATACACCTCTGTACTTATCCCATACTGATTATTCATTACACCCAATTAATTACATGTTCCATCAACACATGGGTAGCCAGTCATTGTGAAATCTCAAAGTCGAGTATAATCCTATCATGATAGACACACAACCAACAACCACATAGAAAGACTCACATACACACACTCACATCTCCATGTATACACACTGTTACCATACATCACCACACACATACACGTAACTGGAGGAAAAGGACTGAACACCCTAGGTCGAGACTGAATAGTTACAGGATGTGCAAAATGTTTCATTTCTTTGCCACAAACCTCGGTGCTCATCACACCCAACTGATTACATTTACATAGGTGGCCACTGATGGAGAAATCTCAAGTAGACTCCTACCACCATAACTACACACATAACCACACAGGAACACGCACACACACATATATCCATGCATATACCACAATTTCATAAGTTACCACATACATAAAGTAACTGCAGGAAAGGGACCCGACACACGACGTCCACACTGAGGTGTTACATGATAGGCAGATGATAGCATGTCTTTACAATATACCTCAGTGCTCACCACACTTACTTGATTTTTAATGTGCCATCAGTATAGCTGGTGGCTGGAACTAAGCACTTGGAAAATGTTTGGTCAAAAGTCATTTGTTAATAGCAGCTCATAAAAGACAAATTTTGGGTCAACCTGCCCAGGCGGTTTTTTTCCATTGACATAACATTCCAGGTAGTAGAGCACATTGATGTCAGCAGTCTGGAATTTCACAGCCTGAGGCAGCGCCCTTGAGTGTGTCTAAGTAGTGTAGTATGATGTATCAAATCCAGATTTTAAGTGAGAGACTCGTTTGCAAATGCTCACTTTTAAGAAAAGCCACAAACTGTATACTCCAACTGTCTCAGTAGTTCTTATTCTTCATAAGTGAGCATGACTTTATTGTATCTAACATTATAGAGTACAACTGTCAGGTTAAATTCCATTCCAGAGATACAGTTAGCCGCTTGGTGTCACTGCTTTCTAACATGGAGGATGTAGAAAACAAAAGTACTTCACTAATCATTTTTTCAGCGAAGTGCACTAGATGAGCGATAGTGGGAACTGAGGGCAAGCTGGCAATCTCATTTTTTCTTGAATAAAAGATAATGCTTTAGCAATATTTAGTGTGCTTGACCAAACATAGCAAAAAATTTCACCAGCGAGATGTGCAGTAGAAATGGTAATATAAATGTCCCCATGAATGAAAAAACTATGTTTCTATATGTAGTTACTATAACAGAAGTAGGAAATGCTATTTCTAAATTAAAAAATAAAATGTCCTGCAGTATTGATGGGATCCCAGACAAAATCATTAAACACAGCTCAGGATACATTGTTTCCCAGCTTACAGATATTATTAATGATTCCTTTAGTGCAGGAATATTCCCAACAGAACTAAAGTATTCAACAGTAACAACACTTTACAAAAAGGATGACAAATATAACATAAAGAACTACAGACCTGTGTCTCTACTACCTGGCTTTTCAAAAATAAATGAAAAAATTATGTATGAAAGGCTCACTGATTTTCTCACTAGAAACAAAATACTAAGCAATTCACAACATGGGTTTAGGAAAAATAGGTCCACAGAAACAGCCATTTACAATTTTCTGAATACTGTTCTCAGTGCAGTGGATAAGGGTGAAATAAACAGTGGGTTATTCTTAGACCTGTCCAAGGCCTTTGATCTTATTAGGCATGACCTCTTATTAATACAATTATACAGATACGGTATTCGTGGAATTGTATATGATTGGTTTAAATCATATCTCTCCAACAGGTACCAGAGAGTAAAAGTATGTTAAGATGGTAAAGAATATTTTTCAGAGTATCAGAAAGTTGACCACGGAGTACCACAAGGCTCAGTCTTAGGACCCTTACTATTTCTTATATATATAAATGATTTACCAAATCATTTATTAACAGCTGATGAGGTATTGTTTGCAGACGACACTAATATTTTTATAAAAGGGCAGGATGAAGTTGACCTACAACAGAAAATTACTGCAACAACAAAAGAAGTGGAAAAGTGGTTCCATGATAATTGCTTGATTGTAAATCATTAAAAGACAGTATGGATTAGTTTCACTCATATAATAAACAAATATAACAGTAGTAATTTAGTGAAGATAGGAGATACCTATATAAAACAAATACATGACACAAAATTTTTAGGAATATGGTTGAACGAACATTCAAAGTGGGATAAACATGTTGAATCACTGAATAAGAAGTTAAGCAAATGTTGTTATATTTTAAGAATGCTTAAAGATTGCTGCTCTTTGAAAACAATATTGTGTGCCTACTATTCATATATGCATAGCTTATTAAGATATGGTATAATTTTTTGGGGAAATTCAACACATGCAAAACAGGCATTCATACTTCAAAAGAGAGCTATAAGAATCATGAAAGGTATGAAACGTAGAGAATCCTGCAGGGATATTTTTAAAGAACTAAAAATACTAACTCTACCATGTATATACTTATTTGAGTGTATCTGCTTCCTGAAATCACGTCAGGAATATGCAGCGCTAAATAAGGAAATACATAAACACGAAACAAGGAATAGGAATAATTTTCATATAGAGTGGCACAAGAAAGCTCTATACCAAAATAGTGTACTCTACCAGCCTAAAATTCTGTACAACTCTCTTCCTGAAAACGTAAAACAAATATCAAATTTACATAATTTTAAATATAAGCTAAAATTTTTTTTATTAGTCAATAGCTTCTATAGTGTCAATGAATATATGAACAATCGAGAAATGAACAAACATGATTAAATTATTTTGTATTGTAACTTGTAAAACATTGAAATATTAATTTAACTTCAGTTGAACATATGTATTGACTGTGCAATTTTAAGTATGATAATTATAATAATGATATGTAATCCTATATTGTGTGAAAAAAATTATATTGTAATGCTTATTGTAATTACTGATGACTTGTCCTATGTCATAAATTATGACTTCATGGATCAAATAAAAATTCAATTCAATTCAAACACAACATAGTGTTTTCTCAGGCTCAGAAATATTTTGATACGCACACTCATTTGCATAACAGCACACACAGTTAAATCATTTGGCAAATGCTGCAATGGATATTTCATGTAATTGGGAAATTTCTTCGGAAATATCCCAACCTAATGCATATTTCGATGGAAGCCTCCTGTCGCAGAGCACATTCCAATGCTCTGCCTAAGAATGTGAAATTCCGAACTGCTGACTTTAATGCATTCTACCACCTGAACATTTTTGTTCTGGCAGCATTCACCTTTTAATTATTTATAATAAATATCATTAAAAATTTCATTACAGTTGCAACTGACATGAGACAAAATGAATTTATTTCTGTGTCCCTGGTGATATGGAGGGTTAAATTTATATATTCTGCATAAAGAAAAGCTTAGTCATTCAGTAATTCTCTTCATTTTTATCAAACTGACAGTTCATATAGTGAATTAATGACAGTAGCTTGTTGCCACATAACATATTATTTGCTTTTTACTCAGCATGGTAATGTGTAATAGAAAAACTTTTTAATTTTAGCAAAATAACTTACATTTTGTATTAATCTTCTAGTTATCTAATATTTGTTCTGTCCCTTGGGAATATCATAGGTCCAGAAGATTCAAAAACTTTCACTGAAAATCTCCTTACTACTATAATCAACAACCTCCAAGTTTTTTTCCGCAACATTCACATCCGCTATGAGGACACAATCACAAATGTGCTTTGCCCATTTTGTTGTGGAGTGTGTATCCAGAACGTGTCTCTTGAAACTACAAACAGGTTTGAAACTAATATTGAGTAATTAAGTCTAGATTTAAGTTATTATATCGGCACAAATTAAACATTTGTATTATAATAAAACTTATTTGTTAATATTATATACATTATTTCTAGCAAATGGAAGCCAACAATTACACCACAAGGTGCTACATCATTCTACCAACTCATCCGTATAGAATCATTTTCTGTTTATTGGAACCCAAAGTGTGCAGTAGATGCTCTAGTGTCACATCACATTAATCAGTGTAATTCTCAATATAACTGGAGAAATGAAATGAGGAAAGGTCTTGAGACTTTCAGTACTAGTGATGAGGACTTTGACTTTAGTAAGTATTTTTTTCTATACTATGAAATTTTCATATTTATTACTGTTATTATTAATCAGTTTACTTGTATAGTTTTCTCTTTTTCACTATGAAAAATGTTACCAAATTGCAAATAAAAATATTTCTAGCCATTTAAATTCTGATTCTTGTATCTTTAGATTCATGGCAGTTTATTTCAGTTAGATGTAAACAGAATTATTTCATGGTTTGTAAGCTATTTTCATTTGATTTGGCTGTTGGATACTTACAGTTCTTTGTTAAAATTGTTTAATTTTGCAGTAAATCTGACTGTGCTTAATTAATCTGAGAACATTAAACAAAGAACATATTTTACAATCACATATATACTCTTTTTAACATTAAGATGCTTTAATGAATGGACAGATGTATGCATCAATATTGATTTTGTTATTAGTCCAAATAGTGTTTAACCTAACTTCAAACAAGGACAGCAAGTAAGCCAATAAATTACCAAAGCTGATAGAAGTGAAGTTGGAATCACAAAAAATAAGATGAAATTAAATAAAAAAGTTTATGTGGATCCTATGATGACCATAATCATAAGCTAGAGAGGGGAAAATTTCTTTTGAAGGTAAGGCAGTTAGGACTGGCATAAATTACCCAACAAAATTATGGACAGCTTGCCAAAAACACTGAAGGAGTTTAAAGTTGCAATTTGTAAAGGGTAGATGCAGGTAGGTGGTGAAAAATCATGACATAGGAAGGTGAAGATGTAGGGGCGTTACCACATGAACATGCATGTTCCATTGCAATTGAAATTAAATGAAAATTAAAATCATGTGTGGGAGTTGCGGAGACAGTCCACTGACTGTGCATATTGTCCGCCATACCAGCAAACCTAGATAGGGGTCGGTTGTTGAAGAAGGGTCAAATGGTATAAAAAGACCTTGTATGAGATAGTATGAAGTGTGAACACAGCAACAACAACAGAATAAATAAAGCAAGCAACTGGAGATGGGGAAAATAACCAAATAATTTGGAAAGAATAAATAAACTGATACTAAGACAGTAAAAAAAGGGAAAAATTATGATATAAATTTTATTTATCACTACTACCTATTTCCCATTTATCTGGTACCAATCATAATTGTTTTCATATGTCTCCACTTCCTATGAGACTCATTATCCCCTTTACTGAGAAGCAATTCCTAAGTAACTAGTTACATAGATTCACAGATAGTCACCCTCTGTGGTTTACTACATCTCACATAGTGAAGGGGCTACCCAAAATATTGTGTGTCTAGATTTTTCATTAAGTAATCGGTTTACTTCCTCTATCCTTGTTTGAATTCTTGTTGCCTTCTAGCAATTTGTTTGTTTCTTTACTATTATTAAAATGTGCCCTATATACTCAAATCTGCAGTGGTATTTCATGAATCAATAATTATTCTGTCTATAATGTATCTTCTTTGATCACATATCTGTGTTCTTTTAGTTGTGAAACCTGTTACTGCCAAAATAAAAGTAATAATAAACAAGTCTAATGAAGCCAGAGTTCCAAAGCTTTTGTTGGATTTTGTCTTACAAGATGCAGCAACACAAATCTCACGTCAACAGTACCTTTCAGTAATAGAATTATCCAAGTCATTTAAAAGAATGAATATTAACAGGTATATATTTGTTCATCATTTTAAATTAAATGTAATTATATACCCATATCTTAGGTGTAAGTAAGAGCTGAGTTCCTTCGACATACTCTCAGGAGTTGTGTGTACCTAATAACAACAGTGCTGTTTAAATGTTTATTATTATTATTAATAGTGTTGATTAGTTTGTGGAAAAAAACCTTAAAATGTAAGATATATGATAGTTTGTTACTGATCTCATGAATCTCCAGATTTTTCTTTCTATTTGGTAATACCCTGAATTAAATTTAATAAATTTGATATTCATAATTGTAATTGCACACATGCCTTGCTGGCCAATTTCTGCACTCCCCCCCCCCCCCCCCCTGCTATTGGAATTTCACCACCTGCCTATTCTTGCCCTTACCTAATTTTAATTTTTAACTCTTTCAGGGTTTTTAGTAAATCGAACAGCATTTCCCATTGTAAATTATTCTTTCCCTGAGTCCTTTTCCTATGAAACAAAATTTTCCGATTCCCTTGTGCCTGAAATCAAGTGCCAGCTAATCAAATAGACAAGGGAGGCCAAGTTGATAGTGCAGCACTAGTTTACTCCCAGATATTTGCCAATCTTAGCCATAAAATTGTGGTAATTAATTTAAAAGCTATTAAAGCAAATGAAAAAGTGAGTTGTTGGGTGCAGTACTTTTTAAAAGGTAGGAAGCAAAGAGTTAGAGTAGGAAATGAAATATTGAAATAGGTGGATTTACAATCTTTTTCTTTTTGCAGAAAATTTCAAGTTAAAAATACTAACAACCCATCAATTTTTAAAAAGTTTTATGCCATCCAGTTATTTATAATAAGATACTGTCTTTTTTTCAGTCTTTATTGTAACTTAAAATTTCACTAGCTTGCATAAAACTTCTGATCCCACGTTGCTCTACCTGCTTCCTTCCTCTTTTCCCCCTTGACATGTTTCATGTCTCCAAATTTCTTAGGTCTCATTCATATCAGCCTAATATAGAAAATAATTGTAACAAGCCAAAATTTGTTCAGTTAACTTCCTATCAAGAAGTTCTTCTCCTGTAATCCTGCAACCACCTTATCAAATACAATTCATCCTGCAATAGTTGTAAAGTTATTAGCACTACTCCATATAGAAAGCAATCTATACACTCAAAGCTTTTGGAGTCTCAGACAGTTACATTGATTGTAGTCTTATCTTAATATTCTAATCCCAGTACCGCTGACCCCAATGTATCCATTTCGTTTACAGAGAAACCCAAAATCACAGTATTAACTCTTTCATCTACTCCCCTCTCTTAACTACACTAATATGTCATCTTCTAAGGCCTGTTTATCCACCCACTCCTGTATTCAGTGAACTACTATCTGACTGTAGATTTTTGAAATCAGAAATTTGTATCAACTTGCTTATCTTTGGTTAACTGTTTTCTGGTTGTTTGTGTGAATTACTGTGTTTTACACTTGGATTTTTTCTATCACTAGCTGATTATATTGCTGGTTAAATTAGTTTTAAATTTTGAAATATCAAGTAATTAGTTAGGATTATTGTGAGACAAAATAATAATATTTTCACTTAAAAACAGTACTTCAAAAATTGTCTATTGATGTCAGTTATTTCTCTTTTTATTATAGCTATCTATATTAAACTAGAATTAGCAGATAGATTGGTAGTTAACTTAAAGACTGTAAATTGTAGTTAAACTTTTTGGTATAAGTTATTTTAACAACTTATTATAACTGGAATAATTACACTCATGTTACTGATGGCCAGTATAAAACAGCCTGTGAAATTATTCATGACACTTTCTCAGATCTTCATCTTGAGCATCTCGTCACTGAACCAACATGGTGCCACAATGGTAATGAAAATATTTTAGATATTCTAGTTACAAATAGGCCTGAATTATTCACAGACATTTCTACTACCACAGGAATTGCTACAGTAAAATTAACAGCCACACGCAAAAAGAAAAGAGAAAGGATCATTTACAGATTCGAAAAGGCCCCAAAGGAGTGTTTTAGAATGTATTTGAGACATAATTACCTTACCTTTACAGAAGAAAGAGGTTCGGTTGAAGAGATGTGGCTTCAATTCATGCATATAGTCAAGGAAGGTATAGACTTACATATACTGAAACAGACTATCAGGGAAGGGAATGATCCTCCGTGGTATACACGTTAAGTTAAAAGGTTATTTAAAAAATAAAGGAAGATTGCACACTCAAGAAGGATGATGTATAGGAGTGATTTAGAAACAATGCAAATTACAATTTCACTCTGTCCAAGAACACAGCCTACATTATCATGAGCAGTCTTTAATTGTATCACCTAATTTACTTTTCCTTATTTATTACTAAAATTTTTAAATAAATTGTTAGATAAAACTTTTGTGGTTGTTCAGTACAGTGTAGCCTTTGTTTTTTTTTTTTTTTACTTATGGCTTAACACTTTTTAATTTCATGGTCATCCACAACGATTGGTGTAGCCCTTGTTCGAATATATTTTACAAATCTTGTCAGCAAATATTTTCACCAGCAGCTGTAGTTATTTCCAGTGTAGCATATATAGTTCGATTTTTGTAACTCTTATTTATAAGTGAGAACAGAAAATGGTACATTTCATATGCAAATCTTTATTTTCTATACAAACAACAGTTTTTTTTGGTTGTGTTGGTGTAAGCACCTTAGAATTTTGGCAAATTCTAGTTTTGTTTAGGCGGGACTTAGAAATTTCGAGAAGTACAGTTTTTCAGCTTGAAGCAATTTTCCTGTAATCTTGCTCACAGTTATAATTTGTCATAAAAATCATTTTAAAGTGTAATTATCATATCGGGAAACGTTTGGTTTAGGAGATATTCTGCTTCGTTCAAGTTTTGAAACACGCGATCAGAATAGTGAGATTCTAAGATTCGCAATATCTTTAAATCACGTAAAGCTACAACCGAACTTTTATCACCAGCTGTAGTCAGCACTATCCCCGGTATTTTGGCAATAAAATTAAGTAATTCAGCAAAGTCTAATTAACGATTTTAATTAAGGAAAAAAAATAAGCTTTTTTATTAAAAGAGATATCAATTTAAATTTTACATCAGCAGATAGCCCTAATTAAGACAATTTCATACATATATGGGTTTTCATAAAAAGTTTAAGCATTTGTCCGGAAATTAAGTTTTTGTAAAATAGATTGTCGCGGATTGTTGTGCACGCGCGTAAAAAGTTCTAGAACACTTAGGGATTTTACCCAAATTTGAATGTATCACTACGCGGAGCCTTAAACAGCTAAAACTCTAAAATTAATTACTCTAAATTTCTCAAGAGACTGCCGCTGGACTTCTAGTAGATAAGTCCAGATACGGTCAAAGTTTGAACATTGTGAATAATCGGTATAGTGAAATAAATTACACATACTTTGAGCTACGCGGAAGCAAAAAGATGTGATACAGTTGCTGACGTCACTGGTTCTCGTGGTTTCGATAAAAGACCCCGCCGCCATTAGGTTTTGGTCTGTTCCTGCCTGTGGTCTGTTGCTGTCCGCGGTCTGTTCCTGCCTGTGGTCTGTTCCTGTCCGCGGTCTGTTCCTGCCTAGCATTATGTGAGTGAACCTGCGTCTGTCTGTCGTTCGTCTCGTGTGGTTGTAACTCGCCATGCGGACTAGTTTGAACATGTGGATACTTTCGTGTCGTGTTATATTGCAACTTCAATGACTGTTAAGAACTTTTAATTTTGCTAAAGGGGTTTCGGTCGGTTAGATTTCTCTCCACAATCTGTAATTTTTGGAAAAGAGAGTTCGATATGCCTGCTCAACTGTAAATGCTATTTTGAACTTTTGACTTTGAAAATAAAACTTTGAGTTTTCCAACAGTGAACTTGTGTGCTACAGTAGTTTGCTTGAACCCTTTTCTAAATTTGTGGGTAACAAATTTAGTAGCGACCTAGGCATTTAGTTGAGTCATCCTGGCTACATGGTCAAATCAAATTTAAAATTATTTAGCAAGAGTTTTCATTGAACAGTGAGTTGCTATCAAGTGTTTAAGTTAAGGCACTTAGGCGATACTCAGCCCCGGTATCGGCCTATGTCCTTACATTGGTCTCTTCAAAATCAACGCACTCAGGGCCGGCGCTAGGATTTTGGGGCCCGGGGTAAGCAGTTGGGGGCCCTTGGCCAATTCATCGGTTAGGGCCCTCCCTCACACCAAATGGGCGACCTTTTTTTTAGCCCTGAAACTTTTAGAGCGGGAGCCCCTTTAGCCAGTGATCGGGGCCCCCAATCAGCCGGGGGACCGGGTACATTTGACCCGCTTACCCCTCCCTGAATGCTCTACTGGAATATCCTCATTTCATCATTTCTTAGGATTTAAGGAATCAACCTCTTTATGACTTTCACTTTTTAAGCAAAAAATTGAAGATCACATCTGCAGAACACATGATGTAAGAATACATTTTGCCAATGATAACAATTTCACTAAAACTATTTAATGTACACCTCAATATTATTTTACATCTCAATATGTTTATTAAAATGATGTATGAAGGCCTTAAATTTTTTTAAAAAAGATTGTTTTGTAATAGAGTTTAATTTCATAACAGTTTTCCATCATAATCAATTGCTGCTGTGTGAATAAAATGCATTCTGTCATTGATTGTGTTTGCAATTATGAGGTCCCTGGCAATAAGGTAATATTGTAAAGTTAACAAAAAAAGTCACTTATTATTGTCATCTATCCATATGCACTAACAGTGACTATAAAGAAAGAAGTAACTTGCCATTTCACCCTTAGTACAATTCCCACAGCTGTCTGAGACCTAACTTAGGATGTAACACCATTGATGGATTAGATGAGACACTGAAAATCTGATGATTTCAGTAGAGTAATTATGAATTATATGAGTTCTAAAGTACAAATTATTGTTATTATTATTATTATTATTTTATTATTATTATTATTATTTTTTTTTTTTGAAGAAAGAGAAGATGTGGTTAACTATGAGAACCTTGCAATTTAGTAATATAAAAATAAGATGGACATGTATATAAAATCTCCATTCTTTTTGAGATGGAAGATGTCTGTTTGATTTCCATATTAACCATTTTAAATAGCTTAAGTGGTAGTGAATCTTAAGGATATAACATTGTGCATTTAAATAGTGTCTAATTTATTTTCACAGAAAATATCGGCAATTCCACCCTGGACAACAAGTGAAGCCAACAGTTCAAAATGGTGGAGATATGCCTATGAATCAGTTCTGGAGCAAAGAGTTAGGCCTTATTCATGGAATTATATTAAAAAACACAGGTATATAATATAGATGGTGATATGTCTACTATGATATAACTAATAAACTAATAAAATATGTTGTCATTCTAGGGAAAATTATCTCAAATACAAAGAAGCTTATAAAAAAACATTATTGAGTCCTAATGATACAGAACTCAAACTAGACCTACAGCAACTGGAAGATCAACTTGCAATATTGCATATAGTAGTAGCTAGAGAGCATGCTAAGATTGAGGTAATTCTTTAGAAGTTTTCCTATAAAATCTTACAATAAGTTAAACCTTACTTCAGGGCAAAATGTGTTGGAAAAATTGCATATGATGTTTTAATCTAAGGTTTGTTCCTTGACATCACATTTCAGCTCCTTCATAACAATCCTAGTCGTGTACAAGTGAGAGAAAATGAGACTGATTGGTGGGTACTAAAATCTGAAGATAAAACTGTAGACCTTCTTATACATACAGAAAAAGAACGAGGGATTTGGGCACAATTATCTTCTCCAGAAAAGAAAAAGCTTTGTGAAACAATTGGATTTGTTGAAGGGGTAGCAAGATTAGAAAAACCAAAGCAGTATATAGGTAATTATTCTTTCTATTTACAATTTTACTTAAATCCTGAATTCATCAGACTTGTTTCTCATTTACATCACAACTTTGAGTTGTTATCACTGTGGGCCTGCAAGCGAATTAAATTTGAAGCTGGTGTGCAACAGTCAATGTATTAAATCAGTATTTCATTTTATGATAACAACTAGTAGAAAAGCAACCAATGTTTGTATAAAGTTTTTTTTTAACCATTAAGTTTAATTCATTTGCTACAGTCATATTTTTAGTATGTGGTATGCTGCTTATATATAATACAAGGAAATAAAAGAAGCTGCATACCAAAATAAAGATATGGAAATTAATAACCATTTACCACAGTTTGTAGTGCTGAACCATGAAAAATACAAACACACAGGAAACACTCAAATTTTCAGTGTATACCCTTCTCATTACAAGAACTAAATAGGTATATAAAAGCACTACTGAAAAGGACTAAGAGAATGGCATACACTTATGTTTAAGGAAGGGAAGATAACAAATTTTTTCATAAGTGCTGAAGTGAAGTGTGATTATTTTTTTTTTTTTCAAAAAAACTTATGTTCAGACAAGAAGCGTCTTTGCAATTTATTTTTAAATTTTGTAATTAACATGAGAAATTGTGGATTTGTAGTGTATCATCATGATCCACAGTTTCCACACACTTCTCACATATACTTGACTTCTTCATACTCCTCTCTCCTTACATCAGTTCCCCATCACAAACTTGTGTCTGTCCTCTCGTATTTTCTGTACACACTCCTCTACTCCTCTCAGCCTTTGGAGTGTTTTCCTTATATATTCATTTTGTATGAGAAGAATGATTCTGTGATGTTACAGACTTTCAGTAATGATGGAGAAGGATAAATACATTAATTTGAGATAAAGGACACTGGTCTGAAAATGACCAAGTAAAAAGTTATAAACAAAAATCATTCTGATACCTCTTGTGCACAGTATTTATAAGAGCCATTCTACCCAGATTCCTGGAACATTGTAAACACCTTAGAATTTGGGTAAATTCTAGTTTTCTTTGCTACAGAGCATAAGGGAGGGAGTAAGCCTTACGGTAAACATATAATTTTTCAGTTTTTAACTACAGGACATGATAAACCCGTTTCATGTAGAAGCCGATACTGCAACCTAACTCAATAAATAAGCCGATTTAGAAACAGTAAAGCCACTCAACACACAATATAAGCTCTAGATAAACATTTTATAATAATAAAGACCCTTTAAGCTAACCTGAAATAGGGTAATCCATTATTATCCAATTTGTAAACAATCGATCTTTGTTACCTGATAATTTCACTGATTCTTAACACTTTTCGATGCAGTAAAGTAAGTTTGTAATAATAATAATCAGAAAGGAACTTAAATTCAGTAAAATTCCATAGTTTCAGGCCATGTAAATAGAGTTAAATAAATTTTTAAACACTTCATTGAGCATACTTGCACATTCAACATTTTTAATTACTTGTTTTGGATAATTTAACGAACTAAAAACTAAATTTCTGGAAAGAACGAAAAATCTAATATAACATATTAAAGTTTCAAAACATTCCATGCAGTAGAACAAATATTAAATCAATTTTTAAAGTTATTTCGTCTTATACGAAAACGTGGTAATTTCAAAATTTATTTGCAATCAAACCAGACTACTTACGTAAACAAAACAACTTTTAAAACACGTAACTAAATAAGAGAAAAATTCAGCTAATAACACTTTTTCGATATAAGTAGCACTTTAATAATTATGAACTAGAAACCAAGTGTCTCCTAATCAGTTTTAAACCCGATTTTTGTTAGATTAATTACATTGCTATTACACCACCGATCATAATAAAATTTACAGCATTGAAATCAGGAGCAAGCGTAGAACACAATTACACTAATTTTATCACGATAATTTTTAATTCAGCAGGGTTGCCTAAAAGTTGCAAAAATAACATACATTTTGGGGATTTACTAATTACTTTTCAGAAACTCATTACCATTGCACACTCACAATTAATTCATTTACAAGAAAGCTAATTATTTAGAATTTTAGCTAAATACTTTTTATAAACTTTAAAAGCCAGGCTACACACAGTTAAATTTTGAACACATTCTATAATCACATCTTTTTAAACAATTTTTTGGTAAGCAGTAGAATACACATATCATGCGGCTGAGGGTATAAAGCTAGCTTCTCAGGCCATCTGGCTGTCTTTATTGTTTTGTCTTTTGGTTTCGTCTTTGGTCTGCATCCGGGAACGTTGTGCGTAGTGGACCTGCACTAGTATGTTTCATCATGTCGTGGTAGACCAAGTAATAGCTGGAAACCGTTGAACTTTGAGGTGGCAGCATGGTTGACATTCCACCATATTGAATTTTCTAACCAGTGACTTACGTTAATAATGACTTTGAACTTATAAATATTTCAATGAGGTTAGTTCGGTGAATTCTTCCTCTTCATGATCTGTAATTTTTGGAAACGTTTAGTTCGATTGCCTACTCAATTGTAACTGTTATCTTTCAAAATGTGACTGTTTAATAAACTTCTAATTTTTCATCAAAGTGGATTTCAACTTGCTTTAGTAGTGGACAGTAATTCCTAAGCTTTTGGTTCAAATAAGCTTTGTGGTGGCCAACAATCTTTACAGTTGAGGTATCCAGGCTAGCACATGGTCATTTAAATTTATTAACTCAAACTCCGAGTGACTTTCTACAGGTCAACGTTCAGTTAAGGTGTCTAAACCTATACTTTACCCCGGTATAGCAGTTAGACCCCTTACAACATCCCACTTGTCATTAGTCAACAGATGTGGTTCCAACATGTTGGAGCCTTATCTCACATTGGACTGAGGCTTTGTGAACACCTGGATAAAATATTCCCTGAAAAGTGTGTAGGCAGAGGAGAGCCTGTTCCATGGCTAGCACATTCATTTTGTCTCACCCCACTTGATTTCTTCTTGTGGATCCATTCAAAAATTCTTAAGTACAAGAAGTCTTCTGAGACTGAAAAGGATCTCCTGACAAGAATTATTGTTGCCTGCGACACTGTTAAAATGACACTGGAGCTATTAAAATGGGTATGACAGAACTTTGTGTGATGATGTCATGCCTACATTGATGCTGGTATATGCCATTTTGAATAATTGCTGTAAGTGTAGCAGCTAGTGAAACTTATACAAATAAATAGAATTCATTATTACCATACCACAGTCGTAGTATTTTCGGTCTCTCTGACATCAAGTTACATTAGGGTTAACAGAATTTTTTCTCTAAATCCGGGGACATTTCACAACTTTTTCACAAAAATCCGGGGACGCTTTCGGCATTTGTCCTAATTACGCATTGTACTTTTATAATTTATATGTTTAAAGGATGAGTTAACTTAAAAGCCACATATTGTTTATATTTTGTATTTTAAATGAGGATCACAGACAGCCATGTTGCACACAGCACAAAGCTGTTATGTCCAAGACGCAGTATCATTGTAATTTTCTTTTATTCCTAGGCACATACAAGGAAATAAGGGCACTTCATATCTCTTGCTTTAAACGAATGCTTTAGCAAATCATTGCTTTTAAAGATCTCTCGCTTGATTAAAAAAAAAAAATCTGTGGACAACAGTAAAAATCCGGGGATATTGCAGGGACAAAATCTGTCCGAGGACAGAGAGCTAAATACGGGGACTGTCCCCGGCAAACGGGGACGTCTGGTAACACTAAGTTACATGCACCATTACTAGTCCATCAACAAGGGAAATTATCTTAGAGTTATGGGGAGTATTCAGTAGGAATTCTATACATCATGATCAGGGTTTGGTCCTTAGTTTGTGTGCTGCACGATGCTAAGGCAGAACTTGAGTAGACTTTTGCTTATAACTTTTGACTTGGTAGTTCCTGGACCAGGGTCCCTATCTCAAATTGATACATTTACCCTTCTCCATCATCCCTGAAATTTTTTAACATCACCACAGAATAACCATGTAATTCTCGCTAATCTATGCTCCCCCAATCTCAGTACCTATCACAGGGCCGGATTTAAACTTTTTTTTTTAGTGTAGGCTGTTCAGTGTTCATCTTGTACCGCCCGTTTCTCCTTCAAACTTATACTAACCACTAATTTGTATTACCGTTGTTAGGTAGCAAACGATTATATGTATATATGAATAGATATAGATTAAGAGTGATTTAATTACTTGAAAGTATTCAGATTTAGTCATAAAAAAGAAACAAGAAAAATGAATGTTTATTATGAAACAAGAATACAAACAAGAAAATAAAAAATGTAATACATAATTATAGTTTTCTACGGGATTTTTGATTGGTGAACATAGAGGAACAACTTTCTCACTGACAGTTTTCCATATACGACGAACTTCATAACACTTTTTATCGGCAAAGAACAGAAAACATGTTAAGATGTACGCTCTGATTTGTAATCAATTATTATTAAATGATTATAATTTATATTAATTTCAATCAGAATACCGGTTTCGGCATAGTTCAATGCATGTTCCTTAAAAATTTTAAAGAAATAATTCATTATTAGCTGAGAAACGACGAGTTAAGTTTAAAAAATCATTGACTTTTCAATGATTTTTTCAATAAAATTATGACTTTTGAGCCCTCGGGGAATTTCAACATCCAGATACTCAATTAATGAAATCTTAGATCATACTTACGTATTTTTATTATAGAAATCAAGAAATGTAAGTCTGTTAGCAGAAACTTACCTCTGTCTATAGAGTTTTCCTTCGGAAATATATGACGGGCTACAGACTGCGTTGAACAATATAGAAAGTCAGGAAACTAATGAAGAATTAAATTAATAATTTAGCTAATTGTTCGCTGTCACCACTTACCTAAATGAAAATTGATAGTAAACGTATTTTTCTTTTCTATTAATTGTTCCGAGTTTGTCACTTCACTACTAGATGTCAACACTTAAATGAAAATTTATAGTAGATGTTTTTTTATTATGTTTATAATCTCAGACAAATTTGATGGCTTACTAAAGCGGGCACCCTAGGAAATTTGCCGCCCCTAAAACGCTGCCGCCCCTAGGCTGGAGCCTATGCAGCGTAATGGGAAATCCAGCACTGACCTACCCTTCTTATTCCTCATCCTCTCCATTCTGACTCTAAAATAATTTAATACCCCTTATCTGTATTCCCATCATTGAAAGACAGCAGATACCTAAAACAAAGGAAAAGAAAATCTGTGTTTTGGAATTCCAGCAGATGGATAAGAGCTAAATTTGTAAAGTCCTGTTTTTCCCCCTCATATACTACCCAGTGATAGGGAAGGGAAGAGGAAGACTTGATCCCATTTTTAAAAAAATTGTATTTGCAACATTTAAAAGATATAGTAAACAATTTGCAAAAAATTTTTGCTGCTCACTCTGATTGTGAAGGAAACTATTACCGTTTTAATCCTTGTTTGTGTTGTATGTGTTTCTTACAACTATTCGACCCCTTTACAGCCATCCAACATTTTACTGTTTATCTTCAATATTACTGACCCCTATTCATCCAATTGTACTGGCACAATGTTACTCATCATTTTATATACATTACCCTTTCAGCTGTAGTTAGGGCACTACAGACCATGCATGAACAGAACACACTAAATTTTATGGTTTAGTAGTTACATTTGCTGAAAGCCATGGTTGAAATTTAATAAGAATTTGATAGAAGGAAGAGTTTACCACATCTGAGACATCCAAGTTTATGTACCAACTGAAATTCATTCTGTGCCCATATTGGCCTCATGATCACACTTTTGCTGACAGGGAAGAATGGTCATGAGAAGACGACACATAACCAAAGTTTTGTAGTATAGTAATAGCTTCCAAGAGCCCAGAGGAGGAGAGAAAGTAAAGCATTTAGAATTATAAGTAGATTTTATAATCATAAACTTAATATTTTCAAGTTAAAAATTGGTCCTGCGTCACATCCTAAAATTGAATTGCCAAAAGGGACTAAAAGTTTCACTAACATTTTTACAGGTACTATAATTTATTAAAAAGAAGCATTTTGATGTAACATGGTCAAAAACAAGGAAGAATAAGCTGACTAGATGATGTCAGCAAGTAGCAAGATCGCATGTGCACAGACTACAATTTTCACCAGACAATAAAAAGAACTTTATTTCAATAAATAAACAAAATTTAACTATCACAACACATTTTCAGTATTGAGAATGACATAATAACAAGAACTAGAGCTGGTAGATGAATTCTAAATACATTTTTTAGATAAAAACATAATTACAACTCTTTACATAAAATAGATTATAAGTTAAAATATGGTAAAATAAAAGCTAATTTAAAAGGAAGTAATAATATATTAACAGTTTATAAATAAATTATTTTTAGAGGATTAGAAAAGGAATCTTAGATATTTCTCCTAAAGTTGCATTATGACTCATCTCAGACATAATAAAGAAATAGGAATTCATTAGAAGTGGGATATGGCTAGAAAAAAAGAGCATAAAATTTCTGGAAGAAAAGTAAAAACTTCATCTAAAATACAAAAGACATGACTTCCTGAAATTTCAAGGTTTTTGTTTGAAGGGGAAGAAGTAAAATGTAATAAGATAAAATTAAATAATGCATTTAATTAAAAATAGTCACAGAGCTGAAACTTATACCAAATTAAATTGAAAATTAAAATGAATCTTGTGATACAGATAACTTTATGAGGAACTAAATATCTTTACAAACATAGAGAAATAACTGAAATAATTCTGGCTCACATTTCAGAGATAAATAACTGCACAATGGAGGAGTTTAGAGGAAAAGTTCTCTCTGTGATGTGGAAGTAGTGATACTTATAAATTTTTACTAATATGTAGCTGTGGACTTAGAGAAATTCAGTACAGCAAGAGTTTATGTGATAGAAAATATTTCGGTCTAGCCAGGAATTTAAAATTCTTTAAGTTAATAACTTGAAGAGTGGAACTTGGTTTTTTAAAATGATTTGGAACAATTTATTCAAGCCTACATTACGAAGATTTATGAACGTTTCAGAACTTTCTAAATTATTTTGGAAAGAAAGCATGTAAATGTGGATTTAGTCATGATAACCTCCATATAAGTTGAATTCTGATTGATCTTTCATAAAGTATGATATAATCTAGTACCAGCTTTAGCTGCATTACTTGTGAGAAGATATTGAGTGACTTAAAACTATGAGTTTGATTTCTGCAATCACACTCTCATTGGGATTTCTTGCAGTGTGAATATATGAAGATTGGCGACTGAAAAACAAGAACCTTGCATATGAGGTAGGTTCAAAAAGTTCCTGGAATTGTTATGTACAGTCAGGCAGTGAAATTTTTGTTTGGGAGGTTGGCAATGCTACTGAGGAAGGTGCCGTGCCATGCAGCAGGCAGTTTTAGTTGGTTTTGTGCATGTGGTGCATGATATTTTAGATGTAGTTTCTTTCTTTCATCAGATTGTGAAAAGTTATCTTTGGAGCAGCATGTCAATATCAAATTCTGTGTGTTGCTGGAGAAATCACCCTCTGAGACTCTTGAGATGCTGAAGAAACATACAGAAACTATGTGATGGTCGCACAACAATTGAAGATGATGTCCGGACTGGGCAGCCTTCAACTTACATGACTGATGAGAATGTTGAGCACATTTGACAACTTGTACTTGTGGGCAGGCAAGCGACCATCAATATTATTGCCTCCAAAGTTGGTATTTCACATGGGATAGTTCACAGCAGTCTTCATAATGATTTGAACATACATTGTGTTAGCTTGCACATGGTTCTGAAAATGTTATTCCCTGAACAAAAACAAAATAGAGGGACCATGTGCAGGGACTTGAATGAAATGGTTGATGCAGACAACAGCTTCCTGTGCAAAATTGTAATAGGCGATTAGATGTGGTGCTTTCTTTAAGACCCTTAGACAAAATGACAGTCTGCTGAATGGAAGCTTAAAACATCACCAAGAAAACAAAAATTTTGCTTGGACAGAAGCTGCAGTAAATTAATGTTGGAGGTGTTTTTTGATTAGCAGGGCCTGATGCATTATGAATTTATTGCTGAAGGGAAAACTGTGAACTAAGAATTGTACACAGAGATCTTACAAGATGTAACTGGCGAAAATGACCTGAACAATGGACAGGGAATGATTGGTTTTTGTCACATGACAATGGCCTATCACGTCAATCTGTAATGGTGAAACAGTACCTTGCCAAAAACAATGTTACCAGTCTACAACACCCTCCATATTCTCTCAATCTTGCACCACTGGATTTTTACCTGTATCAAAGGCTGAAATTGATATTAAAAGGACGATTTTGCTGTTTCGTCAGAAGTGATGAACTGGCTGAAAGATGATTAAAAAAAAACAGCTTTCAGGAGTGTTTCCAACAATTGAATGAATGGTGGAATAAGTATGTAGAAGCAGGAGGAGAGTATTTTGAAATAAAATAATGTAAAAATGTTGTACATACTTTCAATAAAGTTTTATTAACCAATTCCTGGAAATTTTTGTCCCTACATCACATTTATAACTAGTATCCACGTTTACAGTTTATGATTGAGTTTGCCATATCCACAACAACAGTTTCATCATAAATGTTTCAAATATCTGATTAGCAGCCCATACAATCACATGTAACACCAATCTATTATGGAGCCTAGAATTATATAAATTACATTTGCAATTCCAGATACTGGTCCTCCATAGTTAAGAAAATGGGAATTTTCACACAAATATATCCAGTGTATCAGAGATTCCCTTCCACTTCACTTGAGGAAGACTGTTAAATTTTTTGTGATTTGGGCATTTGAGTGTGTCAGCAATATGGTCATTACTGCTTCTGTGTGAAACTACATGTTGCATACAGTTTCATCTGGATGTAGTTTTCAAATTGAAGTAGATATATGAAGAATCCTATTTAAGTTGATACTGACTGATGATTTATTGTTTCCATATGTGGTCTTCGTGTGAAAGCAATTACAAGGAATTATTAAGTAGCAATATTACTAGAACTAAATGACACTGCAGATGGATGGTAAACTTTATTGTTATATCATACTTCATGACACTTAAGTCTCGACTTTAAACATGATAACTTGGTAACCAAGGTGATACCTGGATCATAAAAAGATTAAACTTTTAAATTTTTATAAAAGAGTAATATGTTCTCTGGACAAACTGTTTATCAAATGCATAGCATGCAAAATTTATAAACACAGAAATAACAATTTTTTAATTTGTAAATGTGGTATTGCAAATACTAGGCAATCATAAATGGGTAAAGAAATGAATTACATTTATCAGAAGTGTTTGATACCAAGAAATCAGGAATCCTACTTCCTAATCAGAAAACAGGATTTTGAAATAATACAAAACAAATTCCTCACAGCATTACTACAGTTAACTGCTGTAGAAAGTAAGCAATGAGGCAATAGCAATGCCTCTTCTCCTCCAAATCATTTGACTTTTTAAATTTAAATAGTTGACAAACTTGCATTATTATTATTAAATTAATTGTGACGGAGTACATGCTCTGGCGGCAATTCCCTTAGTTACCTAACTACCCCCTTTTTTATTTATTATGTATGATTTGAGTGTTAAATTCCTCATATATCTACTTCTGCAATTTACGAATTTTAAATTCCTTCAGCATTTTCGGTAAATTATTCTTCCCTTATTAATTTGTTCCAGTCCCTGCACAGGGAGTGTGGAACTCTACCTCTGTGAATCCTATGGGATGGGGCAGGAACCATCAGAACCCTGTGACCTTTACCTTTTATAATATTGTTCAGATAAGTAAATCTATTTTTTTCTAAGAAACACATGACTTACAGTACCAAAGCAAGGAATAGTGGATACCAGGGTGGAATAAATATGAATGAGACTTATTTTTTTAACAAAAAGAATTATTTATGATAGTAAATACTTCACCCTTTTTTCCGTCAGGATGCGAATATGAAAAATGCGATTTTAGACTCCACAAATAACAATATGAAGCACCTAAGGATAATGGTCCTAAATTGTCGGAGTATTAGAGGGAAAGTAGCCGATTTCAATGCCGCAGTTGTGACTAATGATGTCGATATAATACTAGGAACCGAGAGCTGGTTGACACCAGAGGTTGAATCTAGCGAAGTATTTGGCCCTCAATGTTTTTCGGAAGGACAGAACTGTCTCAATGGGCGGGGGTGTGTTCGTGGCTGTAACTGTTGTAACTGAAATGGAAAATTTTTGCGAGTTAATATGGGTGAAGGTAAAAATTGGCAAAAATTTTAAATTCATAATCGGGTCATTTTATCAACCTCTGGATTCTGATTTGACTAACGCGGAATACTTCAGAGAGTCGCTTAATAATATTTGCAAAAGATTTCAAGGACATATATTGATCTTGGGTGGTGACTTTAACCTACCGTAGGTTAAGTGCGACACATCCACGTTCAGGTTGGGTGGAAGAGAAAGGTTAGTAACCGAAACGTTCCTAGACTCATTTGCAGAAAGATCTCTTGAAAAGATGGTCGAAGGGCCAACGCAGTGCGACAAAGATTCCTCAGCCATTCTGGATCTTTTTCTTATTAGCAATCCTGATATTGTAGATACAGTTTGTATAGAAGACGGTATCACAAGGCAGTTGTGGTAACTTTAAAATCTAGTCTGAATTTGAAGCATGACAAAGAGAAACTCGTATATTGCTTCGATAAGGCAAACAGTGCGGGTATGGTTGATCACTTTGCGAAAAATTTTGAAACATACACGCTAAATACAAATGTTGAGGAACTTTGGTTTAATTTAAAAGATCTAATATGGACTGCTTTAAATCAGTTTGTTCCTAAGAAGTATATTAAAGTCAGTAAGAACTTCCTTTGGTTCAATAGGGAAGTGAAACGTTTGCTCAGGAGGCAAAGGCGTATACATGCCACATTGAAGAAATCGGGGGACTCATCTAATCGCTCTAAATTAGTCCAGTTGCGAGCGGAAGTGCGTAAAGGTATGCGTGATGGGTTTCAGGAATTCCAAGCCAGGAATTTATCCGAAGATCTCATTACTAATCCAAAAAAGTTCTGGTCGTATATCAAAGTAATAAGAGGCTCTGGTAAGGTTATGCCGTCGCTGATTAAAGAAAATGGTGAATTATCAGAAACTGGGGTAGAGAAAGCAGAAATTTTGAATGATATATTTAAAAAAGCTTTCATGATAGAAAACTCAGAAGAGATTCCGATATTTAACAATCGTACTGACAAAATTATAAGTGATCTAGTTCTTGATGTCGAGGGAATAACTAAACTGCTTATGAATGTAAAAACCAATAAGGCTCCCGGACCAGATGGTATTCCTACAAGATTCTACTCAAGGTACGCAAAGGAAATTGCACCCTATTTGATGAAATTTTATACCATCTCCTTGGATCAAGGAAAAATACCAGCCGAATGGAAGACCGCTATCGTAGGTCAAGTGTTTAAAAATGGGAATGTTAATGATCCTTAGAATTATAGGCCGATTTCATTAACTTCAATATTTTGCAGGATTTTAGAACATATCATCTATTCAAATGTCATGTGGTTCTTGGATAGAGGTGATCTTTTAAGCCCAAATCAACATGGATTCAGAAAAGGCCGAAGCTGTGAAACACAACTTGTACTTCTAATTCACGACTTGTGCCAAATTATAGATGAGCAATCCCAGGTTGATTTAGTTCTATTAGCTTTAAAAAAAGCTTTCAACATTGTGCCTCACACTAGGTTACTTAGGAAAGTTCGTGGTTACGGCATATCTAGACAAATATGCGACTGGGTTGCAGACTTTCTGAAGGGTAGAACACAGTGTGTAGTTCTGAAAGGTGAGCATTCATCACGTACTGAAGTGAGGTCCGGGGTACCCCAGGGAAGCGTGATAGGGCCTCTGTTGTTTCTCATATACATTAATGATTTATGTGACATAATGGGGGGGGGGATGAAAAGATTATTTGCCGATGATGCTATTATTTATCGTGAAATCAAAACCCGGGACAACTGCGCTTTGTTACAAGATGATATTACGAAAATAATTGCGTGGTGTACAGTAACGATTGGCAGTTGGAGTTAAATGCTAAAAAGTGCCAAGTCATGCGTGTAAGTAAAAAGGTGACACTAGTTAACTATGAATATACAATTCATGGTACTGTCCTTAGAACAATAGATTCCGCTAATTACCTAGGGGTAACAATTCATAATAATTTGTCGTGGAATGAGCATATCGAGAATGTAATGGGGAAAGAAAATTGTATGCTCAGATTTCTAGGTCATAATTTAAATCAATGCACTCCAAAAGTTAAATCGATTGTATACAAGTCACTAGTACGTCCTTACTTAGAAAATAATCTTGGGGTTAACATTAATTTAGCAGATATTGACAGAAGCCTTAGGGATGGTTGAAATAGACCTGGCACTAAAAATCCTAGAGTGATAATTGAAAAATTTGTGTCATCTAGGAAGAGGGCTGAAGTTTTTCACGAAAAACGTAAATTGGCAAAAACTGGTGTCACAATCCGTGAAGACCTCACTGCCGAACGTCTGAAACTGCTGAACGCAGCAATTGATAAGTTCAGTGTTAAAAATGTTCGGACATATGATCGTAGAATTGTAATAAACAATGGAAGTGCAAAAACTTCCATCTCCACAGTAGCGGAACTGAAAAATGGCAAAAAAAATTTGCGAGTTCAAACTATAATTTTATAGTATTTTTTGTTTTCTAAGTGTTTACAACCAGAATTATTTTTAAGTAACATAATTAATTCATTTTTTTATTTCTTCTTATCGCAACTAGTTTATATCACTTTATAATTTAATATTTGTATTAGCTAAGTTATTATTTCTGTAAAATTAATTTTAAAAGTGTTGGTTGACAGTTGATGGACATTCAAGCACAAACTCTGTAAATTTTTCGCTCTCCTTCCGACCATTACTTCTAGCTTACAGCTTCTTGTTTAGTCTGGACAGCCCTGTGAATGTTGCCCCCACCACCACATTCCAGGCGCGCTGACATAACAACCCACCCCAGCTGTGTTCCACTGCAAAAAGTTACCGAGATAAGTTCACAAGCACTTCACGTGGCACATATTAATTCACAATCTCTCGTTGCACATTTTAATGAGTATCAATATATTTTTGAAAACTCCGGTTTTGACGTAATTCTTGTCTCGGAGTCATGGTTAAATCAATCAATTAGTGACAACTTCATACAGTTAAGTGGTTACACTCTCTACAGACATGATAGTTTAAAGAGAAGGGGAGGTGGAGTGGCCACTTACATCAGATCTAACATAAGGTTACAATTAGGATTGCCTCCGATAGTACTAGGGATAAATACCCCAAATTTATTTTTCTAGAATTAATTATACAAAATAAAATGTGTTTAATTTCTTTGGCATATAAACCCCCAAATGCTGGTAATTTAGATTCATTTTATGCAGTCCTATCCTCACTTGTACCAGAATACAAACATGTAATTTTAATGGGTGATCTTAACACAAACTTATTAAATAATCAACCCTCCACCATAAATTTAAAGCGAACCATTGAAGCTTGTGGTTTGAATATTCTTCCACTAAATACCACTCACCTTGTTGGAAATAGTCAAACATTATTTGACCTCATTATAATAAAGCAAAACAATAAGATTTTAAACTACGGTCAGCTATCTGCCCCAGGTATATCCGGACATGACATCATACACACTTCATACCATCTAGAAACTCCGAGACCCCAACCAAGAACAATAACATACAGAAATCTTAGACGAATTAACTACGAGGCATTACTGACTGACGCGACCAATACACCTTGGAACGAAATTTACACACTGACTTCTATTGATGCTAAAGTCGCAAAACTGACCGATATGATTACTGAACTGTATGATAGGCACGCCCCATCTAAGAAAAAGAAAGTTAAACGAGCTCCAGCACCATGGCTAACTGAAGACATAAGACAACTTATGACCGAAAGAGATACCGCTCATAGACTTTACAGACGAAACCCCTCAGACGATAACTACCAACACTATAGAAAACTACGCAATCGTACTAAGCAAGGCATGAGAAATGCTAAACTTCATTACGCTCATAAGTTCATTACTGAAAGCACAACCCCTACTGCTTTGTGGAAGAACCTTCGTGCCATTGGAATCGGCGAAAGAAATTACATCTCAGATATTCATATGCCACTAGACAAGCTTAACAGCCACTTCTCAACTCAGGCAGTCGAAATTGACCCTGCATTAAAAACACAAGCAATCCACCAAAATTCGATCGTAAACAACACCCAACAATTTCACTTGTCACTTACGACTAAAAAGCAGGTGAGGAAAGCTATTGCGCGGATAAAATCTAATGCAAAAGGGGTAGATGACATCGATATAAAAATGTTTAATAACATATTGGATGTAATCACCCCATTTATAAAAAACATCTTTAATTTTTCTATTCTTACTGGAACATATCCAAAAGTTTGGAAGATGGCCTTAATCAAACCATTACCAAAGAAAACCTCTCCTATTGAACCATCATATTATCGACCAATAAGTTTACTATCTACCATTTCAAAAGCTCTTCAATACGTAGTTCATGATCAAACCACTAAGCACCTTAATGCGCACAACAAACTAGATAATTTTCAGCCCGGTTTTCGAAAAAACCACAGTACGGCAACTGCACTAATAAAGGTAATAGACGACATAAGACTTGGTATGGTCAGATGAAAAATAACAATAGTGATACTTCTTGATTTCAGCAAGGCATTTGACACTGTCGACCTTGACATACTCCTGTCCAAACTGAGAGGATTAAATTTTTCCAGCGGCACTGTTGACTGGTTCGAAGCGTACTTGAGGAACCGTCAGCATTGCGTTACAGATCACCATGGGAAACTGCAAACAGTGGTGTTCCCCAGGGCTCAGTCCTGGGGCCACTTCTTTTTTCTATTTATATTAATGATGTGGCTAGTATCTTACGTTACTGTTATTACCATCTGCACGCTGACGACCTACAACTATACCTTACTGCTTCACCAAATGATATACTCACTATAATACAGCAAATAAATTCAGACCTTAAGAATCTTTGTGATTGGGCAAAGAGACTTGGATTAAAAATAAATCCCTTTAAATCTCAGGCTATTGTTATTGCAAGTCCAAAACTAATAGGCAGCAACTTCACATCAAATCTCCCAAAAATAAAGCTTCAGGGAACAAAGTTAAACTACAGCGACTCTGTAAAGGATCTTGGAGTCCTAGTAGATAGTAATTTAAACTGGTCTGAAAATACTGTTTCAGTATGTCGCTAAGCCTTCTCTTCATGCTCAGTATAAATGTAAGAAATTCTTCCCCACTCATTTGAAAAAGCAATTGGCGCAGACTCTTGTACTTCCCCATCTCGATTCCTGTGACTTTGTTCAGCAAAATTTGAGTTCGGCAGACATAAGGAAACTTGAACTTGTTATGAACTCCTGTGTAAGGTTCATCTGTGACCTACGACCATGTCTCACCTTCATACGACTGCTTACTTTGGTTGCGCGTTTGGGATCGACGACGATTCCACACTCTGTCTCCATCACCGACTCATACATCTGAAAACTCCCGCCTACCTTTGTTCCAATATCTCATATCTAGGAATTTCTCATAATATTAACACCAGATCCCTGAATTCAAACATACTAACCATCCACTCCCACAGCTCAGAAACCCTAGCCAATTCCTTCTTCATTTCAGCGGCTAGACTGTGGAATGATGTTCCCCTGAAAATTAGAACAACCACAAAAATTGTCCCATTTAAAGCTCATTTGAAAAAGCATTACTTATTGGAGCACTAGCTAAAAGATCTCTCCTTCCATGCATAACTTAATTTTTTGATCTGAATAATATTGATGTATACAGTGTCCACCTCTTATTATGCCTTCCCTATTATTAGTTTTTGTCTTGTTTCTTCATCCTACTAGTATTAAGTTTGTACCGTTTGCTTCTTTAACTTCCTCTAGCATTAGTTTATACCATTAAATTATTAATTAAGAACGAATACTATTAAGATTTTAGTTAGTATTTTACTCATAAATATTATTAAGATTTTTTGTTAGTATTACTCTTGAACCTAAAGTATGCCAATTGTTATATAAGTGTTGTATATTGTTAGTTTGTGTAAGGTGTATATTATTTATTGTAAACACCTGGTATGATGTAAGAGAGAGCTTGACAGCCCTAATCTTGCCAGGCTAAATAAACATTTAAATAAATAAATAAATATTGTTGTTCTGTATGGGGTCCCCATCAAAAGGGTTTACTGGAGGCGTTAAAGAAAGTCCAAAGAAGAGCCGCCAGATTCGTGACAGGTATATATAGTTGGAGGGAAAGCATAAGTGCAATGTTGAAGGAGATAGATTGGGAAGAGCTGGAACACCGAAGGCGTTGCTCTCGATGGAAGCTAATTGAAAAATTAATGACTGACATATTTCGGAATAACAGCCAGGAAATATCGCTACCGGCTACATACATATCTCAGAATGACCGCGGAAATAAGATAAGAGAAATCAGGGCCAGAACTGATTCATTTCTGTACTCATTTTTTCCACGAGCGATTAGGGAATGGAATAGAAAGGATTTACCGGGCGAGTAAACTTAAAATCCGACAGGAGTAGCTTTCGCAAATCTGATCTGGGTTTTCCATGGCTTTCCCAGATCACTCCATGCAAATGCTGGGATGGTTCCTCACAATAGCCCATGGGTGCCTCCTGCCACATCCCGTATATCCCCCGTATTTCAAACTATCACCCTTTCGGATAGGTGCAATGCAACCTCCGCCACACCCTGTAGTGAATCGCGGAGTAATAATAATAAATAAACCAAGTGCATACTGTTTCTCAACATGATCTCCTGCTTTAGAAAAAGAATTTTCCCAGCATATCAGAATCTTTTTTATGATGTCATCGTCAAAGGAAGCGTGTTGCGTCAGTCGACAATTACACAATAAGCCCTCCACCGCATTATTGTCTACAAATTGTTGGCCTCCCAGTGCTTCTTTCAGTGGTACAAAGAGATGAAAATCACAGGGAAACAGGTCAGGGCTATAAGGAGGATCATCAAGTGATGCCCAATTCATTTTCTCCAATTTTTCTTTAATGTGGCACCGAGCTCGTCATGGTGAAGAGTTGTGTCTCGTATTGGCTGGTCATGTCTTTTTTGGCAATAAGCAATCTTAACCTCACTGAAAAGGTTGCATCAGTGTACTGCATTGATTGAGTAATATCAATGCAAAAAAAAAAAGTTTTAAGCGCCTTGCGAACTGTTCGCTGAATCATTACTGTGGCTGCTTCATTCTTCTTTGGCCCCTCCATACTGGCTTTTTTAACTCAGGTGTATAATGGTGGACACAAGATTCATCACAGGTTATGAAGACATTCAAAAATGTGTCCTCTTCTTCCGCAAACCATGGCACAAGTCGTTCACATATCTGAAAACGTGCCAACTTCCATTCCACTGTCAGAAGACAAGGCAGGATTTGGGCAGACAATGTAAGGAACCATAGGATCTTGGTGATGATGGCATGAGTGCTGCCATAACTTATTTCAACCTCACAAGATTTTTCGAAAACTGTCAAACGTTGGCCAAACCTCAATAAAGTTATGAATTGTGCAAATATTCTGCTCTGTAGTGCTCATCCATGGAAGATGATCATCGATCTAATTTTTGTCCTCTTCATGACCTTTCAGAAATTTTTTGTGCCAGGCAAACATACAATTCGTTTACAGTGTATGGTCCACAAACTGTCCTTAATCAGTGGCGTAACTATCGGAGGGCTAGGTGTTGCTGTGCACCAGGGCCCCGAAGTTCAGGAGGCCCCCAAGCTTAGTTCATGGGAGCCCCCAAAGCTCAGGGATAACAAACAATGGTTTTCGCTTTGTTATTATTTATAGTCTCATAAGAAGCAAACAAAGAATTTATGTAAAAACTTGACTATTAGGCTATATACTAGCAATCCAAAAGTGTGAAAGGTTTCAAATTTTATCATTATTCAATAAGTATTTAGTTGAATTTCTAACCCACAGTTAGAGCCTCTGAGAAATTAAATGTGCTTTTGTTTACTGATTTTAACAATCAACAATGAAAATGTTAGTTTTAAAAAACATATTTTTCAAAAACCTTTGATTTCCACAATTTCTATTATTCCAATTTTTAGTTCTTTTATTTGTTTACCTTTGAACCTTCAATTTCAATTGAAGCACCTGATCTTTCCTAATTACATTCTAGTTTAGTTAGGATTTTTTAAAATTATTTGTTTGATCAATTTGCTGAAATAAAATAGACATAATGAGTCTAATGATGAACATTTCTATTCTAGAGCACAAGTTTAACTTCACAATAGCAAACTGTTCTTTGAGCCTAATAAATCATCACAGAGAAATTATAGTCATGACATTGACCCAGTTTCTTGCCAGCGTAGAAACACGTCCATCAGCAAAAGCTTTCAAAATCTCAACTAGGACAGAAAGCTTTGTAGTTGAGGGTGTGAGTGTAGATTATGATCTTGTACCACTTATAACAGCAGATAATATCCTCTCAGGTGCGTATTGTTGTTGCTGGATGATCATGATGTTTTATTTAAGCCAAATAACTGCATTAATAACTACATTCACAGGAAACACTTCTTCAAACTTTTTGTCCATTGATTTTGAAAAAAATCCATCTAACATGGAAGTGGATTTTGGATTAACAATTGCACTTGAGCCAGCTGAGATTGTCTATAATGAGGTAATTTAAAGATAAAATTAAAATTTAAAGAGCTGCCTTAAGATTACCTTGTAAATGGTTTTGCATTTTTTCGCAGCATGCAGTTTCAGAAATTGTTAATTTTTTCCAAACAAGCTATATAAGTTTAAAAGATGTGCTTGAGTTTTCAAAGCAAGAAGCAGAACATTTGTTAAAAAGTGGAAAACCATTATTTCTTTATACACTAGCACGTCAGAAGACAATCAGTATTACGATGGATCTAAAAGGGCCATACATTGTTATTCCAGAACTAGGATCATTACAAAAGTAAGTTGCACATGATTTTACACCTTTTATGGAATATGTTTGGGTTATTGGAAGCAGTAATTTGTTGTGAGACTAACAAAATGAACCTTACAAATTATTATTAAGTAAGAACAGAGAAATAAATCAAAACTGCTGATTTTGTAAGGCAAGTTCATTGATCTTTATAAAAATTTTCCTGGCCTACTGAAAGATATAAAACACCCTTTCTCTTTTTGTGTTTGTGTATGTTCTGTGTTTATTTAGAATTGAGCCATCATCTATCCTAAGTGACAGTTTCTTCCTATACCCACACTTATAATAAAATTCTTTCGTTTCCCCTGAAACAATTGAAGTAGCATAAAAATATATCAGCTATTGGAATTCAGGATAGTGATATTGTTAGAAAATCAGGCATCCAACGTGCTGACATGTTAAATTGAAAATAGTGTTTAGGGATCAATGATTGAAGATACAACGGAATTATCAGTTGTAGTTAATGGAGAACAAAAATATCTGGAGAGACAGGGAGCAATAATGTTAAATGCTTATTTTTATTTATTAAACATCATGTTTTTTTAAAAAAAACTTACAATCTTTATTAACAGAGATCCATTATTAAACATCATAATATCAATTGAATGCAATAATCCTATGTCAAATGTAGTTTTTAACTTGTTATTATTGTAGCTAATATAACAATGGCAAAATAAATATAATAGAAACAAAGGAAATGTTTTACCATAAAATCAGTAAATTAATATTTTGATGGAGGAAAAAGGGGGGGGGGGAGGCGAAAAATTAAGCAACATTTTTTCGATATTGACTGTATTCTACTGTTTTTTTTTTTTTTTTTTTTTTTTTTTTTTTGTGGCATCATTTGGCACTCTTGTAAGTACGTTACTTAATACATTCCAATTATCACCCCATGTTTTATAGAATCAGTGGTATAGGAAAATTTCTTGTGAATTAGCTTCCTGGTTCATAAGTTTTTCCTTTTAACCATTTTTATAAGTGAAACTTTGTAAACTAGGTTAGGTTCATGTTGTCAGATACTTTTTGGCTAACTTCTCAGTAGCACTAAATCTCTATAACATTAATTTATATAATTAATCATTTATGGCAAAAAATTTCTGTGTGATAGAATTCACATTAACAAGTTGTTTCACATTAGGGACGGATTAGGCAGTTCACTCATGAATGTTTGAATTGATTAAAAAAAACGAATTGAGAACAGAGAGCTTTTATTATGGCAATACTTTTTTACTATCTAATTATATCCTTAAGGTTTAATAAACTTAGTCCATAAACTGAAGGAGGCATACCAAACCCGTACATCAGAATATAATGGCTAGCTCATTTTCTCTGAGATGTAAAATTTAATCCAAAACACAGAAAGTCCTGGTATAACTAATATCAACCAAGTAAAGCCCATAAAAATTCCTGGCTACAGAGGGATTAAAGCCTAATATCTTGAATTTTGTAGGCAAGTGCCTTACCTACAGAAGTTTGTTTAACTGATCTATTTTTTTCTATTAGTTACACCTTTTTGTTACTAACTATCTTCAAAAACACATCTAAATAATTAATATTTAAATAAAATATTTAATAAATTACATCTACTAATTGAGAAGAACAACTACATGTATTTCTCTGCTCCCATCACTTTTCTGACATGGAACTGAGGTTCTAACAAAGAAAACATCAAAACATATAGAAAAAGAAACAAACAATTAATGCCGAGAATATGAATTACTGTGTGTACACCTACTGTTGTTATATTGGTGCTGGTTCACTATTGCACTTTTACTCTTGTTTGAGTTGTCACATAACCTTAGTTATGTCAGTATACTTTCAAAAACATTTCAAAGGGTCCTTAACAAACTTAAAACCAATAGCAGATCATTTTAGAAGCATTTTTCAGTAGTTTGAGAGTCAGGAAACATGTTAGTGAGGAGAGTTTGAGCTATTTTGTAAGTTTTCGAAAATATTATAAAGAAATTTAAACATTTTTAGAAGCCTTTTGGCCACATTCATTTTCAGAGGTGTAAAATGAGATGACAATTCAAATTAGATCCAACACTTGCATTTTAGAAGATTACATTAAGAAAATATCATGAAATTGGTGATCTTGCAAGCTCATGGAATTTATTGCACAAGTAACTTTTTTCACCTAATTTTCAAGGTACAGCTAAGATTCAGAGCTCAAAATGTTCAGCATAAGATAATACACAACATATTATAAGATAGAATCAATAAGTGAAAAGAAAGTATGTTTTTTAGACAAAATAAGAGATTTCGCTGACTCTGCAATTCAACATTTCTGCAGACATACAGATCTGAGGGCATAGAAAAGACATTTATATTAAAGAGAAGCTTTCACTGAACTCACGGAGTGATTTTCGTAAAGATTCCGACAATATATAAGCTGTAAAAGGGAAATTAAGGTTTGAAAATAATTGCTGCTACTAAGCATTATTTTGGAAACAAAGGATTGGCATTAAGGGAAATAGATAATGAGGAAATAATATTACCATCAGATAGATAATTTAATTTAGTAAAGTTTGAGCTATATTACAGATCGGTAGCACTCATATATTTGGAGATAATGAACATACAAGTTTTTAGCTGACTTTGCACTTATAGTCAAAGTCGATTTTCACCGTCAAATACATTTGGGATCTAGACGTGTTATATGTCAAAAGTTGAGGAAATTTTTATAGAACAATCTGATAACAGAATCATTTCACAGACTAACGAATTGTAGGGATGGTGACAGAGTAAAGCTTTTACGACTTTAACTCGAAATACACAAATCCTAGGAGAAAACTTGTCATAACTAAAACTGACATTTAAAATATGCTTCATAACATATCAAAATTTCAGACTTATCAGAATAAAAATAAGGTTTCCCTTTGTCAAATCAAGCGTCTGCTGAGTCAGCTGGCCCAATATGAATATAAGGAGCCTCGCTGGCCTAGGCGGACAGCAGTAATTCGGCAGAAATTGAACCGAGAGGACGGCGTGTTGGTTGGTCGCGGAGATGTAGAAATTTTAGTAGTGACGTTATAATGGTGCGGGGTCAATCTTCCTTCGGGATGAACTTTTAACTTTCATCTAGGGGTTAGGAGGAAGTTGCTTACTGTGATAGGATGGTTTAACCTGTAATCATTTATTTCGGATAGAAGTCTGATGCTTTTCTTTTAGGCCTACGCTGGTACCGAATTTATGTAAGAACTTTTGAAAAAAATACAATCTGGAATTAATCAGGAAGTCTGAAGTTGTGTTTTAAGAACAGACCTTTATCCCTTGGGGTAATTACGAGGGATTGGCGACCGTAAATAGCATCACTTAAGGGTACCAGACACGATCATAGTTAAGACAAGCTGTAAGCTACAACCCCGAGCAAGCAGCAGGTTTTACAGGGTTCATTCACTTATTGTATCCAATTAAATATTAGGTTGATTATTAGAATTAAGTTACAATTCCTTTGTTCATACAAATGCAGTTAACTATTTAATCAAATTCTCTTTCCAACTCCCTAACCTTTATGAAGTTGTACTGTCAGAACTTCGATCTTTTAAGACTGCAAATTGTATTTCAAATCAAATTAAACTGATAAAGCATACATACTTCTCATTCACTCTTGATTTTTTTAACATTTAAATCCTACATATAGTTTATAAAAATAAAAACTGTTCCTTAGTATTCTCCAAGCACCTTTTACATTCTAAACTATTGCCATTGCCGAAAAATCATTATCAATATGACTACATGGTTCCGTATGGTCTCATCAACTTAACTACCGACTGTTTTATCACACTGGACTGCCCTAGTCAATGTTCTGCAGCAGACTCCCTCAGACTCACTAACTAGAAGCCTATGTGCATCTTCCCACCATGCTCTCGAACTAGAGTTTGCATCCTCGAGCCCACAGACTGAGGCAGATGCTGACATCACTATTCGATCACCAAGCTGTCACATAACCTTACTTTTGTCAGAATACATTCAAAAACAATTTAAAGGGCACTTAAAACCAACAGAAGATCATTTTAGAAGTATTATACAGTAGTTTGAGAGTCAGAAAACATATTAGTAAAGAGAATTTAATCTGGGTAAAGTAAAGATTCATAGCTCAAAATGTTCGGCATAAAACAATATGCAACATATGGAAATATAGTCAATAACTAATAAGAAAGTATGCTTTTTAGAAGAAATAAGGGATTTTGCTGACTTAGAAATTCAGACATTCTTGGTAAATACGGGTCTTAGGGCATTGAAACCACATTAAAATTAATGAGAAGTTTTCATTGAACATATAGAGTGATTTTCTTAAAGATTCCGATATTATTTAAGCTGTAAATGTGAAACTAAAGTTTAGACATAATGGCAGTATGGAAACAAAGGATTAGTATTAAAGGAAATAGATAATGAAGAAATAATATTACTATCAGGTTGAGAATTAGATTTAGCAAAGTCTGACATGTATTTCAGATCGGTAGCACTCATATTTCAGGAGATAAGCAGCATTAATATTTTTAGCTGACTTTGCAATTATAGTCAGGATTTGGTTTTCGCTATCAAATACACTTTGGATCAAGCCATGTTATTTATCAAAAGTTCAGGAAATTTTTATAGATATTTTGACAGCAGAATCAGTTCACAGACTCAAGAATTGTAGGAATGATGACAGATTTAAAGCTTCATGGAATTTTAACTCCGAGACCACAACATCTAGGAGGAAGATTCTTATAACAGAAATTCACATTTAAAACATGCTTCACAAGATATCAAAATTTAAGAATGATTGGAATAAAAATAAGGTTTCCCTTTGCCAAATCAGGTGTATGCTGAGTCAGCTGGGCCAAATATGAACATAAGGAGACAATGCTAGCCACAAGGAGCTGCAGTATTCCAGCAGAAATTGAACTGGAAGGACGGTGTGTTGGTCGCCTGAGATGTAGGAGGAAACGTTAATAGTGATACAACAGCAGTGCGGGTTCGCTCTTCCTTCGAGATGAACTTTTAACTTTCACATCTCTCTAGGGGTTAGGAGGAAGTTGCTTACTGTGCAAGGATGGGTTATCCTGTAATCATTTCATTATTTTGGATAGAAGTCTGATAGTTTTCTATTACGCTGCTACTGAGTTTATATAAGAGAACTGTTGCACAATATATAATTTATCAGGAAGTTTACAGAGTTTTATTTTGTGAACATTCCTTTATCTCTTGGGGTAATTACAAGGGATTGGCAACCGCTAAACAGAATCTTTAAAGGTACCAAACACGATCACAGTTTAGACAAAATAACCCTGCTCAAGTTTCTGTCCAACATTGTGCTTCCAAATTGGGCAAACATGAGACCACAGGCCAGGTGAACACTGACATCACAAACCAAACACTTCAAGTTACTGCCCAGAATCTTCTCTGGACCATTCTTATCTCAGAACATCGTAATGGTGAAATACCAATTAACTGTTACACATCAGCTTATAACACTGCATCTGCAGTGCCAACAATTCCTGTGCCTGCACAGTAAAATTGCTACTATTGGAAGATAGCAAAAGCCAATTTATAGGAAAATGTGAAAATCATGAGTAATATTATTTTAGTCTACTCTGATAAAGATAACAGTGACTACAATACTAACAATAATGTACTTGGTCTTGAATATGAACATTAACGTTATCCAAAATAGTAAAAGGCACGAACGGAGATCCAAATATCTTTTGACGGCACCCACTTGCTATGGCGCCCGGAGCGATACATCGATTTGCACTACGGTATGTCTGATCTTAGTTCTAATTGAGCCCATGGTCAGGAAGAGAGATAAATTGTTATTATCATTATTGTGCTCCAAACATTCCAATTTTTATAAGCCATGGTTATTTTCTTATCTGGTAGAATTATTAGGCCAATTCCAATTCTAATTTTGTGTAAGTATACTGTATAACACATCTCTAGGCCAGAGTAAAGTATCTTTTCTGTACAAACATGTATTTCGGCTAACAGTCATACATATTTTAGGGAATCCATCCCAGTTTAAATTTTGTATTATCAGTAAAGTAAGCTTAGCATTTCACAAAACAATAATTACATTAAGTGTGTCAATTTAATTGGAATTAGTTACCTCTTAAAAATGTGAGTAATTTATATGGTGTCCCAGGGAGAACTGTTGTATGTAGATATTGTGATAGATTTTCAAACCATCTGAAATAATGGAAGGAATTTGATTTGTACCGATAACTCTGAAACATGGTTAGATCATGGCACATATTTAAACAACACAGCTGAAGAGGTATATCATGAAAACGATTGGATTATTTGTTGAATTTGAACAAAATTTCTCCTTTAATTATTAAGAGGAAAAGGGAAGGTTTAATTAATCAATATTCTGATCCTGCTATTTTGTTCACCATTTTTTTCACTCGTAATCATAGAAATTCCAACAAATTTGGAGTACTGAAACATGGGTGCCCCTCCCCCCCTATCCGCCCAAAAATTTCTGGGGCTGGGCGACTTTTTTTTTAGCTCTACTATTGCCCAGACGGCGACCCCCCTTGTACCCCAATCCCGGCGCCTATGTACTGAAATATGGTATATTTTATTTCACGACAAAGTTTTCTCTGTTATGTAAAATGAAATACTATGTCTATTCACAGAGGAGGTAGTGTAACAGTATTAGATCTTGGTCATGTTATTATGAAGAGTGATCTGCAGACCAGTAATATTGGCCTTGAAGATGCAACTCAAATGGAATTAGAAGAACGTCTATATGATCGCCTTCATCTAGAGTTTTCTGACCTGCAGCTAATTTTCTGTGATTCAGGTGAGTTCAAGATGATCTCTGATGTTATGTTACACTGGATAAACAGTCAAAAGTATAATAAATATATTTATTTCAAAAGATTAACAATTATAAATTTGTTATAAAGGATGAAATGTTTTTCTTTGCAGGAGATGAATGGTATGAATCACGAAAACAACAAGATACTGATCATCATCTGATTCCTAAGATACGGTGTCAGGTAGTGTTCTCAAACAGTGTAAAGCCTGAATACAGACAGCTTCCTAGGTTTGTGTAATAAATGAACTAAGAATGTTTGCTTATAGATTTGCTTAAAATATATCCCTTTTTTGTGTCAGATGTTAGGTTGTTTGCAGATGTAACATAATAGTATTAAAACAGTAGAAAACTGTGAAAGCTGCAGGATGTTATGGGCAGAATAGCTAGCCATGTAGTTCAATCTGGGATGAAGATAAATACACAGAACTGTTAGTTAATTAGGAACACGGTTCAAAAACTAAAGGTTGACTATCATTATAAGGTGGGAGAGGAATTGCTTCTTGAAGACTTGATATGTAAATACCTTGGCATAATATTTGGTAATAAAGTCAACTGGGTAGGACACATGGACAGATGATTGATAGGAAAGGGTTTCAAAATCCTTCATTTATTGGAGAGGGTGATGAAGGGATGTATCAGAAAAGTGGGGAATTGGGTTACAAAACTTTGGTTAGATCATTGTTTGAATATGGTGGTACAGCATGGGGCCCATATTTTTGGTATCTATCAAATACAGGAGTTGGAGGAGGTCCAAAGAAGGGCTGCTAGATTTGTCTCTGGAAATTACTGTAGACACAATCAATACCTGACATGATAAAAGAGGTGGAATGGATTCATTGGAAGACAGGATAAGGGTGAAGAGAGTCATGGGAGTGTACAAAGCATATATTGGTGATGAAACATGGAAAGATATTGGTGTAAGAATGAAAAGTAATGCATGTAAGGAAAGAGATGACCATGACCACAAGCTGGCACTCAATTTCAGGCATAATGATGCGGGATGATTTTTTTCCTTAGGGAAGGGGTGAGGGATAGTAATAAGTTACAAAGGGAATTAATGAATAATTAACAAACAAAAATGGTGAAACAATTTAAATTTGAAATTTGGAGAGGGCAAAATCAGGTGTGTAGGGAAATTGCCATCTGAGCGTGCGCTCCATCGCAATTAAATTCAAAATTCAATTCAGCAGTATAAAAGAAAAAGCAGTCTACATGTAAAATGAAGCTGTAGTTGTTTACAAACTAGTTTTCCTTCTATTATTTTAAGATAATAATATGTTTGTTCTTAGATAGAAATTGACTAGTGGGTAAACATTTTAAGAAAGATAAGTGAATTAATTAAGTTGGAAAATATTTGTAAGTTAGAAGTCATCAGTTTAGATTACTTGTTATGCATTGATACCATTGTTTATTGCAGTTGCCCACATTGCTTGCAGTTTATCAAAGAAGAAACTAGATTTTCAAACTAATAAGTCAACTAGCACATTTTGCTTGAAATCTGTGTATTTTTTCTTCTTAAAATGTCATAACAAATTGTCATGTCTTATAACTTTTGATCTTCGTACAATTAGAACACTTAATTAGAGGTATCTATATGAACATGTTTTCTATTCTAGGTTCAAATTAAACATAACAGTTGCAAGCCTCAAGCTAAATCTGTCTGATAGAAAGATTGGCATGTTTATGGACTTCCTAGATAATTTGCCATTACCATCCCCAAACACTGTTAGGGTCTCAGAAACAGAGTCAAGCATTGACAAACAGTTGCTTGATGATAAGCACCTATTAATCACTTATATAGATGATATCATACCACAAGAGCCTTCCAAAAAAGAATTGCAAAGGATAAAAAGAACTGTTGTACAGTCCGGTTTTTCACGTGGAAAGAAAATGCCAGAAGTGTATGACAAAGCTGCAGCAAAAAATGGCAATGCTTGAAGTGGACAAGTAAGTATGAATAATATTATGTTTTCTGATTAATTGTCATTTAAACTCTGTGACAAATATTTATTTATGTTTCTGAAATCTTCTTGATGAGTAAATTAGCTGAAGTGAAATGAAGAGGAGAAAATTAGTTCTGGAAAAAAATATATGTAATACAGTTTAAAGATATGGAAAGGAAATATAAAGACTCTCCAAAGTTTAAAGGAGTAGTGCTGCAGTGACAAACAAGACTACATGGAAAACATAATATTTTGGGAAATTTACTTATGCATGAAAATAAAAACAACTATCACAGGTCATATTGATGCCTGTGGTCAATCCAGTCACAAGAATGGTGATATTTGAATGTTACAGAGACAGCAGAGGTGGTTGTTGAAAATAAATAAATATTGGTGGAAATTGTAAATGCAGGAGGGCATGGGGGGGGGGGGGGAGGTGGGAAATCATGAGAAAATGGCTCACCTGCATCCATTGCCAGAGTTCTTACATTGGCCTCACCTTGAATCAGTTATTTATTGGAATGAATGGTTATAGACAAACAAATTACTCCCAAATTTACATTGTCCTATAGCTGACTATGCTTGCTCTCACAACTCTTGTGGGCTCCATAAATTTTGGAACAATCAGAATGCTCACAGAAACCATGTCGCCATCTGAACTCCACAGGTGGGAATTGGCCTACCAAAACATACCAGATACCAGACACCCTCTGGCCTCAATCTCAGACAATACTCACCTTCCTCACACTGTTGGCCATTAAAATCCAACAGTCTTTCTGTGAGACAGTCTCCAACATCACCCACTTCCCATAAAATTCCCTGTTGACAAAGGGCTTGCCCCAAAAAATTTTTTATCAGTTATGTTTTTGTCTTTTCTGTGTCTTCGCCCAACATCCATCATCTAAAGGTAAGTGGTAGCTCATTTCCCTATCCTAATTTGATTGAGTAGGTTGGTCCTTAGTGTTTTAGTTGTTTTTCACCTCCATCTTTGATAGCCTTTGCTGGTATGCAGTCCAGACCTGTGGCTTTGAGTGCTTCACATGATTGATAGCTTCCCTGAGTCCTTCTATTGTGGGCAAGAAGTCAAGTTCTTCATTGATAGTTGCTTGTCATATTTTATCATTCACTTCTTCTTGATTGAGGTGGTCTTCAAAATGATCTTTCCATCTATCTTCGATGGGGTGTTGATCCTTAAGAAGTTTACCTTTATCAAACAACAAGAGTTGATATCTACCAAGGGTTGTGCAGCCGTACACTGCTTTTGTAGCTTGATAAAACTGGACAAATCCTTATTTGATAGATGTTGCAGCTCTTTTGCTTTGGTTATCCACCATACATTCTTAAGTTCATGGGCTCTTCTTTGGACAGCTGTTTTGACCTAATGAAATTTTTCCTTTTTTGTTCATATCTGCTTGCAACGTTAGAAAGGCATTACTCATCTCCAAGATCAGTGTTTCAATTTCTTTTTAATTATCATTAAATCAGTCCTGATGTTTCTTGGTCATATATTCTGAAGTTTCCTTGCAAACATCCTGGATAATGACCTTCAAGCTCTTCCAATGTAATGTTAAGTTTGGGGGATATTCCTTCAGAAGTGCATGGTATAGCAACTCTCTGTATTTCAAAATAGTACCTGAATCTGCAAACTTCTTGATATCAAATATATTTCTTCAGTTCCTCTGTTATTTCCATCTTCGAGTGTGTAGTGACAAATTTATGATCTAATGAGTCAGTGATCTGTTAAATGGTTGTTAGCACTGGTCATCCCTTTGGTGATGAGAACATCATGAATATCTCTTTTGTGGACAATTACATAGTCACTGAAATGGTCTAGGATGCTGCCAGATTGTCTTAAAGTGTTCCTTTTGGCAAAAGTTGATATTAATAATTATCAGATCATGTTCAACACATTTAGAGAGGCGTCTAATACCATTTGAGTTTATATATCTGATACTCTCCTTGCCAATTTTACTATTCCAAACATTGTGGTCCTTACATTCAGTAGCATTAAAATCACATAGTATTATAACTTTGTCTAGTTGATTGGTGTTAGTAGTATGTCATCCAGATCTGAATATTTTTTTTGGATATATTATCAGCATCTAATGTGGGGGCATATGCACCGATCACTGTGCATACTGGTTGTTATTCAGATGAAGTCTTAATGTCATGATGCATTCATTATACCAAGTTGGAAGCTGCAGTAGATCACAGAAAAATTTGTTCTTGATAGCAAAGCCAACTCCATGTATACAGTGCTTGTTTCCAGTGTTTCCCTTCCAAAAGAATATATACCCTGCTCTTTATTCATTCAGCTGACGCTCCTTCACAAGACGAGTCTTCTGTAGTGCTGGTACATCAATGTTATACCTTCTTAGCCCTCTTCCCACAATAGCTGTTCTCCTTTCAGCTCTCTCTCTCATACTGTCAACAGTGAGTGTTCTTATGTTCTAGGTTGCAAATTCCCCCTCCCCCCCCCCCCCCCCGACCGATTTGTGGTGACACGATCTTGTTCACTTTGATCCCATGTGTGAATAATCTCGGGGATGTGGAACAGTACATACACTTATTAGTAATGTCAATATGACTATATAATTGATAATATTATTACATATTGACAACAAGTTAGTTACAACCCATTAGTATAACCAATATCTCCTGTAATCTATGAATACAATCCCGAGTTAATTAATACTTATTATGTGGAACAGTGTATACACTTGTTACCAGCATCTAACAACCAGTTATTTTCTTACCAACCAGTTACCATGATAAGTTTCACTGTAATTTGCGACTATGTATTAAATCACGTTAGTTGCTATTTATGTGGAACAGTACAAACACCTATTAACAATATCAATTATATTACCAACAACTCATAAGCAGTCAATTACTTAAAAACTGTTAGTATCATAATTTTTCACAGCAGTTTTTGAGTGCATGCTATCCCATGTTAGTTACTATATATGAGTGAAATTTTGTAAACAGTGTAATTAGTTCATTTGTCAAAAGTTTCAACAGAAAGAAAAACCATATATCATTTTAGTAATTGTTGACAACTTTATCACCTTCCCCTTCCATACAGCATATATACTATTTTATCAGTCATTCTTAGTCACCAAATTCCAAGAAGAAAATTCTTTCACAGAGAAAAACGGGTTCTGAAGCAGAAACTCTTTTAGTTTGTACTTAAAGTAGTTGGGTTTTTGTAGATAACATTTAATTTCTGTTGGTAAGACATTGAATAAGGAAGCTCCAGTAAATGTTAACCCTTTCTGTACAGTTGACAGTGATTTGTAATCCTTGTGAATATTATATTTATTCCTAGTATTATGGCTATGCATGTCAGCATTAAGATTGAAGTGATCAGGATTTTCCACTACAAATTGTAGTACAGAGTATACATATTGTGCTGGCATTGTTAGTACACCCAGGTTTTTAAATAGATTTCTGCACGACGTCTGTGGGCTTGCTCCTCAAATAGTTCTTATAGCACGTTTCTGCAATTTAAATACCCTCTGTGCTTATGACGAGTTTCCCCAGAATGAGATGCCATAAGTGAGCAAGGAATGAAAATATGCAAAATATACTAACTTTCTGGTTTCTATATTAGCTATTCTAGATATTACCCTAAGTGAAAATGGTGCAGAATTCAGTTTTTTAAGAAGTTGTTGAATATGCTGTTTCCACTTCAATTTGTTATCTATACATACACCCAGGAATTTTGTGAAACTGCTTTCATTGATTGATTTTCCTTCTGATATCACATTATAGCTGTCCTTTGTTTTATTTTTTGTAACAAACTGAAATAACTGTGTCTATTCTATTTGAAGTATTAGTTTGTTGGCATTAAACCACCTGTTAATTTTCTTCAGCATCATTTGCTGTGTTTTCGAGGTTTTGTGCTGATGGGTCTGTCAACAATATGCTAGTATCATCTGCAAAGAGCACTATGTGTTCATTATCACCTAGTATATGTGGGAGATCATTTATATAGATTAAGAACAGCAGAGGGCCAAGAACTGAACCCTGAGGCACACTTCATTTAACTATACCCCATTCTGAGTTTATAACATTTCCTGTATTAGCATCTTTCAGTGATACACATTGCTTTCTATTTTCCAGGTATGATTTAAACCAAAGTCCTGGCTTACCACTAACTCCATAGTGGTCTAATTTACCTAGGAGAATCTCATGATCAATACAGTCAAAAGCCTTAGCAAGATCACAGAATATACCTAGGGAATTTAATTTTTTATGTATTGATTCCAGTATGTTGTTTACAAAAGCAAAAATTGCTGAATCTGTTGAAACGCCTTGTCTAAAACCAAACTGTTCTTTATTGAGTAGGTAATTCTTTTGTAGATGTGCATTCACCCTTCTGTACATTGCTTTTTCAAAGATTTTTGAAAATGCTGGTAGAAGTGAAATGGATCAGTAATTCTTAATCTTTGAGGTATCACCCTTTTTATAAAGCGGTTTCATTATTGACTTCTTGAGTGAGTCAGGGAAGATACCTTCTTCAAAAGAACTATTACAAATATGACTAATAACTCTACTAATGGTGGTGATACATTGTTTCACTAAGTGGGTTGAAACCTTATCATAACCAAATGACTTTTTATTTTTGAGGGATTTAATAATTTTTTCAATTTCATTTTGACTTGTGGGAAATAGAGACATAGGTGCTGTTTTTGGTGACAAGGATGTAAGTATTGCTATAGCATCCATATTCCCATTATATTTTCCTTTTATTTTTTCAGCAACCGTTAAGAAGTAGTTATTGAAAGCACTTCCTACATAAGAGGGGTCGTTTATAAGTTTATCATTAACACTTATAGATAAAGGTTTATGTTCAAGGGATGATACAGTTGTTTCTCTTATAATAATGTTCCAAACACTTTTTATCTTATTATCTGAACTACTAATCTCATCGTTTATGGCCAAACGTTTAGATTCTTTGATTACTTTGGTTAAAATTCTACAGTAAATTTTGTAATGTTGTCTGAGAAGCATATTATCAGTATTCCTAACTGTTACATATAATTCCCTTTTATGTCTGCAAGATGTTTTAATAGCAACTGTAACCCAATTTTTGTTTACTTGTTTTTGACCAATTGGAGCTAGTTTTGTAGGGAGACACCTTTCGTAAATTTCCAAAAACCTTTGGTGAAAGTACTTGAATTTATTGTTTACCCCTTTTAATTTATAAACAGTGCTCCAGTCCTCATTGAGATGTTCATCATTTAATGTTTTTATTGAATTGTTCTTTAATGGCCTACCTCTGACAAATCCTTTCTTTTTGTTATTTTCATTTCCCACAACATCCAAAGTAATTATTTGAGCAATTTGGTCTGTGAAACCATTTTCCATTGGAACTGTTCCATTTATTTCTAATTTATTGAGCTCTACAAAAATGTTATCAATAATGGTACTACTATCTTTTTGTGTTCGAATTGGGAAATTTACAGTGTGGTAGAGATTGAATGATCTAAGCATTCCTAGAAGATAATCTGTCTGGTTACATTCTACAGCAAAATTTATGTTGAAGTCTCCACAGAGGATAATTTCCCTTTTAGTTCGTGATAAATTTATTAGAACCACTTCAAGTTTATTACAAAATTTACTGAAGTCTCCTGTGGGTGCCCTATAAACTGTCAGCACTATAAGATATTTGTTTTCTAATTCTAACTGTATTGCACAACATTTAAAATCTTGTTCTATACAGTATTTACTTACATCTAACGATTTTGTCTCAGTATTTTCTCTTACATATATTGCTGCACCACCCATTCTCATCTCTGACCTGCAATAACATGAAGCTAGTCTATATCCAATAAAAGGGAGGAGACCTATTTCAGAATTTTTCAGATGATGTTCTGTCAGAAATACGATATTTATCTTAAGATTCAATGATTTTTGGGTTTCTTCTATAGATATTATCAACTCATCAAGTTTGCTTGAGATACCCCTAATGTTCTGATGGAACAAAGCTATTTTAGACTGAGATTCTTTATTTTTGACTCTAATATCATTATGTACATTTCTTAAATAACTCTTCCTACTCTTGACATTTGGCCTAAAAAAGTCTTAGTCCTACCACTGGGATGGGGTTCACATCCAACCTGCCTCTCCTGATGCTATTGGCAATCAGTTTCGTTAGCCTCTGTCTTCCCCGAACATTCAGGTGGAGTCCATGGGGAGTATGGTCACTCCGTGTTATGCAACAAACATTCATCAGACCAATGTGTGTTCGGTCAGCCTGACACAATGCACACTTCAGATCTGCCTGTGTATGCTGTATATGACCACACATCCAGGGTTGATCGTAACACTTGAAGAGGTCAACAAAACCAACATTGATGTGAGTGGTGTTTTTAGCAATGTTGTCAACGTCTGTTTCAACACAATAATTGAGATTTCTGGACAGACTATTTCCAGGACCCCCAACTATAATTATATGATCCTCTTTAGTAAGATCTTTCCCCAGGTTTGAAATTTCATCCACAACATTGCCAAGTTCTGCATTAGGCTTAAATATGCTGCACACCTCAACATCAGAGCCCAGGCTGGACTGTAACATTGCACTTAATCCCCTACCGTGACTACTTCCAAGCAATAACATCTTCTTGGATTTCTTTTTACGAGCTTTGCACAATCTGACATGATTATCAAATTTGTGAAAAAAGTGGCTATATTTAGGGTACCTTTTCTAGACCCTCCTCCATGTGAGGTGAGCAGAGTGGACTCTTAGTAGTACTGTTCAGTCGTAGATGCAGCAATGGAATTGCTCTACAGCCACAGTCCTTCAGCAAATTAACAAATCACACACCTACCACATACATTTCATGTTATCAATAGAGTCTTCTATATATGTCACAATCCTGCCCCTGTTGCAACTGCATGATCACCACATAGCTTTTAAAAGAAAGACAATAGTTGGAAGACAGCTGTGTGTGAATTCTTTCAAGGTGAGGGTATTGTTGCACTTCAACAGATGCACCATTTCTTGATGACTTCTGAACTATTTCAAATGGCAAGTGAATGCAAGATGATTGAAAGGTTCCTAGCCACTGCAGCATTTGTCCTCCACCCTGACTGTTTCTACTCCTGGTCCGCTGTTGAGAAGTTTCAATTGTTGTCACACCCATCTTTAGGGCAGTTTTACAACCCAAGGACATGTGAGTGCCTTAAACCATTGCCAGTTCATCTGTCTCTATAGTGAGCCATTGGCAAGGTTGTGGGAAACACCTAATCCCAGGAATCACTTGGTTGCCGGAGCCTCATTAATGAAAAGCTGGGGGCACTAGATGCAGGTGAAGTTGGCATTTTGGTAAGGCTCCCCTTGCTTCTATTAAATATATTGATAGAGAGAGAGGAGATAAGTAGTAAAAAGGAATTAAAAATAAGGATAGGAAAATGACCCCCCCCCCCCCCACTTACCTTAGATGATGGCTGTCTGGCTTAAATACATATAACTGAAATAAATACCAATAATGTTGAAAGTTTGAGGACACCAGTATTCCAGTGTTATTTGTGTTCATGTCTGTTACATGAGTTCATAACATACAGCCATCAGTGGTTTATTTCCCTATATATATATGAATTTTTCCTTAATTATTGTTATTAATTATTTTTATAAATATTGTTCACTTCCTATATGTATCCATTTTCACATGTATGTTCCTTAAGGATGTATATTAACAGATTTATTTCTTTTTAGGAATTTTATTTCTTCAGACCACAGTGATGAAGAATCTGAACTGTGGGCCCGGACAGTTGATCTTCCTGGATTTGATGACAATGTCTCCCCACAAAATGTAATTACAATGTTACTCAGATTTGTGACTGGAGAAGTGAGTATCAACTACATTGCTTTACCAAAAGAAACTGTTTCTGTATTAGATTGTTTTTAGTTATTTTTACCATGATATAAATTATTTCATGGATTTTAATTTATTTTCACAGAGATATGGAATATTCAGTTCCTATTGTTTTAATGTCTACCTTATCTGCAATTAAATGAAGTGCTGCCATGTCAATTGTAACTTATATTTGCTTTAGTTCATTGTGTTTTTCACACTGATATATTTTACATGCAAATATTGTGTATTTGTTAAATGTGGCATATGTGTTAATTCCATTTTAAAATTAAAAATGTGGTTGTGATGCATTCTGGTTTCTATTAATGAATACTATTTGCTCCACAATCTTTATGACAAAAACATGTTTAGTTTTCAAGATAATTTAAAATGAAAATTTCAAATAAATTAGTAGTATTTGGCCAGTCCGGAATTCAACTTGATTTACTGTGGAATAATAAAAAGTAGACTTAACATCCTTTATTCGTTGGATCTTCAAATGTGTGTTTTGCAATATCTGTACATTTCAAGATATTTAGTTTTCAGTTTCAAGTTTCTTCTAGATGATACTGGAACATCAGATTAATAGTATTGCTTTATTCCTGTGACCTAAAGGAGAATAAGTGAGAAGTACACAGACACAAATATTTCCATTTGTTTAAAGATATCTGCTATATGTGTGAATAATTAAGAATAATTTAATTTCTTTACAAATTATAGATATAAACAGACTGTTGTGTTTCCCTTGGCCATAAAGTGGTAGATCTGACATTCACATCTTTGTCATTAGGTGACAATGTGTTTTACTTGAATATATGTTTATTGGCCTTTTGACTACAAGTTTGTAATTAACACTTTTTTTTTTTGCTTAAAAATTGTCTAGATAGTAATCCAGCTGGCAAGATCTAACAACCGTGTTGACAAGCCGTATCTAATGTTAAGAGTGAGCAAAATTTGTTGGGATACAGCATTAATGGAATATGGCCCAGCAGTTCAAGCAAGTATAGGTGGAATCCATCTGATTGACAAGATCCATACTGGTTGCTCAGGAGAATACCTTGAACTGTTATCAACTGATAGTGCTGAGGATATGATTACACTACTATACAGGAAGGTTAGCAAAAAATAAGTAAAAAGTGCAATAATAAATACTGCATACTTACTGTGTTTTGTAGTAGATTATGAATCTATAATAATGGCTATTGCTCTCATCAATAAACATTTTTTAATTGGGATAAACAGAAAATAGAGTAAATCCCATTTATTCTGTGAACACTACAAGTTTCATATATCTTTGTAAATAAATACATCTCATTACAATTACTTTATACATTTCAGTGACATTAACCCATTAACCATATTTTTAGGTCCGTTCTGACTGCCCTGATTTCAAGTCTCATTTCCATAGTGTGGAGCAATCTCTCGTGCTGGATTTTACGTCAATACATATATTATTCCACAGAGAATCATTTTCAACATTGAATAAATATCTACAGTATCTTCTTCAAAAGTAAGCTTACGCTCATTTATATTACAAGTTTTCTTCATATTAGTAAGGGATTATTTGGGAGAAGTTTAGGTGACTAATTGATCTGCACTCAATTGAAAATTTTTATCCAAAAGTTGTAGGAATTTTCAGACTGATTGTATCTAACCCAATTTTTATCTTTGAGAGACTGAAATTGGCTATTTTGATTGGAGGCATATTTACTGCACATAACTGGTTGTGATTTAAACTAAGATGAATTCTTTCTACCTTCTTCAAATTGTTTTTTAATGGGATCTCCACAGCAACTCACATGAGGGTATTGCATATTGTTTTTGTTTACTTTTGAAAACTTCTGAATATCTACAAAATAATACACAAAATAATTTAAGAGTTGATTCAGGAAGACTTAGATTTGGAAATAAGTTAGAGTAAGTTTGAAAATATTTGTGTAGTTCTACAAAAAATAATCTTAGGGGCACACTTCTTTATTTACCATTTTTGGATGAATAGATTTTTTTGTTAATAGTAAGTTTTTCTTCTAAGAAGTTCTCTCATTATGGTATAAAAGCCCAAGGGAAAAGGGGTGGTGGGAAGGAGGAATATCAATGCATCTAAGCCCTGTTTCATCCCTTGAGACAATATTATTCTATACAGAACCAAGCAAAGTGAATAGTAACAATTAAGGTGCAAGTGTGGAACTTATTATTATTATTATTTAACAGCTAATGAATTGACAATTTTTTAAATTTGATTTCACTTTCAACGAAAATCCAGTTTTATCTGTACCATGCCTGCTCTTTTACAGCATCATTAAATAGTTGTTTCTAGTTTCCCCAATCTTTAATTTATATGTAGCAATAAAATTTATGGTGCCAAGTCATCATGTGTATTGATAAATTACTTAGTAAAAAGATTTTTAGTAGCTGTTTTACTGTACTGGGTGATTCTGTAAAGATGTTACAAACTCCCAGGAATAATGGATAAATGTACCTATTTGATCTGGTCCAGAAACAACTATCTTTTTGATACCTCTGACAGTGGGATACATGTACCAGTACTGTTGTTGCTAAGATTGTAGGGTAGGCAATTCTGAGAAGCATTTTACAGCAGGTGTAAAGATTGGGATAGTAAATCTACTAAGCCAATGCAGATGGCATACCAGGGTTGCATTTAAGGGGCCAACTGCCCGACAGGGGGGTCGGCACCACATATATAGCCTAACGGCACACAAAGCCTAAATGCAGCCCTGTGGCATGCTGTATACTGACATGAGCAATCCTGGTGAACAATGGCTGTAGTGTAATACATTACAGTCTGTGTTTAAACATTGAAGTATTAACATCGATCAGCAATAACCAAATGGAGTTGTGCATGGTGATGGAACTTGAAGACATGATTTGCATGTATGGGCAAGCAAATAGAAGCAGCAGAAGCATGGAATGGTTGTACAGGATCAAATATCTGTGTAGAATACATTTGTCTCACACCACGTTTCCAAGACTGTTCGAATTAAATAAAACAGGGCAATTGGTACCACAGTACAGCGACCGAGGAGGACAATAAACTATGTGGACTCCCGACTTAGAAGATACAGTGCTTGCTTGAGAGGACGAGGTGCCTGCAATCAGCACTTGATCAATTGCACATAAAATGAATGTTATGCAAAGTACTGTGTGATTAATACGGCGGGAACTTAGCTATATCCCTTGCATCCACAGAAAGTGCATACTTTGTATCCTGATGACTTTGGACCTCATGTCATGTTCAGCCAATGGTTCTTGTAGTGCCTTACAGTCATTCTTCACTTTCCTGAGTATGTACTTTTCATGGATGAATCCTGATTCACCAGAGATGGAATACTAGATACAATAATTATATTTGGGCTGATGAGAATCGCCACACTACAATTGTGGAGAGCCATCAACACAGATTATCAGTCAACATGTGGTCAGGCATAGTCAATGCTTATGTACTAGTCCTATTCCTCCCTGCTTAAATGCACCAGTGCACACAATGTTTATCAGAGACATACTACCCAGTTTCCTGGAATATACCGAACTTGATATTCATCAATGTATATGGTTCTAAGATGATGGAACAACACCTCACTTTGGACTGAGGATTTGTGAACACATGAATCAGACATTCCTTAAGTGGATAGGCAGAGGAGGTCTTGTTCCATGGCAAGCACATTCACCTGATCTCACCTCACTTGATTTCTTCTTGTGGGATCATGTGAAAAGTTTTGTATACATAATTCCTATCTAAACTGAAAAGGAACTCCTTACAAGAATTCTTGATGTCTGCAACAGTTTTCAGATGATACTGGGGACTATTAAAACAGGCATGATAGAACTTTGTATAATGATGCCATGCCTGCATTGATGCTGAGGGACAACATTTTGAATGACTGTTGTAAATGTAGCAGCTTGAGAAACTTGTGCAGGTAAATGGAATTCATTATTGCTCGACTCTAGACTTTGGATTTTCAGTCTCTCTGACATCATGTTGTATGAGACATTACTGGTACATCAACAGGGGAATTTATCTGAATGTATTTGAGAGTATTCAGTGGAATTTCTGTATGTCATGATCAGGATTTAGAAGTTGGGGCCCTTAATTTGAACACTGTGCAGGGCTAAGGCTGAACATGAGTAGATTTTCACTTATAACATTTCACTCAGTCATTTCTTTGGTCCCTTACCTCAAATTGATTCATTTACCCTTCCCCATTATCCCTGAAAGTACGTAAAATCATCATAGACTCGCCCTGTATGTAAGTACATTCTTTAGATTTTATTTCTTTCCAGAATACAAAACAGGGAGAATCATCTGAAGTCCCTCATACTGAGTTCTTCAGTAAGCTGTATTTGGTTTTTCCCAACAACAGCAGATCCACCAATTCCACCTGGAGCCACAAAGTTTAGTTATTCCACACGTCTTGGAGAGATAAAAATCAGATTGTGTGATACTGACATGGATTTTCTTGAGATGAAGGTAATTTAATTGTTAAAAAAAATCTCAATATACACTACATAAACTACATGATATCTTGAAGAAAAGTTAAAAAAATTGAATAAATTTGTTTTGTTTTTGCTCCAATTTCAGGTTACAGGTTGTGAAAGTGACTGTATGTTCAAGGCAAATGAGCGAATGGTTCTAAGAATTTACTTGACAGCACTAACTGTGGATGACTTATCTGAGCTTACTCTTTATCCTAAGGTATCCTCTAACTAACCACTCTTCTATGACGTAACTGTTTCACCACCATAGTAATAAGCATATTAATCAATAACAAATGTATTCCCCCCAGAAAAAGTCATTAAAATGTGTTGCAGATATTATCAGTTGAAGAAGACAAAGTTTTTGATTTGAAGTATGTTAGACACAGTCCAAAGCTATATACTCATTCTGGAATGGAGGCAATAAAAGATGATGTTAAATCTGATGGAAGTTTCAGGATACATGTTGGAAGAATTCATGTTGTTTTTCTGTACAAACTATTGATTGATTTACAGGTATTTATAAGATTTTCTTTTACTGCATTTTCTTTGTACTTTTTTTTTTTACTAATATATTGAAAGGCAATCTAAAAACTTGTGTGTAATACAATGACATGAATGTTCTCCAAATTAATTGACAACAAGATATTTTTTTTCATAAAATGCTAAACATGAGACTTGTTCCTTATTTGAAAGCCTTTTTTAAATAATAATAATATTAAATGCAAAAGCGCTCATGTTCTGGAGGCAATTTCCCTACTTATTAGAATCCATTGTGGCTAGACCTACAGTTTAACATGGAATCTGATCAGCAATGTCCTGGTGTAGACACTTAAAAATTCCTGGCCCAGCGGGATTGGAAGATGGGATCCTAAAATTTGATAGCAAACATCTTAACCACCGAGCTACTAAACATTTATTACAAATACTGTTTATTTGCTAGACATATGGTTTGGCTGTCACATCCACCATAGCACTCCTGGGATACAAAATGTTTCACTCCTATGAGGAGTCCCCTAATTAGTGGTGTTGTCTGACACCCACTGTATATAGGATGGTTGGAGTTACAGGAGCTTAAAGTAGAAGGTAGAAGGATGGAATACCAAAAAGTGATTGGAATGAATATACAAAGAGTATAACCAAATACCGAGAGTCAAAACTGGGAGTAATTTAAAAGATCATTGGTAGATTCCACAGAGAAATTGTGAGGAAGATTTTGACATAGAGGATACCAGTGAAAACTCAGTGGAGGAATTCTGCAGTCTTAAGAAAGTGGTTTCATAGAAAACATTTTCTCTTGAGAATGTTCAAGGTTATAAACAAGATAAATGTATGAGGATAGAAGAAAGAAAGGTAAAGTAACAGTATAAAAGGAAAAGAATAAAATAACATAAAATCTGAAGTATAACAGTGAAAGGATTAACAAAATAACAACACATAATTTTCAAAATAAAAAGCAAGTATTGGAAATGTGTGAAAGAATGATAGATGATAATGAAAAATAAGTGTGATAATTTTTTTTCAAAGTAGTATTTTGAATGTTTTCTAAATTCTTATCATATAATGAACAGGCTTGTAGGTCATATTTTGAGACATGCTGGATTGGTTAATATTTTAGTGGAGGGAACAGTAGAAGGTAAGAACTGTAGAGGAAGACAGAGATTAGAATATATGAAGCAGATAATTGAGGACATGGGTTGTAAAAAAAAAAAAAAAAAAAAAAAAAAAAAAAAGTTACATAAACAAAGGTGCATATATTCTAGAATGTACTGGAAGAAGAGTGTACATGGAAAATGGGAGAGATTTATTAAACAATAATTTATTAAACAATATGACTGGTGGCAAAACGCTGGGTGGGTGAGAGCATAACATTGGGTCAGATAATGAAGGATATAGAATCAGTTTGTAGAGTTTTCACCAAAGACAGGTTAGTAATAGAAGTGGGTTTTGGAAGTAGCATTCAAAGAAATGGAGGTAGGGTCCCAGGTTACAGAAGGAATAAGTGCTGAGGAAACAGTTCTGGTGAATATTAGATGGTCCAAAGCTGTAAGTGGTTTTAGGTACAGTTATAAATGGGCACATATTTCAGAATGGAAGATATATTCAGAAAAAGGTTCAGTGTGTGGAATTATAGAATGAGCACAGTGAAAAGGAGGTGGGAACAGTTTAGAGGTGAGCATAATAAACATGGAAAAGAAATCTTTTTTCCAAAACAGAAAGAAAGTACAGAACCTACATACTCTAATGTGGAGGTGAGAAGGCTTAAGTGGTTGATACAAAGAGAATACAACACAGTTGAGAGACAACAGGGCAATAGGATACACTTGAAACAACTAAATAGGAATTAATATCAGCAAAGAGGGAAACCAAATATAGGTTTATAAAGTATATTATGAGTGCAGGGGGATCACTGAAAAATGAATCTAATTTTTTTTGTCCATATTAGAAAAATAAGGGGAGGGAGGGAATTCATACAATCATCGATAAAGATGTTGAAGAAGCTACCAAGGATTAGAAAAAGGCAGAGATTTAAAGTAACTTTAATGGGATCATTAGAGACTGTCATTCATGGCTGGGAGAGGGATAATCACTGGAGGATCTTCTCCACACAAATTACTAGATTAAAAAGATGGAAACAGATTCCAAAGATACCTAGAAGGAACTACGAAAACTAAATCAGTGTAAGGGGGCTGGTGTAGATAGTAATATAATAGCAGTATTAAAGCTAGCATGGTATTACAATGTACCATATCTTTAAATGTTATTTGGATTAATTTTGGAGACTTATCAGAGGGCTTGAAAAGTGCAGAACATAATGGATAGGTGACAAATAATGTTGAAAATTACAGGCCAATTGGCTTATTATCAGTAGTAGTTGTAAGAACCTAGCTTGCAGTGGGGTTCTGCATAAAGCTTGAATCTTAACTCTGACCATGTATAGCCTTGGATGTAACAGTTTTGGCTTAGAGTAATACGGTCGCCACACAGATTTTAACCTAAAATCTGTGAAAAGGTAAAGTTCAATAATGATAAATAGTTCATTGCCATTTAAATAAGTATATTCTTCCAAAAGTTCACAAAGCCAAAAACCGTACAGGCAATCAGACGAATTTTCCAAAGAAATGTATTACAAGTTCGATTAACTGGGCAAGCCAGACCACACCCCAATAGTTCACAGTTCAAATGGTTGGTTGTAATAATAAAATGAAAGAAAATCATCCGCTCCTATCGTTTAACAGTTCAGTTAATTTAGGCAATCCCGAGGCCTCACTTGAAGAAATACTATTTTAACACGACATTAAGGTTAACTTGAATAAAACAAGCGGCATTATTCCAAAATAAAACTATCAATGATGGGCTAGTTATAAAACTTCCCGTCCTACTGAGCTACATGTTATCGCGAAGATTGCTTCCGTATGACTGGGGCCGAACAACTGCACGCATGGTTCTATATTCCCATAGCACTTCCTGCTTCTCGAATATTCCTAGCGGCTTCTCACGCGAATCGTGGGAACAAATCTTTTTCCTCTTTCTCAGGGGTGACTGATGGGAAAATCGTCAGATATCAAATCGCACCTCTGAAGTCCTAACATTGGCTAATCTGACCTTGACAATAAAAATAATTCTATCTTTCTGAAACCTTACAAATAGCTAGATCTCAAAATAAACGTTAACTTTAGTTATTATACTAAATATCCTAACTTTAATTGTTTAGCCAAAAATAAATACTTTAAGTATGAACTTTCCCACTCCAGGCGAATGCTGAAGAACGTTGAAATTAAAAATATTGAAAATACTATCTTGAAAACTGTAAAACTGCTTTCTAACTTGAATAAACATAAAAACTAACTTTGAAAATGAAATGCAATAATATTCTATCCAATCTAACTCGTGGTTCTAAGAACAAAATTTTGTCACGCAGTTACAAAATTTGATAGATAGCTTACATGCCCCTCCAAAATTGAAGTTATTTTCTACAGAAAACTAACTGAAATTTTCTAAAAATAAACAAAAAAAAACTGAAAAACCTAAAAATCTCCCTTTATCTACCTATGGTTGGGGCTGGTCTGCCATTCATACTTCTTTCACTCTCTCTCACTTATACCACAAAAATTTGCAAAATATTATGGCATCAATCATATCAAATAAATATTTTAAATTGTTTCACATATTTGAAATTTTCAAAATATTTTTGTTTGAGTCAATGTTAATTTTGAGTGTCCATTTTAAATGTTCATGTTAAATGTTTTTTGTCATCTATAAACATCAGAGAAAAACACAAAAAACACTTTTATAAAACATTACACAACTGAAAAAATGTTCATTTTAAGTGTTCAAGTCACCCGCAAATATGACAGAAAAAAACACACAAATAACTTTTCACACAACCAAAAAATGTGTCACTTTTTCTACGCTTTCACTTTTCTGAAAATAAATTTGATGTTCTATATGTTAATATTTTTCAATATACTTTTTGTAATTTGTATTTATAACACTTTGTTTCTTATTTTGATAATTTGTCTGATATTTTGACAATTTTGTGATTGTTTATACCACACTTGTTAATAATTTTGTGATCATTTGATATTTCACATTTTGCATTTTGGTCGTAATTGGTATGACTTTAATAATTTTTTATTAATATTGATTCTCAGAGTGAATGAGTTTTTGGAAAATGTAATAATGGCGAGTGAAAGTTAAAGATTTTTGATATTGTTAAAATATTTTTTGCTATTGAGTATGAATGGTGGAGAGAAAGAACCAAACCGAGGCAATAGTTCATTTCCTTTGGGGATTTTAAATTTTTCTTATTTTCTTTTTTCCTATTTTTCAAGATGTTCAGTTAGTTTTCTTTGGAAAATAACTTCAATCTTCAGGGGGCATGTAAGCACCTTAGAATTCTGTCAAATTCTAGCTTCTCACTTTTAGGTATATGGGAGGAAGCTAACTCTTTAGTAACAGATAGTTTCATTGTATATATAGGTTAGGAGAGTGACGCTTTACATAGCATGCAGATACTAGGACCAAACTAACTAAATAAACCCTCTCAGAAGCAGTAAAGGTATTTAAAAGTTAATAAAAGACCTAAGTAAACTTTCTAGGATGATAGGAAAACATTATTTTGGTAGGAAGTAGGTTAATTCACAGTAATTCAATTTACAAACAATAAACTTTGCTATGGGTCAATTTCACTATTTCTAATCCAATTTAAATGCAGTAAAGACTGTCAGTATTTAATAAAGGCCGTAAATAAACTTTGTATAACAGTAAACAAACCCTATGTCAATCAGAAATAAAATAATTAATAATAGTTCACTTTGGAAACAATGAACTTCTGCTATATGAGCATTTCGTCATTTTTAAACCAATTTGAAAGCAATAAAGTGGCTCAACATTTAATAAAACAACTAAACTAACTTTCTATAATGATATAAAAACCTCATACTAACCTGAAGTGAGATAATCCATAATAATTCAGTTCACCAAACAATAGGTTTTTGATATTTGATATTTCACTATTTCTGCACACTTTCAAATGAAATGAAGTAATTTTAAAGGAATAATAATTTAATAAAAAGATAAATTCACTAAAATTCCGTAGTTTCTGGATGTGAAAATAACTTAAATCAATTTTTAAACACTTCGTTAGAGGCACTTCACTTTTAATCTTATTTTATCACTGAATCCTAGTAAGCTTTTGGAATAAAAAGTAGAATTATTGAAAAAACCAAAAATCTAGTATCACATATACTAATTTCAGGCCATTCCATGCAGTAGAACAGATTTTATAAAGATTTTAGAAATTATTTCATCAGGAAACCATGTGCTCAGTTTAGGAATTTATTACAGCCAATCGAAGTTAGATACAGTGATAAGACAACTTTCAAAATACGTAATTTAATTCAGAGAATATTCTGGTAATTTTACATTTTTCGATAAAAGCAGTAGAAGTAAAGTTATTAATTTAAAACCCATATATCATTTTAAAAATCTTGTCAAAGCTGTAACTTCACTATCCGGTAATCAATCTCGATAAAACTTACACCATTAAACTCAGGAATTTTTGGAGAACATGTTGACATAAATTTTATTTAAATAAATTGTGATTCAGCAGAAATGACAAAATTACACAAGTTTAAATGAACTGGTATTTCCCCAAGTCGGAAACAGGTCGTGTCACTACGCAAAGGTTAAAATAGACATTTAAAACTAACCACTTAAAATTACTCACTGAATATCCACTGATCTTCTAATAAAAAAGTCTAAACACTGTCAGCCTTTAATTACTTCATATCTGTTTGGTTACCGAGTTTGCTGGGTCATATTTTGGCCAGGCCTCAGCAGAAAGTTGTGTTTCGGCTGTGACGTCATAGAAACTATATAATCTGGTGCTGGCATGCTACTCTATCTTTATTCCTTTTGCAAGCGGAGCAGTATGTTTGTATTGTCTGAACAAGTGTTGTGTCGGGTGGGAGGAGCTGGTTAGATGTTTCGCGCCACCGAGTCAGCCATCTTGGGACTTTAGTGTATGGCATGCGAGGTTAACTTTTAACATGAACTCATAAATTTTCATAAAGGGGTCGGTCGGTTCAAATTTCTCTCCACAACTTGCAAACTTTGGAAAAGAGTGTTTGATCTGCCTACTCAACTGTTAAATGCATATTTGAAATTTTGTGACTTTGAAAATAAAACTTGGAATTTCCGGAAAGTGAACTTTTATCATTTCGTAGTTATCTGGCAACCTTTTCTCTATTTTTGGTTTAACAAATATTGTGGCGACCTCAAGCATTTACGTTGACTTTATCCGGCTACATGGTCAAATCAAAATTATTTCATAAATTTTCTGCAGAACTTTGAGTCAACATAAACTATTAGTTGAGGCACTAAGGCTATACTACAGCCCCGGTATCGGCCTTGGGTCTTACATAGTGAAATTGATGGAGAGATTGATGTGCAGCAGTGATAGTAATGTCTGTGAGGAAGAACACTCAACTGACAAACATGGGTTTATGCAAGGATATTCATGTGAATCTCAATTAGTGGGCTTTATACAGGATATGAACAAAGGAGTCCAAATTGACAGTGTACCAACGAATCTATCTAAGGCATTTGAAAGAGTGAGGTGGTTTGCAGGCAGAAGTTAGGTTGTCTATGACGACATAATGTTAGATAATATGATTAAAATGGGAGTGTACTGTGAACAGCTATCAGATGTGGACATGTTATCTAACTGGGTAGGCAAAAATCAAATGAAGATAAATGCCAGTATTAGGTACTTAGTTTTTTTATGGTTATAGGATGGGGAAGGAATTTCTTGTTGAAGATCTTAGGTGTAAATATTTAACTTAACTGGATGGGACATTTTGGGTTGGTGGTATGGACAGGTCTCAGAATTCTTCATTTACTGGATAGGCTGACGAGGAAATGTACCAGGGAAGTGGGTTACAAAATCATGGCCATACCATTGCTTAAATATATTGGTGTAGTATGGCACCTACATTGTGGGTATCAACTATAGTTGGAGCGGTGGCAAAGGTGTGCAGCTAGATTTGCTTGTGGAAATTACTGCAGAATGCAAACAGTAGCTGATATAATAAAGGATCTGGGTGCGATGTCATTGGAAGACAGGATGAGGGTGAAGAAAGTTCTGAAAGGGTATAATGATTATTGGTAGAAGAATGGGGATGGTGCATGGAAGAAAATAGATGGTCATGCCCACAATCTGGCACTAAATTTCAGAGGTAAGTGTATTGGAAAATTTTCTTTTGTTTGCAAGGAAGCCAGGAATTGGAATCAATTACAAATGAATGTGCTGCAAAATTTATCAGAAACACTGGATGAATTTAAAATAAAATTTGTTAAAGACAGTAGTGGAGAATATTACATTCCAAGAATTTGATACAATAAATAATAAATTGGAGAGTAGATATGTAAGGAAATTGCCACAGGGTATTAGCTCTATGTGACATCATTTGCAAAGAAAAAAACCTGAAATAATTGAGACTGAAAGGAATAAGTAAAGGAACTATGGAGAGGATTAAGATGATATATGAGACAATTGAGGTTTGTGTGAAAATAGGTATGGAAACAACAGAATGGTTCAGAATAGGAATTGGCTCAGGTAAGACATTTCTCTCTATCTCCCTCCCCCAAGACTGATCATTGGTATGATGGATGGAAGTTATTACTTGTCACAGATGAAGGCAAGAAGGCTGTAATGAACAAATAAGCATGAACACACTTTAAAATATTTCAATTGTAACAAACTATCTAACTCATTTATTGCTTTTCTTAAATAAGACATCTTATTATTAGTTCCACAAATAAATAAAAAAATTGAATAATACATGAAACCTTAGTTAATTCATGAAAAGAAATTTTGAAATGAAAGATTTCAAATTGAGCTTCACCAAATGCATTTAATCTAATATTGAATGTAAGTATTTAAAAACATAATAGTTATTACAATTAAATTATCTTTTTCCATTATTAACAAGTGATATTATTATACTCTGAGGTTATCCAATACCTTAATAGGATTCTTCATTTAACCCTTATTTTGAAAAATATTGTTAACACTAACCCCCCCCCCCCCACTTTTTATAGTTAATATACTAAATCAAATATAAGTCACAATACAATTTAAGCAAAAACGTATTCAACTTTATGCATTCACATCGCCACCCACATTTATACAGGTAAGTAAACCAAACCATCTTATAACGCTTAAAACCGTGAAATACAATTACAAAAGTTATGTATTCATTCTGGCTTTATAAAAATATTTATACAATCAAATACTCCAAACAACTTCATTGCAGATAAAATGCAGAAATGCAATGTAGTCATTACGTCATGACTTAACATTTGAGCATCAAGACTCTAAATCTTATAGATTTTCATAGTATTTCTGTATTTTTATCTTCCATTTTTTTTTTCATCATTTGCATCATGAATTATGCCTCATCTTAACCAAATTATATAATATTGCATTTTTTCCTGTCTATTTCTTTCTGTTAAATATAGTTGCTTCTGATTTTTCTAGTCAACCTCTATATAATTATATTTAAGTATATTTATTTTAAAATTTTTGAGGCTCATTCCATTTTTGCTACTGGTTGGGACAGTCTGCAGGTTGTAAATAAAACTTATTTTCTGATAATTACTCTCCACATACAACACAGTTTGGGTTAGTTCCTGAACAACTTTGGTTATATAATTTTTTTCCCATTCATTTATCTATTAGACTATATTAGCCATTTCCAACCAATTGTCAACCTCTCCTTCATGTGGTGCATCCAATTTGCCCAGACAAGGTTCTGGCAACTGAATGATTCCCAGTATAAGGACTCACCCACTGCTTGCCAACAGCCTACTGAAATGAGGGCAGTTAAACGAGGAGTAGTTCAGGGTATGCTCTTGCCCTTGGGATGGAATCAACCTCTAAAGACATATTAAATTAATAATGATCAGTGGCATTTATGCTCTCAAATTACATATAGAATGATAGCCTCTTCCTGGGTAAACTATTCTGGAGATAAAATAGACTAAGTTGGATCTCTGGTTGGGGACTCCTCAGCAAGGAGTCATTAGAATCGTTGGAAATATTCTACGAGTTGGGGCGTAGAATGTTATAAGTCTGAGTACAGCAGATAGCGTTGAAAACTTAAAAGGGAGATGATACAACTTTAGTTAAATACTTTGGGATTAGTGAGATTAAGTGCAAGGATGCACAAGATTTCTGTTCGGGGGAGCACAGAACAATTATCACATGAACTGTCAGAGAAGCTACTGGTGTTGGATTTGTAATGAATGAGATATTAGAAAAACAGGTGAGTTATTATGAATAGTTTAGTGACAGAATTATTTTGATGCAGGTCAAAAGTAAGCCTTCTCCGACAAGTTTATATGCTAATGTCACAGGAAGATGATGAAGAATTAAAGAAACAATATGATGAAATTGAAGAAATAATCCAATTTCTGAAAAGGGGAGGAAAATCAAATAATCATGGGTGTTTGGGATGCGACAGTGGGAGAAGTTAAAGAGGGGAATACTGTAGGAAGTTTTGGTCTAGGAGAAAGAAATGAGCGAGGAAGCAGGTTGCTAGAATTTTCTGAAAAACATAAACAGAATGGACTAGAAGTAAACAAACTGAAACATTGTAACAGGAGGAAAAAAACTGCAGAGATGGTAGATGTGGACCTAAGAATCAGCACTGAAAAGAGTTCAATTGAGGACAAATTGAATGCATTAAAGAATTTAGAATCAGTAAAAGTTAAGTAACGTTTGGTAAGAGTTTGTACAAAAATTGTGATTTTGAGGAAAAAATTTTAGTCTTCACATAGTATATTTTTGGCGATATACAGAAGGGGGAGTATATTTAAAACAAAGTAGAATTTTTTCCAAGCATAATGAGTAAGTTTTTGTAAAAATCCATGTAGTACTTTGGCCATAATAGGTAAAGTAAAATTTAAGATAATTATAAGGTAATTGTGACTTACGGTTGAAAGAAAATTTGGGTTTTACTACTTCAATAATTGTTTACAGTCAAACTGCTAAAGCTAGAGAAATTTTTATAAGGATTGATTTTAATGTTTAGGGAATGAACTAACTCTTACAAAAGTTTCAGGTAGACCAGAGGAAAAATAAAGTTAAATGATCAAAACCATCCACAGAGATGTTGAAAAATCCCCTAGACCCTCTACACCCTCGAAAATAATAGTGGGGGCAGTTCTTTGAAGTCACCTTTAGAGTGAGGTTGTGGCTAGTCGTTGCCCATTTGGTGCAATGAGTCAAGAAGAACTAGTAAGTTCATAGGCGCATTTGAGGCTTGCCTGTCGGCCATGTTGGTCTGACTATAACACTGCTCAAAGTGTGTAAGGGAGTAAAGCAATACCGGGGTTGAAGTTTTGGTTTAATCACCTTAACTAACCTCCCACTTGCTTTCAGTATTATCAAAATGTTCACTAATCAAACTGTTGAACCATGTGTCAACTGTAAGTAATTACGGCTGCCACTTCCCTCATTATCCTTAGGAAGGAAAAGGTTACTATTCACTATGAGAAATATGCAATGTTCTAGTAAAAATTTTCAATATATTTTCCAAAGTCACATCTAAAAGTCAGAATTACAGTTGAAATTGGCTATCGAACAAATCATTAACTAAGTTGCAAGCTTTGAAGAGGAATAAAACCAACTGACACCTGTTAATAAATTTTTAAAGGCTTTACAAGTCACACATTCTGTAAGAATTCAACATGTCTGCCAAATGGCGTGGTTGGCATCATGGTCTGGGACTACTTCCATGGCCTACCCAGAGTGCCTTGGGTGGCAGAGTGCTGCTCCATGAAACACAGAGTGTACTTCAAGTGATGGTGTCTTCGAGCCCGCGGACGCTATATACCCCTTGACCCATGACACCTGTAGCTTGCTACTAAAAATAGTTTGGAAAAATTCTGTGATCCCCTGTGTTCAAAATTTTACAGTGTCTAGTTTGTATTATGTTGATTGATCTTGTTTATGACAGTTATCCCTCTAAAGTTACTCAGTTTGCTGTAAATAATTAAAATGTGAAACGGGTAGTGATGCAATTTTTGTGTGAGCCCTGGGACTTTCCTGAACTGGCTGTTCAGTTCTATAATTTTGAACATTTTGTATGATTTTTCAATTTCAGGTTTCAAAACTTATGTTATCGTGTTCTATGATCCGTCTGGTTTACAATGCTATCACTTTTATTTTTATCCGTGGTGTATTTTAGAAGTTATTAATCTTACCCAAATCGAGGTGGTGTAACCAGAAGACGTCAATAGGCCAATTTACTATTTTACTGAAATTACTATTGAAGGAGTGTTTATCCTGAAAAGTGATATACTGCCCAGCCTCCTGCTTTATTCATTCCACATTTTAAATGTGATTTGGTTAACTGACAGTTGTTAAATCGTCCACAATTTCGATCTTTAGTTGTTGGTATATTTTCCTACTGCGTAATTACTTTTAAACTGATTTAGTGCTTGTATAACTATGTGGAATGCTTCAAAACGTTTATATGTTGTGCAGCGTTCCTTATTATTATATAAAATTTATTTGTTAGTTCTGAAAATGACTGAAAACATGTTGTTATGTAGTGTTGAAAATGCGAGTGTGTTTGAAGAAGTTTTAAAATCGTGTTTGCTTTATTTATTCTGCCAGAAACTATTGATTTATAGTGAATTTTACTTTCTCCCGGTTCGTTATTATTATAAATGTGCTTTAATGCATCAAAAAGTGTTGAAAAATAGTGATATGGCCTTGTAACCAAAATCGATTGTTTACAAGCTGAACTATGGAGTATTACAGTAATTTAGGTGAGTTTAAAAGTTGTTTTCTATTGTTAACTGTCTGTTCAAAGCTGTTATTATATGTTGATTTACTTTTCTGATTTTAAATCGTCATACATTCGGGAATAAGCTGCAGTAACGGCTTCTTTATGATTCCCGGCCCCCGTATCCTGTAGTGACGAGGCAAAAGATTTTACAAGTTCTGAGATGCTTACACCATCCCCTATGCCCTGTAGCCAAAAGATTTAGAATTTAACAAATTCTAAGGTGCTTACAAAGTGGTCATACTCGTGATGTAACTGAGTACAGTTAGGGGTTAATTGGAGTTGCTTTAGGCTTTCGTCAAGGTTTACACCTGCAATATTTTAGTTTTGGAGAGGAAGTTTGATGGTGTAGATTGGTCACCGAGTGATGTCTTCATTTTGAAGAATACATACTTTGAAATTTACTTGAAGGTCTACAGTGAACATTATTTAAAACCTACCTTCACCACCTGAGGTTATCAGCTAGTGGGCGACTGATTGACAATCTATGCTTAGGCCACACTAACAGTCACAATTCAGTATATGCTGTTATACACTAACCCCAGCTGTAACAGCTTTGTTTGTGACAAGGAACCCAAAGATTATTAAAAGACCGGAGAGATTCCAATTGATTTTAATAAAAGTATCATCTTCACTTTTCACAAGAAAGTACCAGCTGACAGTTGTAAAAATTATGGACCTACAATTCTAACATCACATGCTTCAAAATTGTTGACTGGGATAGTATACAGAAGAATAGAAAGGATAGTGGAAGAGATAGTATGCAAAGATCAGTTTGGGTTTATGAAAAACTGAGGTGTAAGAGAAGCAATTCTGGCTTTAAGATTAATATGTGAGGGGCAGATCAGAAAAATCAAGCCACTTTTATGGCATTTGTTGATGTAGAAAAAGGTTCAAAATTTTAAAGCAGTCTGATCTAAGATATTGAGATAGAAGAATACTTTATATCAGTATAAAAATCAAGTGAATCCAAACAAAGTAGAGAATCATGAGAGACATTCATCAGTTAAGACGAATGTGAGACAAGGTTGTAGTCTATCCCCACTGATATTCAACTTGTTTGTAGATGCAGCAATAATGGAAGTAAAAGAGAAACTTGAATGTGGCATAACAGTTCAAGGAGAAAAAATCAATATGCTATGATTTGCTAATGATATTGTCCCATTAGTAGAAAGGACATAGGATCTTGGCAAGTTACTAAATGGCATAAATAAAATATTGAAGGGAGATTTTTAAATAAATTTAAACTGAAGCAATACTAAAGTGATGAAATGTAGCAGAAATAATAGCAATAATGGTAGATTAAATATAAAAATAGGATCGGATACAATATGAGAAGTAAGTAAGTTCTGTTATTTAGGAAGCAAAATTACAACTGATGGCTGGATCAAGAATGATATTAAAAGCAGAATAGCATTATCAAACAAAATCTTCTGGGAAAAGAGAAATCTTTTAGTTTCAAATGTTGATTTATGACTCAGAAAGAACTTTTTTAAACTCTATATGTGGAATGCAGCACTTTATGATAGTGAAGCATGAACTTTAGAAATACCAGAAAGAAGGAAAATTGAACACACCTTTCTTCCTGCTTTATCAGACTCTATTAACATGCCCTGCAATTGTTTGACCATAAATCTCATTGGTCTGATTGGCACACACAGCTCCACCCAACCCTCCATGCCTTTCATTTTGCATGATCCCCAACTCTTACCAAAATTGTCATCCAATAAACATGTCCTTTAATGCCACCAATATTGTACACAAAATCTTATTCCTGGTGTCCCCTACCTTGATTCTACACCTACAGAATATTTTAACTGAATGCAGACAGTTTTAGTATAAATATGTACAAAAAATGTCTGCACAAGCAATCTAATCAAGTGAAAACCTACATAGGTCTGCTTCTCCCATACCTATATTCCTCTCCTATAAAGCAAATGCCATCTCCTCTCCTGATTGCCAAAACCCTATGTATTGCTCACATATTCCATCTCCCCCACCCAACCACTCTACCACCAACTCCACAACCAGCTGCCCTATTTATGGACTAGCTGCAACAATGGATGGTCAACCTCTCATCGACTTCTCAGTCTGATACAAAATGATTTGTCTTATCAAAGGGACTCTCATTCCTAATGACTCCAAAGTTTGATCCTGCTGCTCTTGTTAGGGGTCTGCTATACTCTCCCCTAGCAGTATGAATCTGAAACCACAGTGGAGTGTAACAACTGATGCTATGAGATTGAATCCATTCTATAGCATTCAAACCTCCATCCCTACTGACTCACCTTGCCTTCCCAAAAACCATCCTCACTTTCATTCCAAGAATTGGCCACATCTGTCCTATACTCACAATCTTTCCTTAACTCCACTCCCCGATCTAAAAAACATCTTGGTCCACAATTCTTCATCTTCTGATTCTCCTTGACTACCACTGGGATCTATTACATACAGCAGATTTACCTGGGAAACTTGCACCATTACCTATTTCAATCCTACCACAAGGCATTTTTTTCCTCTTGTTGGATAATTAAGTCACTTGCACACTCATTTATCAATTTACAGCCTTCACTGAACAGCTTTTTATATAGGCATAGTCACTATTCAATTGTCCACTGGGATGACTGGCGATAGGCAAACAGTCTATACAGCTAACCTTGGCCAGCCAGTGGCATTCCATGACAGTTTTCCATGACTCTTACAACCTCAACAACTGTTTTACAGTGACAACTATCAGAGTTTTTCCTGATAATACTAATCATTCTGAACTCCATAGACGTGTACTAGCCTCCCAAAATATCCTTGACTTCAGTCATCCCCATGGTTGTAAATTCTGGTAAGACCCCAACAGCAAACTACCACTTAATTTTATAATTTTATTATACTCTGAAATGCCCAAAGTCATCGAAAAGGAAGATACAAATACCCAGATATATTAATTTGAACTCTTGTGATGTTATCTGACATGATTATGGCTGCACAGCATTAATTAAACCAGAATGGCAGTTGACGTTAAACACATGGGGGTTTGGAACCTTTTTCTGAATAAAATATTCCTTCATCCACAGTGTCAAGAGTGTGCAATGAACAACATTTTCTAATGCCCAAGACAATCGACCTTTGTTTTGAGGTGTCAGAGTTGACAGGCAGCAAAACTGTGTATAAGAACAGCAACAATGGGCATACAGTAGCCATGTTCTTGTGTGTAGTGCAGTTAAATATGGCAGAAGACTGATACAAGTGCCTCTGCTAACAAAACACCATTGGCTGCAGCGCCTCTCATAGGTTCATGAATGTATCAAAAAGGTTGCATTGTCAGATGAGTCATGATTCCAGTTGGTAAGAGCTGATGGTAACATTCTAATGTGGCATATATATCATAAGGTTGTTGACCTAGGTTTTTAGGAAGGCATTGTGCAAGGTGATAGTGAATCCATCCTAATATGGGCTGTTTAAATGGAGTGGTCTGGACCCCTGGTCATACTGAACTGATATGCTCAGCTACTTCAAGACCATTTGCAGCGATCATGGCCTTCATGTTCCTGAACAAAAATGGACTTTTCCAGGAACGCAATGTTCCAGTGCAACAGACCAAACTTGTTTGAGGAATTTTCTTGACCGAGCGTGGTGGTGTAACGGATAGCGTTCTGGCCTCGCATTCGGGAGGACGGCGGTTCAAATCCCTGTCCGGGCATCCAGATTTGGGTTTTCCATGGTTTCCCCAAATCACTCCAGGCGAATGCCGGGATGCTTCCTCCAAAAAAGGCCATGGCCGAATTCCTTCCCATTCCTTGCCCCCATCCTTTCCCGTCTCTAAAGACCACGTTGTTAAAAAGGGACGTTAAACTGTTACAAAAAAAAAAAAAAAAAAGAATTTTCTTGGCAATTCTAGCAAATTTTTTGGCCAAGATTGCCAGACATGAATCCAACTGAACATGTGTAGGACATTGTCAAAATATCAGTACGTAGAACGTGAACGAAATGAACTACAGAAGTGCACCTGGTGGCATTTGGAAGTAACATTCCTCCTTTACATGCATGCACAGTTTGAATTCTTTGTGTTCATTCAGTTGTTTTTGAGCAGCGTAAATATGGAGACATGTTCTCGTGCTAAGTCAATAAGAGTTAAACAATGTGCTATTATCGAATTTTTAACTGCTGGAAAAGAGACTCCTACTGAAATTCATCGTCGTTTAAAGGGTGTTTATGGTGACGATGCTGTTGATAGGTTTACAGTCAATTAATTGATGGGTAACAAAATTTTGTGATTGCATGCCTGGAAAAGCCACAATTGTAGACAAAAAATGCAGTGGACTCCCAATCACTGTCACAGGCGATAGTCATTGCAAACTCGTTGATGGCTTGATTCAAAATGACCGGCGAATCACCCAACAGCGTATCACAAACCATGTTGGAATATCCAAGGAATGTGTTGACTTCATTATCAACCAGTTGGGATAACGTAAAGTCTGTGCACGATGGGTACCACGCCGTTTAACAGACGAGAACAAACAGTCCTGAAAGGAATGCTACCAGCAACTTTTGCAGCGCTACCGTGATGAAGGAGACAACTTCTTTTGAATATCGTGATGGGGACGAGTCATGGGTGCATCAATATGACCCAGAAGAGAAAAGACAAAGTGCTGAGTATTGACATTTGTCTTCTCCTCAGAAAAAAAAATTCAAAACAGAACCATCTGCAAAAAAAATTCTTTTGTCTGTGTTTTGGAATGCTCATCGAGTTTATGTGACCGATTATCTGGAACGAGGCATAACAGTAAATCCTTCTAACTACATACAGACGCTACAACACATCCAAAGTCAAGTTTGTCATGTCAGAGGCAGCCTGGAGCCAATAATCTTGCATCATGACAATGCTCGTCCACACATCTCGCATGCAACTGAAGAGGCAATGAGAAAGCTGAAGTTTGAACCGCTTCCACACCCTCCTTATTCCCCCGATCTTGCGCCTAGCGATATTTATTTTTTTCCTCTACTCAACAGAGACCTCAAGGGTAAACATTACACCTTGGACAATGAAGTGAAAGCAGCCATGAAATACTGTATTCGAGGAAAGTCGGAGGAATTTTCAGTGACGGAATGAAAAATCTTGTTGCACATTGGGAGAAATGTATTAGTCTTAATGGTTACTATGTTGAAAAATAAATATATGATTCTGAAGCTTAAGAACTGTACTTTAATTTACTTTTTGCCCGATCTTCCTAACTGTTTTTGTCCGATTTTGTATAAGCATGTGTGCATTACTTTTCAGCCTACCCTTGTACTTTGCAGTTGTGACAGCTGTACAGAAAAAATGACTGAATATTGCATCATAGGATTTCCAATCACTTGTTGAGTCAAAGACACATCAGGTTGGTACCAGGCTCGTAACTACAGCCGGGGCACTGCCCCGGGGCCCCCAAGCCCGAGGGAACCAAAACTGATGGTTAAAAAATTATTGTATTTTAATATCTAATCTAACTTCCTATAAAATACCCAGCACCTAGCTACAAGTTAATAATTAAGAAAATCCAGTGATAGAGTAAATGTTTTTGCATATTCGTTCATATACTCCATATGCTTTGCATGCAAAGCAGTTCTAGAGCAGGCAGCAGAATGTCAAGTCGAATGTGTCGTGTCGCGCCTGGTGCCTGCTGAGTGATGAGTCATGTGCAGGCTGGGACGTGCAGTGAGCTAGTGCTAAAATTTGGAGAATGAAAGAAGCTTCTGGTGAAAATTTCTTGAAAGGATCCTAAATGTGACCTTAACACTTGCAATATGTAATCTCGCATTTCGTGGATATAGTGATAAGGTAGACTGTAGCAACAAAGGAAACTTTCAATTGATAGTTCAGCTCTTGTCAAAATATGAGCCAGTATTGTTGGACTTGTTACACACTGTGCGGTTTTGGCCATGGCAGTAAATTTGCCTTCACTGTCGTTCCAGTAGTGGCGCGAGGGATCAAATGGGTAGGGAAAATTTGCAGTAGAGTTGCCATTGACGGCAGGTATGCAGCGGTGTGCTGCCACTACATTCCACGGTAGTTTGGTCCTCCAGTCAAGAAGTGGCCCATTTGACCAGATAGGCACTTACACACTTGGCGCATTTTTAACCGCTTGTACATTTTCAGTCTGTGTAAAGTTAACATTTTTTTTTTTAATTTTAAAATCGTAATATGAGTTAAGTGATGATAGATAATGATCTTCTCATTTCGCTAGTAGAAACGAGACCAGTTTTGTGGGACAAAACATTAGTTTCTTTCAAAGATCGGGATGCTACCAGACACATTCGGAAAGAAGTGTGCATTGAAATTAGGAATGATTTTGATGTACTGGAAAATGGGGATAAAATGTCTTTGGATAAACTTTTTGATCACATATTTACATATATTTTTATAGCTTCAACTAGAAAAATGTTGAGTCATATTTCATAGAAAGATTCTGATATTTAATACTGTGTAACTGTGTCCTTATATCTTAGACATTTGCCAAGGAACACTTCCAAAATTAGACCGAAATTTTGCTGCTCGACATTATGAGACTTTTTTTAATAACACAGCAGTGATGAATACAGTGAGACAAGCCATTCAGTAACTTCGGCATGTTCGCCAATTACAAATGATTTTTCTGTGCAAAGTAATAATTATTAAAACATTCAATATATTGCAATCCAACTACAAAAGTGTAACTAATCGATTGTGCTTTTAAGGATAAAGCAAGATAGAATAAGCTCAATAGTGAGGTGTTGATTACACAGTGAAGTATATGTATTAATTACAAATAAATTTAAGTCTTAGTTATTATATGACTAAGGTATTTTTAAAACATTTCCTGTACACCTATTCCTATTAACCTCAATGAGTTTTCACCCTAATTAACATAAAACAAATATAGCCGATTGGAATTATATAACATTAAAGGTTTATCTATAGTAGGCCCATGAGAAAACTGCTTACTTCAACGTGACTAACAGCATTTCCACACATTGAATGCAAGTCATCAACTGGGTATTTCTCCTCTGAATGGTGTACTTTAGTTTCCCAAGCAGTTCATTATCATAAACATCCAAAAATAATTTAAAAAACTTGGTGTCATCATTCTTCAAATATTCTGTTTTCCTTTGGATGATTTGATGGATCAAAATAAGACGATTTTTTCTTTTCTTAACTGACAAAATAACCATTTTGAAACCTATCCATGATGTAATTATCACCAAATTCACTAAACTAACTTCTAATTTCACAAAATGAAACTTAAGTTGGCAAAAGCAAATGACATCTGACCACGTCACTTTGTGCCAGCTCTTCATAGCAGCGGCAGTTCTACCACTGAATGTGTAAGCACCTCAAATTCTGTAGGCGGCGACGGTTAATTTTCAAATCTGATAAGTATTTTCAAAGTTATTGATTTTCCAAAATTCGAATTGAAGGCTTTTGTCTTTCGATTCTACATGAACTTACTATTTTCTTATTTAAGGTTTATTTCTAAAGGATATTGTTTCCAGAGCTTTTCTTTAATTTATTTAAGCATTTTACAAGTGCTTTTTTTGCAGTGAAAGCAGCTGCCAAAAGTACTAATTTTAGACGGAATTATAGGGGGCAAAAAAAAAAAAAAAAAAATCCGTAGGACTCTTCCCATCGAGACTTTGACCGCAGGGTAAAAGATTCGCAGCCTGCCCCAGCATCAAAACCACGAGCCGCCACTGGAATAGGCCAACTATCATCTATCATTTCATATAACACAAACAACACTCTACAATTACAAATATGAACACACACTGGGGAATGCAGTGGGAAACCACCCCCGTGCATCTTAAGAGAGTCCCTATGGAAGGGTACATCCCCCATTGTAAACTAATAATTAATGAGTTAATATGACCAGTAATATATTGAATGATACAAAATTTTTGTTGTTAGGTTTTAGTATTGTTTCCATGCATTTGCATATACAATAAGAAATTTTAGGCCATTATTATCCAACCACTCATCCACATTGTGGAAGATGGGCAACATCATGGGCCCAGCAATCCAGTGGTGGATTACATCATGCTTTCAGTTCAAAAACAAGCATCAGAAAATATAAATCATGAAGGGACTATATTGGTACCTATGATGATCTTCTTAGGCCTGACGATCATGCACCAACAATATGATACTGTAAATATCAACACTTTTGAATCAGAACTATGAATATCCTCTGTCTAATAAACAAAACTGTGGAATTCATGGACCTCATGGGAAGGAGGAGGTAGTTCAATCTCTGTTTGAGTGAAATTAAGTGGAAGACAATAGGATCAAGAAATCTGTGACAAGAATGCAAGTTGTATTGGGGTAGGAAAAAAAGTGCCATGAAAAATGGGGTGGGATCCAGAAAGGCACGGTATCAATGACTATGTCAGTGAGAGAATAAGCAGATTGATTATCAGTCTAAAATAGCTTTGTTCCATCAGAACAATAGGGGTATCTCAAACAAACTTGATGAGTTGATAATATCTATAGAAGAAACCCAAAAATTATTGAATATTAACATAAATATTGTATGTCTGACAGAACATCATCTGAAGAATTCTGAAATATGTCTCCTCCCATTTGTTGTATATAGATTAGCTTCATGTTATTGCAGGTCAGAGATGAGAATTGGTGTAGCAATATATGTAACAGAAAATACTGAAACAAAATCATTAGATGTAAGTAAATACTGTATAGAACAAGATTTTGAATGTTGTGCAACACAGTTAGAATTAGAAAACAAATATCTTATAGTGCTGACAGTTTATAGGGCTCCCACAGGAGACTTCAGTAAATTTTGTAATAAACTTGAAGTGGTTCTACTAAATTTATCACGAACTAAAAGGGAAGTTATCCTCTGTGGAGACTTCAACATAAATTTTGCTGTAGAATGTAACCAGACAGATTATCTTCTAGGAATGCTTAGATCATTCAATCTCTATCAAACCGTAAATTTCCCAACTAGAATACAAAAAGATAGTAGTACCATTATTGATAACATTTTTGTAGAACACAATAAATTAGAAATAAATGGAACAATTCCAATGGAAAATGGTTTGTCAGACCATAATGCTCAAATAATTACTTTGGATTTTGTGGGAAATGAAAATAACAAAAAGAAAGGATTTGTGCAGAGTTAGGCCATTAAAGAACAATTCAATAAAAACATTAAATTATGAACTTCTCAATGAGGACTGGAGCACTGTTTATAAATTAAAAGGGGTAAATAATAAATTCAATTACTTTCACCTAAGGTTTTTGGAAATTTACGAAAGGTGTCTCCCTACAAAACTAGCTCCAATTGCTCAAAAACGAGTAAACAAAAATTGGGTTACAGTTGGTATCAAAACATCTTGCAGACATAAAAGGGAATTGTATGTAAAAGTTAGGAATACTGATAATATGCTTCTCAGACAACATTACAAAACTTACTGTAGAATTTTAACCAAAGTAGTAAAAGAAGCTAAACGTTTGGCCATAAATGATGAGATTAGTAGTTCAGATAATAAGATAAAAAGTGTTTGGAACATTATTAAAAGAGAAACAACTGTATCATCCCTTGAACATAAACCTATATCTATAAGCATTAATGATAAACTTGTAAATGACCCCTCGTATGTAGGAAGTGCTTTCAATAAATACTTCTTAATAGTTGCTGAAAAAATAAAAGGAAAATGTATTGGGAATATGGATGCTATAACAATAGTTAAATCCTTGTCACCAAAAGCAGCACCTATGTCTCTATTTCCCACCAGTAAAAATGAAATTGAAAAAATTATTAATTCCCTCAAAAATAAAAATTCATTTGGTTATGATGAGGTTTCAACCCATGTAATGAAACAATGTAACACCAGCATTAGTAGAGTTATTAGTCACATTTGTAATAGTTCTTTTGAAGAAAGTATCTTCCCTGACTCACTCAAGAAGTCAATAATCAAACCGCTTTATAAAAAGGGTGATACCTCAAAGATTGAGAATTACAGACCAATATCACTTCTACCAGCAGTTTCAAAAATCTTTGAAAAAGCAATGTACAGAAGGGTGTATGCACATCTACAAAAGAATGACCTACTCAGTAAAGTACAGTTTGGTTTTAGACAAGGCGTTTCAACAGATTCAGCAATTTTTGCTTTTGTAAACAACATACTGGAATCAATGCAAAAAAAACTAAATTCCCTATGTATATTCTGTGATCTTGCTAAGGCTTTTGACTGTGTTGATCATGATATTCTACTAGGTATATTAGATCACTATGGAGTTAGTGGTAAGCCAGGACTTCGGTTTAAATCATACCTGGAAAATAGAAAGCAATGTTTATCACTGAAAGATGCTAATACAGGAGATGTTATAAACTCAGAATGGGGTATAGTTAAATGTGGTGTGCCTCAGGGTTCAATTCTTGGCACTCTGCTGTTCTTAATCTATATAAATGATCTTCCACATATACTAGGTGATAGTGAACACATAGTGCTCTTTGCAGATGATACTAGCATATCGTTGAAAGATCCATCAGCACAAACCTCGAAAACATAGCAAATGATGCTATAAAGAAAATTAATAGGTGGTTTAATGCCAACAAACTAATACTTAATGTAGAAAAGACACAGTTACTTCAGTTTGTTACAAAAAATTAAACAAAGGACAGGTATAATGTGATATCAGAAGGGAAAACAATCAATGAAAGCAGTTTCACAAGATTCCTGGGTGTATATATAGATAACAAATTGAACTGGAAACAACATATTCAACAACTTCTTAAAAAACTGAATTCTGCAACATTCTCACTGAGGGTAATATCTAGAATAGCTAATATAGAAACCAGAAAGTTAGTATATTTTGCATATTTTCATTCCCTGCTCACTTATGGCATCTCATTTTGGGGAAACTCGTCACAAGCACAAAGGGTATTTAAATTACAAAAGCGTGCCATAGGAACTATTTGTGGAGCAAACCCATGGACGTCGTGCAGAAATCTGTTTAAAAACCTGGGTGCTGTAACCATGCCAGCACAGTATGTATACTCTGTATTATCATTTGTAGTGGAAGATCCTGAACACTTCAATCTTAATGCTGACATACATAGCCATAATAATAGGAATAAATATAATATTCACAAGGATTACAAATCACTGTCAATTGTACAGAGAGGGTTAACATTTACTGGAGCTTCCTTATTCAACGTCTTACCAACAGAAATTAAATGTTACCTACAAAAACCCAACTACTTTAAGTCCAAACTGAAAGAGTTTCTGCTTCAGAACCCATTTTACTCTGTGAAAGAATTTTCTTCTTGGAATTTGGTAACTAAGAATGACTGATAAAATTGTATATATGGTGTGGGGAAGGTGACAAAGTTGTCCACAATTACTAAAATGATATATGGTTTTTCTTTCTGTTGAAACTTTTGACAATATAAGTAATTATTGTGTTTACAAAATTCCACTCATATGTAGTAACTAACATGGGATAGCATGCATTCAAAAACTGCTTTGAAAAATTATCATACTAACAGATTGTTAAGTAATTGACTGCTTATGAGTTGTTGGTAATATGATTGATATTGTTAATAAGTGTGTGTACTGTTCCACATAAATAGCAACTTACATGATATAATATGTAGTCGCAAATTACAGTGAAACTTATCATGGTTACTGTTTGTAAGAAAATAACTGATTATTAGATGCTGGTAACAAGTGGATACACTGTTCCACATAATAAGTATTAATTAACTCGGGATTGTATTTGTAGATAACAGGAGATATTGGTTATACTAATGGGTTGTAGCTAACTTGTTGTCAATATATAATAACATTATCAATTATATAGTAATATTGACATTAGAAATAAGTGTATGTACTGTTTCACATCCCCGAGATTATTCTCACATGGGATAAAAGTGAACATATCTATCTAACTGGAATGTAGAAAATAAACTTGATTTGCAGGTTTACACTCCTCAGACCAGTTGCTTAGATGAGGAGAAGTTAAAATTATTAGAAAGTCTGGAAAAACATTCAGATTGAAAATCCTGAATGTTATGGGAAACTTCAATACAAAAGTTTGGAAAAAAACTGAAGTTGATATGACACTGTATTAGATCCTTATATCTTTGGAAACCAAAATATAGAAAAAAAACACCTCCTTGGTTTTGGCATGATAAATAATTTGGTTATTAGTACAAGTTTCTTCAAGAAGAGCGACCACCTCCTTAAAAGCGTGTTAGTCTACCTTTTGAATGCAATACAGCAGCAATTTGGCATGGTAGGTACACCATTATTTTGAGGGTATATGATGATTATGCACAGCTCATGCAGTTTCCTTAAATTACAGGCCTGTGGTTTGTTAGCAGGAATGTTTGGTCAGTTAATACAGTTCTTCTGAGCTTTTGCACATCCAGATGCCATCTTGGATCTTGGGACTGAGTATTTTTCTCAGTATCTGTCTCTATTTTTCGATTTCTTTGACTTTTACCATTAATGATGTTGTCTCCATCACGTACAGTGTTCCTAGAAGAACAACAGTGTGGTAGTGTTGGAATTTGGGTTCGGGTGATAATGATTTCTTCTTGTAAGTATTCCAAGTAATTGCATATGCTTTTCACAGTTTTTCGACCTGGGTGTTGTGGTGTTCTTTCTAAGTTAATGCTAAATTTAACACTGACTGAACATTTCTGATTGCATTTAGGCGTATTTTATATAGCATATAAATGCATATTTAGGCCATTTTCCTAGTTTTCGTCATATTACAGTAATATTTATGGTTATATTGTTATATTTTGAGGAAAAATTAGGTAATTTTTTTAATAGTACTGGGAATTCACTAGATATATATTGGAGGAAAAACCAAATCAATTGTCGCTAGTCAAGAATTAACCAGTTCACCAGTCAGGAATTAAAGTTATACATTATTGTCACTCTTAATGCTAATGTTCCACCCTCCTTTTAATCTCGACAATGCAGCAGCATCATGCCTGTGTTGATCCGTGTCAATTGAGGTATCAATGAAAAACATTTGAAAATAATCTTCAATCAGTGTTAAATCTGCAGTGGATCAGCAAGTACCCACATGCCGGAAACAAAATTTGCTGAAAGTTAGGGAGTTATATAAGGGAATTTGGAGAGGTTGTAACGAGAGTGTTGATTAGTAAATGAAAGGAGTGGACAGCCTGCACTGAGGGATGGTCTTTGGTGTAAGAAGTACGGTGAGTTCCACTGGCATAAAGCGAGGCTGCTGCTAGCGGGAGTTAACCGAGTTGACACCCATCATCCTCCCTCACAACCCCAACCGGGATACCCACCACCCAGTTACGCCACCACCTCAGGAGATGGACTCTTCCGAACTACCCGCCATCACAGCGGGGACGGTTGAGCAAGGCGCACTTTGCCACCCATTACAGGTGCCCACGGGGAGGTGCGCGGAACCAGCGCCTGCCACGACCGGGCCGAAGACCCTCCAGAAAACCCGGCCATATAGCTAATGCTCCTCTGTGCACCCAACGCGCACCTGGCCCCGCCCGCCCCCGCAGGAGCGGAGCGGAAGCCGTAGCGACCAGGCAACAGCGCAGGATTGCCCCCAGCCACGCCCCCCAGCGATCAACCAGCAGCACAAAGCCGCCCGCCGTCCACCAGGGCACGCGACAGAGACAGGCCCCGGCATGCTTTCCCCTGCACGCGGGTTCAACACACCAGGACCACACAGAGTCCGTCATAGTGCACGATCGCGCCGAAGCGCTCAGTTGGTGTCGCTGCCCCACCTGGGTCAGATGTTCGGACCCTTGCACTGTCAGTCCCCACATATAAGAGGACCTACTTTGGCAGCAGATGGCTCATACCGGCGGCAAGGGGAGCACAAGTTCCTTGTTCACTGATCACCGGTCCCAGCGAGGGCCATTCTATACTATCTGAAGATGACCCTGGCCGTTGCCAGATCACGCCAGCTTACCGGTACCGAAACATCGCCTCCCATCAGAGTCGCGTCACCTCTCTGCACCCGGGTCCTACTGCCGGGCGTTGGCAATGAGTGCTACCGGCGGGAGGGCAGCACCCACAATGATCCCAGTCTTCCGAAGACCAGGATCCCCGGTCCGTTTGGTTGGTCCATACTGGCGACAGGGGGAACCAAATCTCCTGATCAGCGAAGCCCGCCTCAGCAGCAGCCGCTCCCGAGAACCGGGAATTCGACCCCACCTTCTAGTGACAGACTCCGGCTTACCGGTACCGTTTGAGTGCAACCGTTCTGCAGGGCACACACTCATCTCCCTGAACCCCATCCGGCTTTAAGTCAGGTATAACTGGGGCATCGGCACAGTGTGCATTCCCAGAGGCAGGGTGCACCACATCCCTGGGTCCGTCCGGTCTACCCGGGAGGGACCTCTGGTACCATCCGCTAGGCACCCACAGCGCGGCTGACAGAGACCTCCTCACCACTTATTGGTACTGTCTCCTTGGCGTGGCAGCGCCGCGGACTCTCAATCCTCCGCACTGAGGGTGCCCTCGGCGTGGATTTGCGGACCTTCATCCCTAATTACTTGGGCAGTCTCCATGTCGAGCTCGGGGCCCCGGGTTCGCCATGCCTGTATCCGGGCCCTAAAGAAGGCCGGAAACCCCTGAGTATCGTCTTGAGCCCCAGGAAGCACATAACGACCGAAGTCGCCCTGGTACTCTTGTTAGCGAAGCTACCTCCGCAACATTTGAAGAGTTGCCGTTCGGGGACACTTTCGTGATACCCCTACCGCACATTTTGTTCCAGCCCGGGATCCCATTACCCAGATGCCTGGGATAGGTTAGTCGACCCGACTGTTTTACGGGTTTCCGCCGCGCGGTCAGCCGGGGCTAGTCTCGGATACTAGGGCTTGGACACGGCCAAGTCCCGACACCTCAAACGACTGGCCCGAAGGCCTCGTGTCCTCTTGTTAGCAAGGCTCCCCTTGCAGCGTTTGAAGAGTCGCCGCCGGGGTCACTCACGTGATACCCCTACCGCTCAACAGTAGGCCCTTTGCCCAGGTCCCTTGGGATCGGGTAGTCGACTGACTGCTTTACGGGAGTTCGCCTAGCGGTCCTCCGGGAGCTAGTCTCGGATACTAGAGTAACGTGCACTCTGACACCTCAAACGACTGCTCCACGTGACCTCCCTAGCTCGGGCACCTCAGGATCGCCACACCCGTATCTGGCCCGCCGCATGCAGACGGACACAGACCCCTGAGGGTGTGTAAGAAGTACAGCAAGAAAACACATGATTGGTCAGCAGGATCATTGGCGACGAAAAGAACTGTGATTGGCTGCGAGGTCGAGCCATCTAGCAGACCGCCATGATAAAAAAATGTATGAAGCCGGCAACCATTGGAGATGGTCGCGCAACGTGTTGCTCCCTAGGAATGGGTATTTCAACATGTGTCGCGCATTGCAGTGCTTTAAAGTAGCGTATTATCCAAGATTGGACATTAGGCGAATTATAACCATGTGTATTGATGAGTTTGCGTTCTAACTGCTAACCTGTAATCTTCGTTGAATTTGGACGATGCCTGATTTATTATTTTGTAATGTGAGACTGGTACTGGACTTGCTTTGTGTATTTTAAATAAACAGTTTGATGTTTAGCGCTTACGCATAAATAAACTTTCTTTAGAAATAGATAGCCAGGGATAAGGGTTGTATCGACAATCCTGGTTGTCTTCCCGGGTACCGGGTGGCGACTGGCTGTTAGAAACGAACCTGTAGAAGTCCATATAATAAATCGTTACATATAACGAATCGCGTTACAAGGTGTATTTTAGTACAGATGAAAGAGTTCTTTCCCGTAAATTATGTGAAATTAAAGTGACTTCAACAAAATGATTTAAAATTTAACTTCCCAATGGTGCAGAGAGTGTACGGGAGCAAATTATACTGTCTACATTAAAGTGACAATACTAGATAAAATAAATGATGTGTAATTGAACATGTTTTCATATATAGTAAATTTAAATGTTTGTTCATATTTTGTAATTTTTAGGTCATATTTATCCATTATCCGTTTTTAAGGTCATATTTGCCTAAATATTTCTATATTTTATTTTAGTGCTAAAGATCTGAACCCTAGTGACGATCATTTCTCATTAAATTTTATATTATTTTACAAAACTTCAGCATGCATTGTCCATTCAGACTTTTTATATTTTTAACAGCTGGTTTTTAAGGTCATTGTTGCCTTGATATTTCTCTAATTTTTTGGTCCTAAGATCTGAACCCTAGTGATTATCATTCTCATTAAATTTTATGTTATTTTACAAAACTTTAGCATGCATTGTCTATTCAGACTTTTTATATTTTTAACAGCTGGTATTTCTTAATTTATGTAGGAAAGATTGTTTGGTTTATCCAAAACTGCAGATCTTTCATTTACAGCTAAGAAAGGTATATAACTAAAATAAATGATGTGTTAATATAAATACATTTTTGTTTACATTCTGGTTGGAGATCAGTCAGACACTCTACTGTCTTCTTTTTCTGAAAATAGGTTTCCATTGTAAATATTTTTGTTGATTTTATTTCAACCAGATTTAAATGGTGGAAATTTATAAAGTATATATTTTACAACTCTCCTCACTGGATGCCAGGGTAGCCACTTGTTCTGGTAGATAACATTTTACTTATAAGAGCACAATAATATTATTAATTTAATCATGATGGAGCGCAATCTCAATTGGCAATTCACTTGGTCATCTAATTAGCCCTTTTTATGTTTTTATTATCTTATGTAATTTGATTGCTAAATTCCTCCCCATCTACTTTTGCAGTTTAAGAATTTTAATTTTAAATTCTTCAGCATTTTTGGTAAATTCCCCACTCTCTTATGCGTGAAATTAAGTGCCAGCTTCAAGTCATGGTCATCCTGACCCTTCCATGCACTATTCCTAGTGCTTCGACCAGTTCCTCCAAGCCCCACGCACAACATACTGTATGCCTTGCACAATCCCAGCGCTCTCTTCACCCTCATCCTGTCTTCCAGTGACTCCAAATCCAGCTCCTTTATCATATCAGTTACTGACTGGGTCCTGCGATAATTTACACAAACAAATCTAGCTACTCTTTTTTGCACACCCTCCAACTCCTGTATTTGATATCCAAAATGTGGGTCCCAAACTACACCACCATATTTAACCAATGGTTTCACCAAAGTTTTGTAACCCAATGCCCTAACTTCACTGGTACATCTTCTAATCACCCTCACCAGTAAATTAAGGACTTTGTAACCTTTTTCTACCACCTGCTGTTGAAAAACTGTCTTGCTGTGCGTAGTTGTACACAGATTCTTATTTCAAACTAGGGCCATGACTGGTACCTCATGAATGAAAATGGCCCCCAAACTATTGGTTCTATCCCAACAGATAAAGGTATTTGAATAAAATAACACTGTAGACTTCTTGATAGAAGAAAGATAATATATTTTAAATAAACTTTCTTTATAGTCTTCAGTACCAGAATATTTTTGCATAAGGCATCAAACTTTTATTTAGAATTATTGAGATTGCAGGTTAAACACATCCACTGTAAGCAAACTTCCTTCGAAGCCCCAGTATAGGTAAAAATCTTATAAGTTCATCCACACTCAACTACTTAAAACTTTTCCTACACCATGTCGCTCATGCAAAGCACACCCTCCTCATCCACTTGTCAGCCAAAATATGCTCATTTTTATTTATCACCAGCCCTCCTTATATTCATTTTGCCTAAAATGCCATCAGATAGACATGTGAGGGAACAAAGAGGATACTTGTGTTTACTCCTATTGGTGCCCAATGTTTAGACAGACATCTGCTACAAGTACAATATGCTTATGTCAGTGCATGTGCCATTAAGGATGTAAATTTAAGACCGCAGATGCTGGAAGCAATACGTCACGACCTCTACCACCCCAGCAGCAGTCACATATGCTCCACCAGCAGTAGGAGACAAAGTAGTGGCACTTCTAATTCTATCCCGTACTTTGACAGACAGACCATACTCAGATTGGGAAGTCCCCCTCTTCGTCCCATCTTGGGCTACCTGGTAGTGGGGAGAAGAAAGGAAGGATGCCAAGGAAGAAAAAGAACAGGCAGGTGTTTGAAAAGTCCACCAAGTTCAAGAGGTCTGTCTTTTCGGAGCCAGAAGAAATTGAAATGCTGGTGGACAAGACTGGTCTCATTCCTCATCAGACAGTGACCGAAGACTCACCTGAACCATGGCAGTAGTAAATAAATAGATAGAATGGCTCCCATAGTTCAATGAAATATTTAGTTTTATGGCTTACAAACAGGAGTTACAGCTCTTAGCATGGTCTAATCATTTGTGTCTCTGTCTCCATGAGACATATTTTAGACCAGCGCACCATGTACCAAAAGGGCGTTACCAAGGGTGATCGAGTGAAGGTGGGAGTGGCTGTGCTTGTCCGAAACAATGTCCATTCTGAACCTGTTGCTCTCACCTCTGATTTACAAACAGTGGAAGTGATGATAAAGTCCTGTTAAACTGACCGTATGCTCTATTTATCTACCACGGAATGTGCCCGTCAGTTATGATGACCTCTCCAATATCTTGTGGCAGCTTACTCGGCCATTCCTCCTACTAGGAGATTTCAACTTATGCAATGCATTGTGGAGTTTGATCACTTATTGCCCCTGAGGCCGAGTAATTGGCAGATTAATTGAGCATGAGAAAACATGCATCCTCAATAATGGCCAAATGACACTACTGGATCATCCTCTCATTGTGCTCTCCTTCATTTGTGGACTCCATGCATTGGGAGGTGGGGCATGACCTTCACAGAAGAGACCATATCCATATATGGATGCGCATAGAGGTTGAGTGTGCAGGAGGGAACACCTAATGGAAATGTAACATCAGGAATGTGGATTGGCAGCTCTTCTGCCTTTCTGTTGTTCTTCAAATGTGGGACATCATACAGCAGAAGGTGATGTTAGGTGGAAATGTTAATTGGGATGTTAACACTTCACCTAAACTGTGAACAATTAAGTTCTTGACCTGTGTAGCCTTCTGGTACCTTTAATATTTAAAAAAAATCGGCCGCCACGTATTCGTATTATGAACCCCAAATGTGATGGGTGTATGCAATAAGTTCACTTAACACAGTTTTTAAATTGCACAGCACTTATATTCTTGATAAAGTTCACTTTTACATTATTGGTACCAGAATTAAAGATAAGACCTCAGACAAAGTTACATTTGAAGATTAACAGGTTAATCACATTCATACAAGAAGACAAACTCACTAAGTCCCCCAACTTTAGTAAGAACACGACTGTTATGGCATGTTGGAACTTGCCGCACTGCTGCGTGCAGTGGTTTTCTCTGCTAACTAGCGTGAAGTTACGCATTTAATTTCCAGCGAAAGAATGAGACACTTCATGGTGGCTGCATGCCCTTTTGTAAGCTTGCCAATGCCCATGACATCAGCAAACTTTTTTCATTAATTAATGTCTCATAAAGTACTAAATAGTTTAACTAGCAATTTATACAAGGGCTTCCTATGATCACATTCTATCTGTTTTAACTTAATTTAGCATTCAAAAGGATTTCTATAAACTTAAAATTGAAGTCTCTTACGTCACCGGTTAGTCTCGGTTTTACACATTGCAACAACAATTAGCGACAATCTATCTTCCAAATCTTAATTATCTGACAAATGCTTAAACTTTTTGCCAAAAACATTATATATTTGTAATCATCTCAATTTAGGATATCTACTGATATAAATTTCTCAACTGTATTCCTTTTAGTTAAAAAGTTAATTTTTTCCACTTAATTAAAACTGCTAATTAATCTTTGCCAAATTGGTTAATTTTGCTATCAAAATATTCTACAGAGTGCTGACTATAGCTGGTGATAAAAGGTCAGCTATGGCTTTACTAAATTCAGAGATATTTCAACTCTTAAATATTAGCTTTCCTAATCGCACGTTTCAAAACATCAACAAACCGAATTATCTCTTAAAATAATTTTTTCCAGATATAATGAATACACTTTAAAATGATTCTTATGATGAGTTTTCACTGTGGAAATGAATGCAGGAAATTCCCTTCAAGTTGACAATTACCTTACACGAAATTTCCAAGTCCAACATAAGTGATTTCAAAATCGATCTATAGAATATTTTACTGCTGGGGATGGCTAGTGGGAATACTTCTAGTGAACTAACGGGTACCTTATAGGGAATCATTTTACAGAAGTGATTCACCAGGCAGCTGGAGTTTCCATGCCAAAAAGCTCCAGAATGCTGCGAAGGATGCCCGTCCCCTGGTGGAACTATGAATGTATGAAGGTACTCCTGCGTGCCAGTATCTGGATTACAGGATCAGGGATGTGTAGTTAACAAGGAACAAAGCATACTGCAGCTGATTCTAGAGAACCTTGCTGCCATCTTTTTGTCTGCCTATTTGGATCTTCAGTTCCAGCAACAAAGAATTTCTGCCAAAGGGCACATGCTGTGCTTTGTCTCATCAGATACAGAAGTGTATAACAGCCCATTTACATCTTGGGAGCTGGAGTTTGCTTTAAACAGTGCCAAACATACCACTCCAGGATCAGACCTGATCCAATACCAGATGATGAGGCATGTTAGCAAAGATGTCAAAGAGTAGCTTCTAGATATTTTTAACACTATCTGTACCAGAGGACACTTCCTCGACTCGTGGAAAGAAGCAACACTAATACCTATTCTAAAACCTTTGGAAGGACAAGTTGCTGCCAGGTATCTATCACAGCATTACCATTACAAGTTGAGTCGGGAAGACAAAGGAGCAGATGGTCAGTCGCTGCCTTGTCTGGTGTCTTGAGTCCCTTAATCTGCTGAGCCACTTTCACTGTGGATTCAGGAAGTTCTATTCCACCATGGGCAACCTGATCTTGCTTGAAGTGGCGATACAGGGTGCATTTATTCACAGCCAATATCTTTTTGACGGATTAATTGATGTTCAAAAGGTATACAATAGTACCTGGTGGCATGTTTTTTAAAAACAATTTAATCAATGGGGATTTAGGGGGAATCTGCCCCATTTTTTAAAATCTTTAGCAGGGCGTTGCTTCCAGTACCAAGTTTTTTTCCCCCCAGCGAAATTGTATTCCTCGGGGGTCAATTTTAAGTGTGAGCCTTTTCACTATTGCAATTAACAGCATCTCAACTGTAATATAGAGTCTGATACAGTGCTCATTATAGGTTGATGATTTCTTAATTTTTTTGTGCATAATCTAGCCTGAGAATTGCAGACCTGCAACTTCAACTAGCACTAAAGAGGCTGTATGAATGGTCAGTACACACAGGTTTTGGTTTTTGTTTCTCAGCCAAGAAAACTCGGTGTGAACTTTTTGCTTACAGCATAATTTTACTAGAGACTCATCTTAGCTTCAGGAACACTATTTTATGTTTTAGTGAAACCATTTGTTTTCTGTGCCTCATATTTGCAGTAGATTAAGTTGGCTCCAACATCTGAAAGAGGTGAAAACCAGAACCTTAAAAGTTTGAATGTTACAAAATGTCTGTGTGGCAGGTCATAGGGCAATGTCTTCTATCGCATGCTAAAATTTTATAGAGTTTTATATAATCACATTTAAAGTATGGTTGCATTTTATACAGTTTGACACGGGACAGTTACCTCTGAATTTTCGATAGTGTCCACCGTGCTGGAATTCTGCTAGCCATGAATGCTTACCACACCAGCCTGATACCCAGCATCTGTGCTTAGTCTGGTGAGTCATCGCTTTCTGTCTGCTCGCATCTCCTCATGGTGTGGGACGATAAACATATTACCGCAACTCCTAGCTGTCCCATGTATGATGTAGTTATTTATCCTAACTTTAAATGGCTTTACACCAATCACCGCAGGGTGACAAAACCATTAAGCTACCATACGTAGGCTATTTTAGAAGAAAATGGGTTTGAGCTGCCCTCATTTTATCACTATGGTTGCAGTAAATCTCCCCCTATTCGAAAGAGGCCCAGAGTGATTTTTGAACTGTCATGGTATAACAAATTATATGAATTTTTAATGATGTTTAAACCAGCATCATGATTTTAACCCTGTATATTTGGATGAGTCTAAGCAGGCTAATGGAGTAGGTTGCTCTGTAGTGTTCCCTCAAGTGACTTCCACACATAATCTGAATAGTAAGTGACGTATACAACAAATTATCAGAATTTTTAATGATGTTTTAAACCAGCATTACGATTTTAACCAGCTCTAACCAGGCTAATAGAGTAGGTTGCTCTGTAGTGTTCCCTCCATTAACTTACACACACAAGCTGAATATCAAGTGCAACATATACACTGCATAGTGTTATGATTTGTTAAGGTTGTTCCAGCATATGAAAGTAAGTTGCAACATGAAGTACATTGTAGGCAGTGATACCCTCAGCTGTATTCAGGCTTTAGGAAATATGTACCAAGCAGATCGTCTTGTCCAGTATATACAGCACACCCTCTTATCCCTCTAATCTTTTGGAATAGAGGTTGTATTCTTTTGGGTAATAGGCCATGTGGCAATCGGGGAATGAGGCAGCCAGTGAAGCTGACAAGTTAACCTGCAACAAGGTCAGAAGTGGCTTTCATCCAGTCCCAAAGTCATACCTTGCCTCAGCAGTAAAAACAATTGTTTTTAATGTTTAGCAGAGGTAGGGCATAATAAGCTCCAGCTGGTCTGTCTGGCTGTTAAGCCATGGAGCAGCACCTTCCAGCAGGTGTGGAGGCATGAGTTTCTCCTTACTCACCTCCATATAAGGTACTGTCCTCTTACAAATGGTTTCCTTCATCACTGGGAGGACCCACCAGAATGTGACGCTTGTGGCGTACCTTTGACAGTGCACCACATTTTAACTGATTGTTTATAGACTTGGTTTGGCCAATGATCTATCCCTTATTTAAAATAACGAAACCAGCAATGTGGCCATTGTTTTAAAATTATGTGTATTGGCCGGTCTAGTGCCTAAAATATTAGGTAGCTTGGCCCAGTTTTAAAATGAATGAGTGGCCCGTTTACAGCTCCCCTTCCATATGGAGTATTTTATGTTTTATACTATTAAAATTTTCATCCTGTTGGTCATTATACAGCCAGTGAGATGTTATATGTTTTTAATTTCTTTTTAAACCTGGTTGGCCCTTTTCAGCCAACCAGATATAGGAAAGATTTAGGTCCTGGTAGACCCTTTGCAGCCACACCATTTTGTGATTTATTTTATTTTGCTTTATAAATGGCTGATCCCATTACAGACAACCACACATACAGTAATATAGTATATTTTTAAGTTGCACTCTAAGCTGGTTATTGTTAGGGTGTTAATGACCTCACTGTCAATGTGCCGTAAAGCTACAACATCTATGGGGAAATTTTATACTTAAACTCATTCTAACTCTTTAACAAAATTTCCTTATGTCAGACCTCAATGTGATTGTAATCCTATTTTACACCTCTGAAAGTGAATGTAGCCAAAATGTTTATGAAAAAAGGTAATCTCTTTATAAAATTCCATCTACTGTCATGTTTGGCCGAATTATTCCTCCTAACATACTTTTAGACTCAAAAAAAGGCTGGAAAATGTTTCTAGAAATGTTTTGCTATCGATTTTATTTATGGTAAAGGCCCTTTAAATTATTTTTGATGATACATCAGAAAAAAATAAGGTTATATCACACTCCCCAATGTGCCCTGCTCAGTTGAGTTCATTATCATACATTGAGATATTTACAAGTCAAAACTTCAAGAAGCAAATTTGTTTACATACTGATAAAATACACTAGTCACTTCAATTAGCCAAAAATAAAACTCTCAGTAACACATCTCATAAAGATTATGGGCTGCTATGAGCTGGTAGAAATTTCTGGAAATAATTTAATCCTGAGAAGGTAATACAATATTGATAGATTTTTTTTATGTCTGTAAATACAAAAACCTGAAATCAGATTTTTTTTCAATCTGTGATTTATAATTCCTTTATCAGTTTTTGAGAATAAATTTGTAGAGGTGTGGCTTGATAATTTTCCTTTTGTTTTGCAAACAATGACCATGCCTATGCAGAATCTGCTTTTATCAGAATGTAGATCAGAATTGAAACAGATTTCTTTACTATCAATATAATCCACCAACTGCTTAAAAAACTGCAGTTGAAATGGAAATGAAAGGATTAACAGTTCTAAAGATTCAAATTTTGAGAGGATTTTACACTATGAAATGAAGTTCAGTGCATTTATTGCAAATTAGATGAAGTCTTTCACTGGTGTCATGTTTCTACACAGTATTTGAGATGAAACTAAATCAGCTTTGATCATTTTGTTAGATGAATGATACTTTCTAGACATATATGCACAACAATCACTCTAAATCAAAAAAGCCCCAAATGTCCTATACTATTTTATAATGACGAAAGGAAAATGTATAGCAACAACTTTTGAAGTACTTGAAGCTCAAAAATTCCCATTTGTAGTCAAAGGTCCAAAATCAATATAGTGCAGTAAATATAAAAACAATATAAAATATTTCATAGATTCCTTAAATAATGAACAATGGTCAGAAGTGTACAATACACAGGGTGTTAATGCAAAATTTGATTCCTTTCTCAATATATTTCTAACACTTTTCGAAGGGAGTTTCAATACTCAATACTCCAAACAATGAACTAGGTAACGGCTGGATAACAAAGGGTATTAGAATATCTTGTAAAACAAAAAGAGACCTCTACTTAAAAGTAAGAGAATCAGATAACTACACACTTAAAGCTGATTATAAACTTTATTCTAAAATACTAAGAAATGTAATAAGAAAGGCCAAGAACAGGTATATATCAAAGAAAATAGAGAATTCAGGCAATAAGATGAAAACTATATGGAATATAATAAAAACTGTAACAGGAAAATCTATAAATCACTCTAAAGACATAAAAATAGAACAAAATGGATCTGTCCATAGTGAAGTAGGGGAAGTTTGTGAAATATTTAACAAACATTTTACTACAGTTGTAAAGAAATTAGACATAGAAAAGTAGTCCCCAAATAGTGCCCTTAGGCTTCTTCAGACTGCTTACCCAAATAGATTTGTGGAAATGCAATTGCCACCAGTAACTGTCTCAGAAATAAATAAACTCATTAAACAATTAAAACCTAAAAATTCTTCCAGCTATGACAATATTTCAAGTAAATTACTAAAAAGATGTTAAGATTGTATCAATCGTGTACTTGCCCACATTTGTAATGAATCGTTAATTCAAGGTGTGTTTCCAAATAGACTAAAATATGCAGTTGTAAAACCGTTGTTTAAAAAAGGAGAATCAACATGTGTAGATAAGTATCGTCCCATTTCATTACTTTCAGGATTCTCAAAGATTTTTGAAAAAGTCATGTATTGTAGAGTAATGAAACATGTTACGCAAAATGATATCCTCACTAAATCCCAATTTGGGTTCCAAAAAGGATCATCTATAGAAATTGCTATATATTCATTTTTAAGTAACACATTTGAGGAACTTAATAATAAAATGAGCCCTGTAAGAATAATTTGTGATCTTGCAAAAGCATTTGACTGTGTAAATCATGAACTACTTTTGAAAAAAATGGAATACTATGGTATTTATGGAATCACAGGTAAATGGTTTAGATCATAGGTTCCCAACCTTTTTTTACCTACCGCCCCCTTTTCGAAAAAAAGAATTGCTCACCGCCCCCCTGTTTGAAAAAAAAAACAGCACCGATGTCTTTGTTGTTGTAATCAACGTAGTGTAATCCATAGCACTTCAAATTAATTGGCTTGTTGCCCACTTCTTCAAACAGTGATTTGATGGCACCCCTCTTAGGTGAATTGGGCTATATTAAATATCGAAAAACAAGGACAGATTTTTAAAATTACTTTATTAAAGAATATTGGTACCTTGTACAAAATTTGATTAAAAACATATATTGAAAATTATTGTAAAATTGTCAGTGAGAGGTCTGAGCTTGATGTAATGATACTAACTTTTCTACATTTGGTACTATATTGGTCAGAAGGAGTCTTAAATCACCGCGTTCCACAACTGATAATCTGTTTCTTTTCTTTGTTGGTAAATTGCTTACTACACTAAATCCCCTTTCAGCTAAATTTGACGGCGGGAAAGTAATAAAAAAAACTTTTTTGTTTCAGCCCACAAAGCCGGATATAAATATGGAATTTGCCACTGTAGCTATAATTCTTGATATCCATTTTTTAATTTCAATTTTAATTCTTCATTTGTTGACAGTTCTATCAACTTTTCCTGTAGCGATAAATCTACTGTTTGTAGGTTTGAGAAAGGTTCTAATACCCAATCTGGAATCGTGAAATCTGTTTTTAAAATCTTCTTTAAGTGCTTCCAAATGTTGACAAAATACTAAAATATCTTCGTCATTTGTTTCCACAGAGGAAAGATTTGGAAACTGATAGAGTTGTCTTCGACCCACATTCTGTTTGTACAAGGCAAGTTTTGACATGAACGCACAAATAACTGACTTTGCTTTAATCAAATTCAAATTATATCCCTGCCGCTGTAGGTTTGTTTCGTTAAATTTACGATATAGATCAGTTAAATAAGCTATATCTTTCTTATATTTCAATAAATTATCTCTTAATGAATCATCTTTGTTTTCAAAAAACGTTATAATGGAGTCAAAAACGTCATAAAAATTTGTTAGACAGGTACTCTGTCAGCCAACGAACTTCTGTCTGCAATAGCAAACGATTGAAATCCTCGTCATTTTCATCACAAAGTTTTACAAATAATTTATTATGGAGAGCATTGCTTCTGCTCTTGTTAACTGCGGTAATTACATACTGTAGTGAGCAGTGAAGGCGACCACTTAGGTTTTTTGCAACCAAATGGTGTCTGTGAATTACACAGTGCACGGAGACTACATTTGGTATTCCTTTTTCAAATATGAGATCAGGTTTCGTCCAACCATTGCCGGAGCACCATCAGTAGCAATGGACACGATATTATTCAGAGGAATAATTTTATCTTCAAAAGAGTGTTTCAAAACTTGATATATAGATTTTCTTTTAGTATCAGTTTCTAATTTTTTTGTGAACAGTAATTCTTGACAAACTTTTTCACATTTAATGAAGCGAACGTACGCAAGAAATAATTAATCATTGTTTGGTAAAGTAAATTCATTAAGCTGTAAAGAAAATTCAGCAGTCTTCTAAAAATCAGTTGGAGAACTCTTCACGTCCTCGGACATTTCGTCGATTCACCTCTGTACTGTGTTATTGCTAAGTGGGATTCTCTTAATAATATCAGATGCCGGCTTGTGCAGTACAGTACGCAGAACCTCACTCACAAATGGCATTGTCAATTCTTCCCCAATCGTGTGCGGTTTTCCCGAATTAGCAACAAGCAAGGAAATGTAAGAGACACGAAGGTCATCTGCGTCTTATTTGTATTCCGCTGAAAACATACCAGCTAAAGATGGACCTCTTGAATATTGTTCTTTGAGCATTTGAAAGATAAACTTATCTTTTCTGTCAGGGTGTATTTTGGTTAAATGTTCTTCTAAACGTGAAGGTTTCGTAGCTACATTTGAGAAAACGCCCTGGCAAATCAGGCACATTGGTAATGTCTTGTTTCAGGATGCCTCAATTTAATTTAATTTAATTGCAATGGAGCACAGGCTCCGGTGGCAATTTATCTACACACCCATCTTCCCCCCATCCTCCACCTACCTACATTTGCCCTCTACAAATTTTATCTTTAAATTCTTTCAAAGTTTTCGGTAAATTATTCATCATTTCTCTTGGTAACTCATTCCAATCCCTGACTTCCTTACCTAAAAAAGAGAATCTTCCCACACCCTTGTGCCTGAAATCGAGTGCCTGCTTGTGGTCATGGTCAACTTTTCCCTTCCATGCACTACTTTTAATACCTATTGCAATATCTTTCCATGCCTCATCGCCAGTATATGCCTTGTACACTCCCATGACCCTCCTCATCCTCCTCCTGTCTTGCAATGAATCCCATTCCAGCTCCTTTATCATATCCGTCACTGATTGCATTCTGCGATAATTTCCAGAAACAAATCTAGCAGCCCTTTTTTGCACCCTAAACCATATTTCAAGTATTCGATATTGTGCTGTCTATATTTTTTCTTTGAATGTGACATCTGTGAAAATAAAAATAAATTTTGATATGACCATCGTCACGTTATTCCATTAAATAGATTTACTATTACAATTTAATTAAATAAATTGTAATTTGTGTTCATTATTTCATGAATATTTTGCGACCAGCAAATAAACTGTAAAAAAACATTTATTATTTATTTAAATTTAATTAAAATGTATAAATACAAATTTTAAAAGTATTTTAAATTACATTACCACCCAGCCACGGAAACGATGTACAAAATAGTACTAAGGAAATAAGAATAATAAAAATTATTAAACATAATCGAAAACATTTAGAAATAAAAATTGTTAATTATAACTCGTTTATTTAACTTTGGTAAATAACTTTTCCTTCAAATTTCTCAATTGAAAAGTCTTCATAAAATAACTTAGATAAAAGTGGCATTAATAATCTGCCACTTCCGGTTGGCAGATCTCTATTATTAACAGTTTATATTGAAGAAAGAGAGGAATATAAATTAAATAATATAATAGTACTATATAAATACTATTGACACAATTTTACTGTATCATTATCATTAGTGTTTCAACATACAGGAATATATTGTACTATGCTTTGAGAATCGACGTTTAACTGAATTTTATAATGTGGTAAGAAATGTCTCATCCAACAAAAGTGGATAGAATTGAGATACTCAGGTCAGAAACTTGAATGTAATTTCATAACAAACTGTTCGAGAGAATTTTCTCAATCTGATACACAGGCAGGCATAAAGATGGACGGAGAACAGTTAATTCGAGTTAATATAAAATTCATGGTTATATTAGCAACCCATACACTGGCGGGATAACTGACTGTCTTCAGATGACGTCTATGCGTGAGCCAGTGACAGACGGGACCCCTCGCTGCCCACTAACACACAGTCCTAAAGACCGTCCTCGATTCACGCATTTTCAGCTAAATTTGTAAAGATGTTCTAAGCTATTTTATAAAAATATATCACAGATTTTCATCTCAATTAAAATTATAAGGCCCAGTATACTGAATAACAATTAAGATAATGAGGCGAATCAATACATTTCTTAAGCCATATAACCCGAATGCAGACTTGAGGTTTTTCAAAATAATAATTCAGATATTGCGTAATAATTGGAAATTATCAAAAGAAACTGTAAAGAAACCGTAGGATTCATGTCACCCAACTTGATGGTACTTTGTGATAAATAATTATTCCCATAAATTTTACTGTATCATTATCTTTAGTGTTTCAACATACAGGAATATATTGTACTATGCTTTGAGAATCGACGTTTAACTGAATTTTGTAATGTGGTAGAAAATGTCTCATCCTATTTTATAACCATCGCCTTAAATCTAGCGTAAGAGGCCGTGACTTAAATCGTCCATTTTTCGCGATAAAGTATAACTAGCTGCACACAGAGCTCATAACTAACCGATGCCCTTCGATCCGACGCGGCTTAATATCAACTAATTCAATTAATGTCATAGTATCGTGCGAGTAATTACTTATTATTACAAAACTACAGAAAATTGTCGGTACTGATATTAGATCCTCTCCGCCACCGGCACCAGTGTGGACAAGTGTGCATAAGAAACAATTAAATCAAAGGGCCGACGATCTGCCGAACCGGACTACATGTGAAAGCTCTCATTTCATTACATTGTATCCAGCGCCGGCGCGCCGATGTGAAAACGGCCTAACAATATCCCGTTTCAATATATGCTGGCCTTACACGAAGTACTTAGCAAGTGAGGGATTTCAATATCAACCAACGATACAATATAAGAGCTGTAAGCTCTCAAATATGACATCGTTTGTACCGGAAACAGACGCCACATATCGATTTTAGGTGCCTTAGCGCCTCCCGTAGTATATGTTGTAAACGGCATAATGGTTTGTTCAGTTTGCAATTAAGGCCTATTTATTATTGATGAATAAATTAGACTTCCCTCTCGATTTAAGGAACACCTAACTTAGACAGAGTGGCTAACCATAATAGAAATATTATTCCCGTTTAAACTAAATTTCTTTATTTCATTGAGATAAAATTTCCATATTCACGTTCAGTACAAAGTAAAGCAAACCTACATTAACTGAGAGTTAAAGTACTTCCCGAAGCTGCTATTTCGCTAACAAGATACGCACTTCCTAATATGGTAAACACATGCACTACAGAAATAGTTCACCATCGACAGAAGAGACTATCACCGAACCCGTGGACCCGTTCAGTTAACCTGACAGTGTTTCTGGTTTTCTGGATCACAGTATTTTCTTAAATTTGAATTTCATACAACTTCATGTCAACCATATTTACACCGTCAACCACAGGTACTCTTACCCGTTGTAAAAATCTCGAAATGTTAAAAATGATATGATTCTTAACCTTCCTTGCCATATGTGATAAATGATGTTGATAATAATAATAGGAATAGTAGCAGTGATCAGTACAGAATCGAGTGCAGTTAGTTAGCACATGATACAAAAATTAAATAAAAGATTAAAACCTAGTTGAAATTTCACAGCACATTCCTCCTCTAATATCGATAAAAAAATAGAATGATAAGCAAATAATAATAATGAATATGTACTAACTTCTGTGGCAGATAGATATTCCAAAATAAATAAGCTTCAGTAAGCTATAGATACCGCACAGTTTCACAGTTGCTCTGTCTGAAGGCACTACCGAACAATCGAACACTGACCAGTGTAAACGTATAAGCATTGTTGATCGAGCCGGAATATAAACATACTAACAACGGTGATCCCTGTGGTGGACAGCGCTTCTGCGACTCATTCACGAACTATTGAAGCAGGTGTTAGGAACAAAGATATAATGTACTAATACTAACTTTTAATCCCCACTGATCTTGCTTAAAGGACATTTGGAATTACTTGCTGAAACATTTGTTCAATGTTTTTTGTTATTTATTAATCTTATCGGCACGTCCTTGCTAGGGGGGCGCTGGCTGGGCGTTAACGCCCCCCAAATTTGTCTTTGTTCACAAACGCCCCCTTCGAGCTCTCTAACGCCCACCGGGGGGCGGTACGGCCCACGTTGGGAACCACTGGTTTAGATCATACATGGAAAGTCAAATGCAAAAAGTGTCCATTTTTGATACTAAAATAAACAAAGATGCTTCATCAGACTGGGAAAAATTAAAACATGGAATTCCACAAGGTTCTTTCCTAGGACCCCTCCTCTTTTTGTTGTATATCAATGACCTTCCTGGAAACTTATCTGACAAAGTTAAGAGTATTTTATTTGCAGACGACACTAACCTGACTGTGAGAAAAACACCAAACAGCAATCTAGAATTTAATGTAAATGAAGTACTTAGTGAAGTAGTAAATTGGTTTAAGGCAAATTTATTAAAACTAAATTTTGAAAAAACACATTATATTAGGTTTAAAACAAAAAACTATGCACAGCCAGATATATGTATAAACTATAAAAACAACACAATCTTAGAAACAGAGAGTATAAAATTCCTTCGTATTAAAATAGATGAGAAACTCTGTTGGCATGAACATATCACTTCACTACTGAAGAAGTTAAGTAGTGCCACCTTTACAATACGAACACTTTCTCTAACAGCAGATCTAGAATTAACGAAACAGGTTTACTACTCATATTTTCATTCAGTAATGTCATATGGCATAATTTTTTGGGGAAACTCTTCACAAAGTAAAAAAGTTTTCATAGCACAGAAAAGAGCTATTAGGATGTTGTGTAGGGTAAAACCAAGAACTTCTTGCAGACAACTTTTTAAAAAACTCAGTGTTCTTACAATGAGTTCTCAGTATATATATTCTCTCATGTGCTTTGTCATAGATAATTGTAACCTGTTTACTTCTAATTCACAGGTACACAATCTCAATACAAGAAGCAGAAATAACTTGCACAATCCACAAACATCTCTGTCATTAGTACAAAGAGGAGTTAATTATTCTGGTATACATCTGTTTAATAAACTTCCCAAGGGTATAAAACAATTTGCAGAAAATAAAGATATAATTAAAGAAAAACTGAGAGATTATCTTATTGGCAACTCCTTCTACTCCATTAAAGAATTTGAACAAAACAATTAATTGTATTCAATATGACTTTGCAAATCACAGTTGTAAAAATTTATGTTTATTTTATTGTCTTTATTTTTTCTTTGTAACATATAATTGTTTTTTACTATGATTATGACTCGTATGTATGTATATTAACCATGACATGTTTCACATCCCAGAGGTGCTTCCTCAGCAGGGATCCATGAAACAAGATTGATAAATAAATAAATCACTATGGTTGTTGTCCCATTCCAACCACAATCACCTTGCACAATTTTAGTGTCCCACTTCTCCACAACACTTACTAAGATGTGAAGCACATTGTCTCAAATAGTTTTACTCAATGAGCCAACAGGCCACACCAGAGTCTTCTTAAATACTACTACGCCAACCCTTGGCTATTTCTGGCTTTTCCCTTCTCAATTGTTCCAGAAGTTTTTATGCCGCTTCATTAGAACTCAACCAGAAATTCTTTCTCTAAATCTTTCCCAATGTCCACCAAATTTTGATATTGTATAAATCTAAATATTTCAAACTCTTTTTGTTGTTACCCTTTTTCTTTCAATAATTCCTTAGTTCATTCATGAAAGTCAATTTAAATTGCAAAACATTGAATCTCAATTTTATCTTTAATTTTTTATTTCCACAGAAATCTTTTTCATATAGAAATATTACCTTTTGCTTGTAATTTTGTTTCCTTTTGATATTCCTTACTCCCTAGTATAAAACAAATATTCTAAAATATCTAATCAAAGCTCTTATTGCACCATAACATCTCTACTAATATATTTGAAACTAAATATTAAATATTTCTCCTTCATATTTTTATTAAAACTAACACCAATCTTATTATTTTAGAATTCACTTTCTTGTGGTATGTTAGACTCATATAAATAATTTCTATTCAGTCATCAATTTTTCTATTATAACATGACAAAGCCTTCTACCACTCGAGAAAATGTAGTAAGTAAAGCTTTTAACAATACAGTGAAATTGTGTAAAGTTATGCCCAGTATTGAAACAGTATCGACCTAAGATCAGTTCGGTATTGTATGATGTAGTATAGCCGAAAGTCAAATGCTGAGAGCCAGGAGCATTTCCATGAGTTACACAAAATAAAAACAATCACTTTGATGTAAGTTTTGTATACGCAGAAAAACTTATTTAAAACCACAGTTTGATTTTAAAAGTCTTGGGAGTTGTGTGACGACACGATGCAAAGATAAACAATAGAAATTCAAGCTAATAATAAGACAGCTTTTAATTGAATTAACAAATGAAATCTAACGATAGAAATGTATTGTAAGTGCTTAACCAGATGTTATAACAAAATTTCATATTCATAGACCAATTTTAGACAAGAAATAGTAATAATCAAAAAGATATGACTTCATAACAAAAATGGTAACCACCCTGGGTTTAGGCTCAGAAAAAGGGAGATAATTTTGTAACATATGAACAGATAATGATATGCTATATAGTGAAAAAGATGGATTTAACAAATAGCACAACAATACAATTTTAATTAGAAACATTTTGGTGGTGGGATACTAAGAATAGCAGAAAAAATACATAATTACAGTTAGAAAAGTGAAAACGCCATTTAAATGTATGAAGAAGTAAGAAAGGTATGTAATTTTAAAATATGAATATCACACATGGGGTATTAAAAGCTGAAAGGCAATAATGGATTTGAAGATATAATGCTGAAGAAAATGGGTACAAGTCTGAATATCTTAAAATAAACAGAAAATTAAAAGAAAAATCATTTGTAATAAATAGTTTTACAAAAGATTAAGTATTTTAGGAGCAAAAGGAAAAAAATTAATAATACTCTCATTAAAATAATTAATAATAGCCAAATTGATGAAATTTTTCATTACTAAATATGTTGGAAATAATTTGGTCTATGTAATGTCAACTTTTCATAAAGATTCATTAAAATTCCAAGACAATGAGAATAGGGTAATTTGAACATTCACAATAAAAAAGCGAGTCACCGCAGGAAGTCACCAGTTTTCTGGATGTTCCCAGGATAACTGTATATAAGGCAGGCCGAGGGAGATCTCTTACTTAGAAGAGAAATTAAAATTCTTAGCTAGGTGAACAAATCTGCATCAGCCATTGTCACAATGGTGCTAGGCAGTACTTAGTAATATTTATTGACAGTCACAAATGATAGAATATTTTGACTATGAATAGGACTTCAAAAACATTCAGTAATGAACCTTGGATGATGGACATGGGAATATCTATAGCAAAATATTTCAGATTTTCTGGGGAAATGAACTTTCAACTTATTTCAATCATTTCATAAACTGATTATCTAATTTTATTGATAACATTTTTGGGGTACTATTGGTTTTCTGATTGGATGGAAATGAGTAGCTGTTGTGAACTTGTTGCATTTAGGATTCAAAGTCTGATTAACTTCCACATTTAAGTAACAACGGAAAGTTTCCCGGCATAGGCTTGCAATGAACTCTTCACGGGTTGTGTTTATGAAACACAATTTTTCGATGAATAGCTCCGTTGTCTTCATCAGGTGTGGAGACATCTTCACTGGTTGGTTGACCATCAAATACTGAGACAGCTCAGGTGCCCCACCCCCTTATAAAGCTGACAGATCTCTCTGCAGCCCACGCCTGGCGGCTGGCTGCCAGTGGGTGTGGCTACAGTTCTTCGTTGCAGCCCACAAAAGCTAATATTAAGCCATCTATGGCAGTTACTGGTTAGATGTACCATGCTCTCTATGGAGGGTGGTTTTCATGCCTCATTTAGACATAGGCCACTATCTATGTTAAACGTATTGGCCAATCAAATTTCAGTCGCTTCTTTGACTATTGAATACCAAAAATATGAGGTTGTAGCTAATATTGCAGCATTGTTGATGTCTACTCTGTGGTCATGGTTGTACATGTGTTCAGTGATCATTGACTTTCTGTGTTGTCCTAGGTGGAGACAGCATGTAAAGAGTTACATCGACCAAACTATCCGCACTGTACAAAACTGATGCGAAGAACACAAACGCTATCTCCGCCTGGGACAATACAGCAAGTCAGCGATCAGCAAGCTCATGTAAAATAATGGCCACAGAGAAGACTTAAACAATGTTATGATATTGGCTAGGACCTCATATTTTTGGGATTCAATAGTCAAAGAAGTGATTTAAACTCGATTACTTATACTTTCAACAAAGATAGTGGGCTATGTCTTAGTGAGTCATAGAAATCAGCCTTGGAAACTCTCCACACAGAGTGTGGTATGTCTTCCAGCAACCGCCATAGATGACTCATATTAGCTTCTGTGGGCTGCAATGAAGAAGTGTAGCAATGCCTACTGGCAGCCAGCCGCTGGGCATGGCCGCGGATAGAGCCGTCGGCTATTTAAGGGGGTGCAGCATCTAAGCTGTCTCAGTATCTGATTTTTAGATTACCAGTGCTGATGTATCCACAACCTGATGAAGACAACGGAGGTCATTGAAATATAATGTTTTCAAAACACAATCTGGCAGTACAGCCGTGAAGAATTCATTGTTTCACATTCAAGTTTGTATTAACTTTTTGATACTAACAGTCATATGAAGTGCTTAAAATAAATTCAATGAAAATTAGTATTGAGTATATTGTTTTAATAACAATAGATTTTGGTATCACTGGGGATCCTTTCTGTGTAAAACCTTTCAGTAGTAGGATCACAAGGAATCTGATGACCATATTGAGGTATGAACTATGCAAATATAATTTATGAGTATAAAGAAAGAAAATACAGGGCACGGTCGTAGTTAGTGAAAGAATCTATCCTCTATACCCCAAGAAATATTTTATTACTACACTATCTCATCAATATTTGTTGTAGTGGATTGAAGTGTTAATTTTTTTTTCCATTGATAATCCCATTTATTTATATATTAAACTTTGTTTTGTGTTTTTATTTATGAATTATTTTGAAGTGTTTAAATTTTTTAGCCATAAAATTCCTTGGATATTAATTTTTTTTAATATTACTTGTTGTTTTATACTGAAATTTCTTATTCAAGTTTCTTTAAGTTTTTATAACTTTATGTGATAACTATTTCTGCCATACCTAACTGAATAAACCTAGTTTATTTTAATAATCAAAATTCTATTGCTTGCAATGCCCATAATGTCACAGTAGCTCTTCTTTAAAAACTTTCTTAAATAACTTTAGTTATAGTGTCACATTTAAAGTGTTTTTTTATTTTAATTTTTTTATTTATCTGTAGAACTTTATGAGAACTAAATTTTCTGCTGGGGTTAGTGCAAAACCTTCAGTCTCAACTGTAACCATGATAATGCCTTTGATTATTTTAGTTAGTGCATTGTAACATTAACCTGGTTGCCAACTAGCTTGATTGTACCTCAAACTAGGAAAGGTAACCGATAATAAAAGTCACTAGTCTATGCTGGTAGATAATCACTATATTCTACAATTTTAAGCAAAGTCACTAAATTAAATTGGCATGAGACAATGTCTCCAAACATAAAAATTGCAGTTTCAATTAACCGAATGAGCCAGACCAAACCTCATTGTTCCAAGTAAAACTAACTGATGAATGGAAACTGATAGAATTTCATCACTCACCCCTAAAGTTCAACTTGTATGCCGACGACTGATACTTAAGTTACGCCACTGCACCACATGGCGTAAAATGCTACCTAAAAGCAACATAGTCAATAGAACTGAATCTGCAAGACTGTGCGGCATCTACATCATGCTAAAATGACACGCCATGGACCATGGTTATGCTTAGATGACTTGAAACAGACTAGCTGGTGTCTACATGGCGACACTAAGTAGTGTTGTGCTCAGTTTTACCGAATCTTTAAGACTGGGTGGTGTCTACATTGCGACACAAAGTAACATATTCACCCTTCAACTGAACCTGGCAGACTGGAGGGGGGGGGGGGAGGGGAGGAAAATCCAGGGCTGCTATATATAGAAACACCCATGGGAATGCAAAGACTTCTGGGTTCCCACCAAAGTAGTCTGATAAACTGATCAAATATCTGATCTCACGCTAGTAAATTTGCTTCATCTTTTTGACCTTTATGACTTAAAATATTGATATCGCTCTGAAATTATGGCAATAGCTAGATCATCTAAAAAGTGTTACTTTTAATCCTTATAAAAAATTTCATAGCTTCAATAGTTTGACTGTAAAAAAATTATTCTCTAAGTTCCTTAAATCTTATTAGTAACTTTTACAATTTCATAGTTACGAAGTTGAAATAACTATTATTTTACTTCTTATTGACTGCTATTTCATTTGGCAAGGCATGTTCACTATTTCCAAAAGAATTAAATAAAACTTGTTAACCAAAAATAGAATTTAACTAGTTAGTATTTCCTAAGTTATTAAAGATGTTGATCTGAAAATAGCTTTAAACGATTCTACGTATTTAAAAATGACTACTGAATGATTTTGAAGTTGCTACCCATTTTCCCTGAACTATTATTAATTTCTGAAATATCGCTCCAGGTGAATGCTTGAGGATGATGTAACAGAAAATATTTCCTAGTTCAGATTCTTCCTCCAAACTATAAAAACCTGATTTCTAGCTTGAATTAACTTAGTAAGTGACTTAAAAAATGATATTCAATGCCGTTCAATATAACTTGTGATTCTGAGAACAAATTTTGTCATTCAGTTACAAAATTTATAGGTTACCTTACTGTGGAAGTTGTGGTATAATTATCTATAAATAGCATTCATTATTTAGCTATACTCCAATGCCCCTGCTTTTCTATCGTTTTAAGTAAAGTTGAAAAACCATACTATGCTATTAAGTGTTATTGGTTATATACAAAGGAAAGGAATATTGCTTGCTTAGTTAAATTAGGAGTATTGATGGATACTATCATTTTCTAAGGCAGTAAAAGTAATAGTGGTAAAACAGACATGGTGATATAAATAGTAAACTTTATAGACAATGCCATATAAATACATTCATTGCGATATTTATCTATATGATACATACACATACTGTGCTAATAAATATTGCCGCACATCAAGAGGATCAGGCCATGAAGAAGAAAAGACTGTTGTAGTGAAGTGGTTACGCTAAGAGACTGTGGGACTAAAGGTCGTGGGTTCGATTCCAACAAGTCCTATAAAATTTTAATTTAACATTGTGTAAACTGTTCTGGAATGTTCTTGTTGTAACTAGTGTTAATGTTCTAGACTGTTCTTCATTCCTATATAAGCGATACTCCTTTCTAGCCGGAGTCAGTTCGCTCTGTGCCCCTGTACTGTACGAACTGTTTAATAAAGCTTCATTGCGGTAAAGTGTGTGTGTTCATCAATGACCCCTCTACGCCCAAGGACTCTGATTGTGGTTTACTATGCGACATTATTTTGGTGGAGACGCCAGGGAAGATCCTCGTGACCACTAGAATCCATGAAAACACTGTGGCCCTAATCAGACCATGAGAGAGCCGTCGCTTATGAGGCGAGAAGCCAGAGTACGAGCCATATTCGACTTACTGGAAGCTGTCAGAAGGAGAAGAAGTAGTAAGGACGACGATGACGCCGACCGCCTGCCAGAACATTCGTCATCCTGCAGTATTTTCAGGTGACGACGGCCAAGATCCAGGCAACTGGCTGAAAGGTTACAAATGTATCACTAAATTCAACAACTGGGATGATACAGTGTGCCTGGCAAATGTATTTTTCTACCTCAAAGGAACTGCCAAACAATGGTACGAAAACAACGAAGAGAATCTGACTATCTGGATAGCATTCCAGAAAGAACTGCAGGGGTGCTTTGGAGATATACAATGGCAGGGACGTGATGCCGAAGAAAAACTAAAGTTTAGAGCACATCGCCATGGGGAAACGACACAGTCATACATACAAAGTGTTTTGGGGCTGTGTAAGATAGTCGACCCCAAAATGAAGGAAGAAGACAAAGTAGCACACCTTATGAAAGGTGTCGCCCAGGACATGTACCAAGCATTGCTTCTGAAGGAAATTTCCACAACAGACGACTTTATTAAGTGTTGCCAATACATTGAGATGATGCACCAGAAAAGAATTGGACGAAAGAAGTTTGAAAGATTTCCAAACGTCGTATCAATGGTCGCAGTGGAAGAGGACACAGGTATTAGAGACATTATTCGAAAAGTAGTGAGAGAGGAAATTGAAAGGGCGATGGGAATGTATATCGGGCCAAAAACTGAGACTCTTGTGGAAATAATAAGGAAGGAAGTGGAACAAACGCTGGCGCCCATCTCTTACCGTGCAGCCCCAAGAAACACTGTTAAACCACCGAGGCCAAAGAGAATTTACGCCACTACGACGCAACGCGGGGATCCTGCAAACGTTCCCAGGAAAACCGACGTCTGGAGAACGCGGGACTACCAGCCAGTATGTTTTCACTGCTGGCGAACGGGACATGAAGTGCGCTACTGCCGAGAGAGACGGCAGATATATAATAATGCCCGCGAAAGGAGACTCGAAGCACGTTTCAGCAGCCGAAGACCACAGGACGAAAATGAAGATCAAGACGTAACTTCTGGACGTCATAGATCACCGTCGCCGCAGGCTGGCGGCTTGAGAGAGCGCTCGCCGACATGTCGATCAAGGTCTCCGTCACCCTTCCGATGCTTCAGCCAGTCTCCTAGCCGCCGCAACCTGGAAAACTGAAAGGTACGACCTTCCTTGGAGGTGAGGCCGCTCTAGGGAAAAATCCTCCGTCGCCGATCATTACGAGAATGTTGGCAAATTACGTTGAAATCCTCATGGATGGGCAATCAGCTCGTGCTCCTGTGGACTCTGGGGCATCTTTATCGGTTATGTCGGAGAAGTACCGGCGCCAGTTGTGGAAGATGATGTTCGTCGACAACAACAAAAATATTTTACTCAGGATGGCTAATGGGACCACGTGCAGCATACAGGAAGGTGCACTATTGGTGTCTCTATAAATGACCATGAGCAGCCATTTCAGTTCGTTGTGTTACAAGAATGCAGTCATGACATCATTCATGGTTGGGACTTTCTGAAGGCCTCCCAAGCAATTATAGACTGTGGTCGCTCGAAGATATTGCTAGATGTGAGAGTTGAACAGGGGGGGAACAGTCCCTCCCGTGCCTGGAAAGTTTGTGTGCTGGATGACGTCATAATTCCTGCCACCAGTGCTTCGAAGGTAACTGTCACGTGTCATACGCCACGTCCTTGTATGGACATCCTAGTGGAATGTAATAGGAATTTACCACTAGAGAAAGATTTGTTCATCCCGGCCTCTGCTGTTTCATTTGAGAACGGAATTGGTGAACTGTGGGTAGTCAACTGCTACAAGTTGCCACATATTCTCCCAAGGCGCCAGTGTATAGCATACGCTGAGACGTTAATTGAAGGCCATCTGAATGTCATGGAAACCTTTCGCGAAGAACCCACAAGTGTTATTGTAACGGAAGCAAACGAGACAAAACATTCAGTCCCGACTCTCGCCAGATCTGACCAAGGAACAACAGGCGAAGCTACTTGCAGTTCTTCAAGAATTCTATGAATGTTTCAATCCACATATGAAGAGCAAGTCAACCCCATTGAAGGTACAACATCGAATTGATACTGGCGACCATCGACCAATCAGCCAAAGACCGTATCGAGTTTCAGCAGTGTAGCACTGAATAATTCAGCAAGAAGTAGAAAAGATGCTGAAGGACGACATAATTCAGCCGTCTCAGAGCCCATGGTCATCGCCGGTGGTGCTCGTAAGAAAGAAGGACGGCCACTGGCGATTCTGTGTCGATTACCGACAACTCAATAAGGTGACTAAAAAAGATGTTTACCCTCTTCCGCGAATTGATGATACGTTGGACTGTCTGAAGGGAGCTAAGTTTTTCTCAACTATAGACTTATATTCAGGATACTAGCAGATAGAGGTAGACAAAAGCAATCGAGAGAAAACTGCATTTGTTACCCCCGATGACCTGTATGAATTCAATGTAATGCCATTTGGTTAGTGTAATGCGCCAGCAACATTCGAACGTATAATGGATAATCTTTTACGTCATCTGAAGTGGACGATATGTGTCTGTTATTTAGACGATGTTATAGTCTTCTCCGAAACCTTCGATGAACACGCAAAATGACTGAGAGCTGTTCTTATGTGCCTGAAACAAAGTGGCTTACAACTTAACCCAAGAAAGTGTCTTTTTGTTGGGCTAAAGAAATAAAAATACTTGGGCATCTTGTGTCAGGCTAGAGTGTGCGGCCAGATCCAGAGAAGGTGAGGTCTATTACGGAATTTCCTGTTCCTAAGAATACCAGCGATGTAAGGAGCTTTCTTGGCCTATGTTCTTACTATTGACGTTTTATAAAAGACTTTTGCATGAAAGCCAGGCTGCTCCAAGAATTGCTAAAAAGTGGTGCTAAATTTCTTGGGGTAGATCTCAACAAGATTCTTTCAACATTTTGCAAAAGGCTCTGACGACTGATCCTGTGCTTGGCCTGTATGACAAGAAAGCGCGTACTGAGCTGCATACAGACGCTAGTGGTTATGGAATTGGCGCTGTCTCACTACAGATTCTGGATGGGAAAGAGAAGGTAATAGCTTATGCCTCCAGGACACTCAACAAAGCCAAAATAAAGTACTCAACAACAGAATGTGAATGTCTGGCTGTCATATGGGCTGTCTGCAAATTCCGACCATATTTCTTTGGACGGCCATTTACAGTTGTAACAGATCACCATTCACTTTGCTGGTTAACAGGCCTTAAGGACCCATCAGGATGTCTTGCCAGGTGGGCATTACGTCTTCAGGAATACGACATTAGTATAGTCTACAAAAGTGGAAAGAAGCACCAGGATGCCGACTGCCTCTCGAGGAATCCAGTGGAGGAACAGAAGAGAATAAGAGAGTAATGACTGTCTTGCTACTCTTCACGATCTCTCTGAGGAACAAAAGAAGGACGCCAAATTATTGCAAATTAAACTTGCCTTAGATGGCTCAGAGGATGTGAACAGAGAATTTAAGATGATAAATGAGGTGCTCTACAAGAAAAAATTTGACCCCTTTGGAAAGAGATGGCTTCCAGTGATTCCCAAGCACATGTGCTTCGAAATTCTTCAACATTTCCACGACGCGCCTACAGCAGGCCATCTAGGGTTTATTAAGACTTATGACAGAATCCGGAAGAGATTTTTCTGGCCAGGATTATTTAGAAGTGTTCGTCACTATGTTTCGCACTGTCGAGAATGCCAGAGAAGGAAGTCAGTTTCTCAGAAACCACCTGGATGACTTATACCAATTCCTCCTGCAGGAAGGCCTTTCCAGCGTTTCGGGATTGACTTACTCGGACGATTCCCGACGTCTACTAGTGGTAATAAGTGGATTATTGTTTGTACTGATTATCTGTCCCAGTACACCATTACAAAACCTTTGAAAACAGCTGAAGTCCCTGAGGTTGTGAAATTCATCGTGGAGGACATTTTATTAAAACATGGGGCCCCAAGTTCAGTGATCACGGATCGAGGAAGAGTCTCTCAGTCAAGACTTGTGACCGAGATCAACAGTCGATGTAACATTACACATCAAATGACAACTGCTTACCACCCTCAAACTAATGGGCTTACAGAACATTTCAGCAAAACACTGGCTTACATGCCCTCCATGGACGTGAGTGTCGAGCAAACCAACTGGGATGAGCTGCTGCCTTTTGTGACAGTTCGCCTACAATACTGCCAAACAAGACACAACCGGATTTACACCATTCTTCCTGGTACATGGACGTGAAGCAACAATGACCATGTACACTGTGTTCCTGTTCCACCCTGACGACGTGGACGACGATTACATCGCCAAATTAGTAACAAGAGCTTAGGAGTGTCGGCAGTTAGCTCAGCTCCACACACTGCAGGCTCAAGAGAATGACCGCAGGAGGTATGATGCGAGTCACCATTCTGTTTCGTACCAACCTGGCGACCTCATCTGAATATTTACTCCCGTCCGTAAGGTTGGCTTGTCCCAGAAGCTCCTCAGATGTTATTTTGGACCATACAGGATCGTATGAACGTTGTCTGATGTCACTTATGAAGTCGAGGATTTCGATCCACACTCGAAACGACGGAAGGTGAGAGACACAGTTCACGTGCTATGACTGAAGCCTTACATGGACCCATGGAACCAGACTAAACTAGAAGATCCTGCATTCTTCACTAAACCAAAGGGCCCCAAAAGCTGTGGGTCTCGTTCGGGCTCGAAGCTGTCGACAACTAGGGACGTCACTGCCCATCATGAACCAAGGTGTGTGGAACCTACGACTTACTCCATGACCAGGGCAATGTAACATCGGGACGCTGTTCCCTTATGTAGGGGACAATGTTGCACATCAAGAGGATCAGGCCATGAAGAAGGAAAGACTGTTGTAGTGTAGTGGTTATGCTAAGAGACTGTTGGACTAAAGGTCGTGGGTTCGATTCCAACAAGTCATAAAATTTTAATTTCTTAACATTGCGTAAACTGTTCTGGAATGTTCTTGTTGTATCTAGTGTTAATGTTCTAGACTATTCTTCATTACTATATAAGCAATACTCCTTTCTAGCCGGAGTCAGTTCTCTCCGTGCTCCTGTACTGTACGAACTGTTTAATAAAGCTTCGTTGCGTTTAAAGTGTGTTTGTTCATCAACAATCCTGCTACGCCCAAGGACTCTGATTGTGGTTTACTATGCAACAATTAACAAAAGGCAATCTGTAAAAACTACAGAAAGTTACAAAAAAATAAAGCACAATCTTCAACACTAATGTTTGCGTTTCTAGTTCACTGTAATACTGTATGCTACATTATAATGAAATTAATCCTCCTAACATGGTAAACTCACTGATATTTATGATGATATGGTGTTTTGTAATGCAGTGACATTCTGATGAGGGTATAACTTATTAGTGAAATAGTGAGGGCACTCTTTACTACTGCTAGGCATTTCAAAAAAAACTTCCTGTTTTTCATGAAGTGGTGAGTTAATTTCCTTATTATTATTTCTCCTATTATGGCAAGTGATGGCTTGAATAATGCTATCTTATAGATTTTAAATAATTTAAATGTTTAATGGAGTATGAATGTGTTCTATTTGATAAATATTACCTACTTTCTTTTTCAGCACTTCATGGAACCATTTATTCATCCATCTATGATATTTAATGGTTTGCACAAGGGAGAAAGAATACTGGCATACCAGTGTGCACAATTAAGATCTTGTAGCACAAAATTACATGTCTCATTAGATATACATGCTCCAACATTACTATTGCCACAAAAATCATCCTCACCTAATGTCATCATTGTAAACATGGGTGAGCAAATTACAAATTAGAACTTATTTAAAGCAGAAAATAAGTGGTTTTCACATGAGGTATGTGGACTCTGATGTAGGAAAATGTTGAAAACTTTTATGTTTATATAATTAGGAGGCTTAACAAAATAATTTCTGCTTTATATATGGAATTTTAAGCTGATCATATAAATCTATCAAAAGAAACACTTAGAGATGTACAAAAGATGAATTTTTAAATAGAGCATTTTTGTCATGTGAAAACTTAGGGAGATATTGTATCCTGATCAAATTATAATTGTTTGTATGATCATTCAGTCAGTCTTATGATTATTGCTTTGTTCTGTTCCTTTCAGATGTATGTTCATCTGAATTTTTTGTTATATTTGTTAATCTCTTAGAAACTTTTTAGCTGGCTAAACTCTTGCTCGTATTACTGTCCAAAACACTTGCCTTTTCTCTTACACAGCAGTTTTTATTCTATAATAAAATTCAATTTCAACTCTTACAACTCATGTGTGAGTCCTATTGATAGTATACGTCTATGAGTGTAAGTAATTAACATATAACAGTAATAGTTAAATTTCTTAATTAATATCTTCTTAGTAAACTAACTGAGTAAACATGGTGTTTTCACACAATATACTGGTGATCTAAACCTCCATCATCATCTTTAGGACAAGTACTGGTAAGATCAGAAGAACTGAATTTTACGGCTTATTAAGAGGTTTTGTTGTTGGTTGACTGGCTGACATAGAAACCAGGAGTTGGTACAGCACCTAGCAGCAATCTCAATTGACATAACATCCTGCAGATTATAAAAAAAAGGAACAGCAGATGCTGCATAGTCTCGGTAATTGGCATCCAATAATGACAATAACCACAATTCTGGTTGACAAGAGGGAACAGGAGGCAAATTTAAACTACTTTCATGGAAAACTTCTGGTATGCACCAGCACCCTAATGGATTAATAGTCATAGCTATGTGCTAGTCCAAGGCTACGTTCCATCACTGCAGGTTTCTTCTGCTGTCCCAGATAAACATGCTGGGCATGTTACACACGGTGCTGGGTAGTGTTCCATACCATATTTCTTCCTGCCTTTACAAGTAATACTGCGAATATTACGCACAGACACAATTTAATGGAAAAATCATGTGTAAATTTAAAAATAGATTCTGTAAATTTAAAAAATGCCTAGTTATGCAAATACTTTCAAAATGTCCACATAGTAGACACAAGTAATCTAAATAGGTATTTGCATACATGACATGGCCTAAACTTAAATTCACTAGGTAAAGATTATGTAAGTTCCAAAATCACAAAAATTGTAAATTTGAAATTTAGTAAAAAGATAGAATCAATGCCATTAGATTGGCATCATGATGAACAGGAATTAAGAGTTCAGAACCAGGGAAACTTGTAAAAGAAGCCAGACCTTTGTCCAAGGTTTGGCAAAAGCATGTCAAGAATTCTGTACAAAAAGACAAGTTTTATAATAGTACCAGAAACATGAGAGAAAATGATGCACCAACACATAATGAAAATAAACTAAAGATATATCATCAGAATGTTCAGTCCATTTCAAATAAAACCAATTTGTTGGAGATACTATTTAATAATCAAATCAGAGAAATTTCAGTTTTGTGTATTACAGAGCACTGGCTTAAGAATGAACAGATTCAATATGTTAATATTTTAAATTATATCTTGGCTAATAATTATTGTAGATCCTATAACCAAACAGTATGCATTTTTCTTAGAAACAATATAGAATATGAACCTTTGTTACATAATAATCACTTGATTTCAGATAAGAACTTTGAATTCACAGCAGTTAAACTAGCCAAATTTAAAAAGATATTAGTTTGTGTGTACAGATCTCCAGATGGAAATTTTGACTTATTCATACAAAAATTAGAATCACTCTTAAACAATATTAGCAAGCAAAATCATGATTTAATAACATGTGGAGATTTCAATGTGGACTATCTAAAAAGCAACAAAAGTAGAGACATAACTCCTTAATTCATATGGTTTACATCACACCGTAAATAATCCAACAAGACTCACAGAATTTAATAATACAGCCCTTGATCAAATTTTCATAAACCAAGATGTATATAACCCAGATTTCAGTGATCACTTGGCTCAGATGCTAACTATATATGTAAAAGAAAAAAATATACACAATGCCAAAAAGAAAATAAAAACCAGATCATTTAGTGAAGAAAACATTGAAAACTTCAGTTATTTATTAAGTAATGAATCATGGGTAGATATTTTTCAATTAGATGATTTAAATGAGAAATTCAATATGTTTAATAAGCTATTCAAATTTTATTTTGATAAAGCATTTCCTCTAAAAGTAAAAATAATAAAAAAAACAGTGCATCTCATAACACCTGGATAACAAGAATAAAAATTCATGTAAAAAAAAAAAAAAGAGATTGCTGCACAAAGTATACAAACAGAACCACAGTACACCTGAATTTGGGCCTACTATAAAAAATACTCAGCTACATTAAACAAAGTTATAAAAGAAGCCAAAAAATTGCAAAATGATACACTTATTTATAACTCCACTAACAAAAACAAAGCTATGTGGGATGTGATAAGAAAGGAAACAGGTAAAACTAAAAAAATAGACCAAAATATTTCATTAAAATGTAGTAACAATGCAATAAGTTACACAACTGTGGTAAAAAATCTTTTCAGTGATTATTTTACTGGTATTCCTTATGAGCTATTTAAAAAAATTAAATACAATTCAAAAATTGGGGATAAGAAGATAAGAACATGTGGTGGATCACTTTTTATTGATAATGTTCAAGAGGAAGAAATTGCTGTCACTCTAAAAGAACTAAAGAATAAATTATGTGCAGAAATTGATGGAATTCCTGATACAATCCTAAAGAAATGTGCTAGATACATATTTCGACTGTTAACACATTTATGTAATGGTTCATTACAATCTGGTACTTTCCCAGAAATACTAAAGATAGCAAAAGTTATTCCGATACATAAGAAAGGAGAAACAGATAAACTAGATAACTATCGGCCTATTACCATCCAATCTGCTATCTCAAAAATACTAGAGAAAATTATGTATAAAAAGTTAATAAGTTTCATTGACAAGAATAATATATTATCTGATTCACAACATGGATTTAGATCAGGGAAATCAACCCAGATAGCCATTTATGCTTGCATTATCAGTATATTAAAACTAATTGATAAAAAAGAAAAAGTAACTGGCATATTTCTTGATTTGTCTAAAGAATTTGATGTGGTAGACCATAAAATCCTCTTGTCTAAGCTTTATCATTATGGTATCAGGGGTATAGCATACAAATGAATCAATTCATACCTTAAATGATTCCTAAGACTTCCGTGGCCATCTTTGTTCATGATTAATCATGAATTCATAACTTGATGGAAGGAAACAGGTTGTCATCTTAAAATGTAAGGACACAGAAAGTGAAATAATCAGATAGTATGTACCAGAGATTAGAACAATTAAACACGGTATTCCACAGGGTCCGGTTCTTGCACCCCTCCTGTTTCTTTTGTATATCAATGATAATATTCTCTTTGCAGATGACACAACACTTATAATGAAAGGTGAAACTGAAGAAGTTCTTTAGCAAAGTATTAATAAAACCACTAAACAGGTATCTGAATGGTCCAAAAACAATCATTTAATAATAAATTGTGAAAAAAACCATTGCCGTAAATTTCCATACTGCTCAAAACAGGAACCTTGCCAACCCAAATATCATTTTGATCAATCAGACTTTAGCAAAGAAATTAAATTCAAAATTTCTAGCTTTATGGATTCAATCTGATCTTAAATGGAATAGACATATTAAATATTTGAACTCTAAATTAAGTCAAATCTGTTATGCATTACGTATCTTAAAATTAACCACTAGCAAACAAACTTTGAAAAATGCATACTTTGCCCATTTTCACTCACAAATAAAGTATGGAATTATATTCTGGGGTTTATCATCAGATGCACTAAATTCAAAAGAGAGCAATAACAAAAATGACAAATCACAAATCATAGGAATCTTGTAGACCCTTATTTAAATATACGAATATTCTTCCACTACCAAGCATTTACATCTTTGAAACCATTATGTTTTTTAAAAATAATGTCATAGGTAAAGATGCAGCTCTTAAAACAAATAACAAGGTACATGATCACATCACAAGGAAACAATCAGATTTGTATATTATGCATACAAAAACAAAAATGTTTCAAAATGGAACATTTCATATAGGGATTAAGCTTTTCAATAAATTACTGCATTATGTGAAAGCAACATTAGAAATGGGGAAATTTTGAGAAATTGTTGATATCATATCCTCAATACCACTCATTTTACTCTGTAGAAGAATATTTGAATTGAATGAATTAATTTAATGTAAATAATTTAATGTAAATCATATTTTATGATTGATGTGTCTCATATCATTATGTATAAAGTACATGTATATGATTTAGAGGACAAATAAAATATTACTACTACTACTACTGAACTCCCAACACACAAAGAGCAAGGTCATCCTTAGGGAAGTGCAGAATATTCTTTAGTTTTGGTGGTGATAGGAAAATGGACTTAATCACATTTATTGCCAGATCTATTCAGAATGCTCAACATTTTAGCACCAGGGTAAAGCAAGAAGGCTATGCAGTCCTGTAGCTCATTATTTCTCTTATTGGGCATGCCTTATCTGTTTCTGGAATGCCAGTCTTTTCTAATGTTCCATGTACTCAGGTGAGTTCAGTATTTATGTAACACCTGTTTGCATAGGTATGCAGTACAGCAAAGCAGGATCCCATAATCATGCCAGAGCATGCATTAATTGATAGTGTGGCAGATCTCACACAAATTTATGTGCATATGCAATTAGTGTCTGGTAGCTCAGTGGTTAAGGCGCTTGCTTCCAAAACATTCACTGCTCCAGTCCTGGGTTCAAATCCCAGAAGGTGCAGTAATTTTGACAGTTGTGTTTGATCATATGAGCTATGCCAGGATGCTCTGTATTTCAGATTCCATGTTAAGCTGTAGGTCCCAGAGGAAAGGAACTGGCCATCCTACCTCTGACACAATGGCTTAGTATGCCTCCTTCAGTACGATCAAACCAACTTTCGGGTTGTGGACTAAGTTAAGTTTTATGCAATTAGTAAAATGGCACAGAAAGGTGTGCTGTCAGTCAGTGTGATATTGTCACCCATTCATTGTTTTCTGCCCCAACTCTGGCTTGAGCAGTTACAATCCTCCGTATGTCTGCACCCTTCCAGTTGCTATTTTACTCACATCAAGAAATATGTCTGTTTGTCAGTCATTATCGTACTTATATAAATAGCTACACTTTTTTGTATTTATAAGAGCTCCTGTTTGTTTCTGTTGGATACTTTATTATAATTTGAATTACCTTGCCAACTAATGCATTTTTCTAACAATTTACTGGGATCAAAGTGGACTGAGCAATAATACTCATAAAATTTGAACATTATTGTATATAAATTCAAATCTTTTTAAATCAATCATTATATTAATTTCATAAAATTTGATGGTAAGATAAAACAATGATATTAATTAAATGTAATCCACATAATTACTTGTATTAATATAATATAATGTATGCTTACATGGGCATTCTAAAAATATTGCATGCTAAATTATTTTTGTTATATTACATGGAGCAGGAAGATGTTCTTTTTGATGCTGTCTATATATGCAGTTCTTTAAAAAGAAAGTTTGCTCATGATATAATCAGTGCTATTTGTTTGTTGAGATATTTCATAAAAAAGCAGAAGTAATTGATTTATTTACAAAACCATTCTTTTTTAAGATATACTGTGACATACTATTATTATTTGGGTATATAACATGCAGTTACCAATTAATATGTTTGTTTGACTGCTTAGTAGATAGTTAGGTTATTTTGAAAACCAATGTCATTTATTGTAAGCCACATAATGGTATCAAAGAATGAGTGTTTGCCAAATTTGATTATTTACTTAAATACTAGAACTAGTTTTAAAAACAAGAATGTCACGCCGTCAAGCCAGGAAGTGCTCTCTGTGTTTAGTTTAATTTAAAGTGTGTAGATAGCTTTTGTTCAATCTTTGCTTATTTAACAGCGCCAGTAGACAGTTGGTCTTCAGCAACCATCATGCCAGGAAGTGCCTTCTTTGTTTAGTTTAATTTAAAGTGTGTAGATAGCTTTTGTTCAATCTTTGCTTATTTAACAGCGCCAGTAGTCAGTTGGTCTTCATCAACCGTCACGCCAGGAAGTGCTCTCTGTGTTTAGTTTAATTTAAAGTGTGTAGATAGCTTTTGTTTAATCTTTGCTTATTTAACAGTGCCAGTAGTCAGTTTGGTCTTCAGCAACCGTCACGCCAGGAAGTGCCTTCTTTTTTTAGTTTAATTTAAAGTGTGTAGATAGCTTTTGTTTAATCTTTGCTTATTTAACAGCGCCAGTAGACAGTTCGTCTTCATCAACCGTCACGCCAGGAAGTGCTCTCTGTGTTTAGTTTAATTTAAAGTGTGTAGATAGCTTTTGTTTAATCTTTGCTTATTTAACAGTGCCAGTAGTCAGTTAGGTCTTCAGCAACCGTCACGCCAGGAAGTGCCTTCTTTTTTTAGTTTAATTTAAAGTGTGTAGATAGCTTTTGTTTAATCTTTGCTTATTTAACAGCGCCAGTAGACAGTTGGTCTTCAGCAACTGTCATGCCAGGATGTTCCTTCTGTGTTTAGTTTAATTTAATGTGTGTAGATAGATTTTGTCCACCTTTGCTTATTTGTTTAACAGCGCCAGTAGTCAGTTGGTCATCTGTAACCGTTACGCGAGAAAGTCCTTCTTTGTTAATTTAGGTTTTTTTTCCCCCAGACGTGTCTGTCGGTTGTTTGTAAGCAGTTTATTTGGATCACTCAGTTTGTTCATCTTTCATCTTCTCCGTAGCTTTTGTTTAGAAATAATATGTGTAGGGACTGTGATTGCTGTGTGCAGGCGCGGGCTGAGGTGGCTGATCTTCGCGCTCAGCTTGCAGCTTTGCTAACGAAAGTTACAAGGCTGGAAGCTGCCGTAGGCGAATGCAGCAGATGTGCTATGGGAGACTCCGCTGAATCTAGTGCTATCGCAGGTTCTCCTGTTCCCAGCATCGTACCTGTAGTCCAGGCTGAGACCTTGGAGCCTGTGCAGCAGTCACCTGATGGTGTCTGGCGTGTGGTTTCCGGGCGTCGACGCCGCATGCGGGGGCAGTTTTGCAAGTCTGAATCCCAGGAGGACATACTTGTAACACTGTCCAACCGGTTTGATGTGTTGTCTGGGTCTGGTTCAGATCCACAATCGTCAAACAGAGAGTTGCCAGCCCCCCTGCCCGCAAGGCCTGAGCGACCTCAGAAGGGGATTTTGGTGATAGGTAGCTCCAATGTTAGGCGTTTTATTGAACCCCTTAGGGACTTGGCGAATAGGTCTGGGATGAAGTCCTGTGTCCATTCATTGTTTATTCCGGGAGGTCTGATCCAAGATATGGATCAGGCCATCCCGGATGCCATTGAACGGACGAGGTGTAGCCAGCTGCGGATTGTAGCTCATGTCGGCACCAACGATGCTTGCCGCCTGGGGTCAGAGACTATCCTCTCTTCCTTCTGGCGGCTTGCTCAAAGGGTGAGCTCTGTGGTTGATGACCGCAAGATGTCAGCTGAGTTAACTATCTGCAGCATTGTCGATAGAACCGACTGTGGACCTCTGGTTCAGAGCCGAGTCGAGGGTCTAAACCAGAGACTGTGTCATTTCTGCGATAATCATGGATGCAGATTCCTAGATCTTCCCCATGTGGTCGAGTCGTGTAGGGTTCCCTTGGATAGATCAGGAGTGACGCTACACACGTGAATCTGCTACACGGGTGGCAGGGGCCGTGTGGAGTGCATTGGGGGATTTTTTAGGCTGAGGCAGGAAGACCCGAAACTGGGATCACAGTTACGGGCAGCCCAATCAAATTCGGCACCATATGTTAGGAGTAGCGTAAATCAGTCTCTACCATTAAAAGTACTCGTTATTAACTGTAGAAGTGTTTGTAATAAGCAGCCTGAGCTTGAAAGAATTATTAGTAGTACAGAAGCATATATTGTATTAGGTACTGAAAGCTGGTTAAAACCGGATATAAGTTCAGCAGAAATATTTAACAATAGAATGAATGTTTTCCATAAGGATAGGTTGAACTCCAATGGAGGCGGTGTATTTATAGCTGTTAGCAAACACCTGTTGTGTAGCGAAATAAATATCGATACGGTCTGTGAAATCCTATGGATTAGACTAAAAGTAGCTAGGACAAAACTTGTATTAGGGTCTTTCTATCGTCCACCAGATGCAGATGTATCTATTGCTAAGGCCTTAAGAACTAATGTAAGTAATATAGCTCGTCAATTTACAGATCATGCAATAATACTAGGAGGTGACTTCAACTTTCCGTATATCGACTGGAATACACGTTACTGTTCACTGTTACTGGTGGCCGGGATAAAACATCCTGTGAAATTATTCTTGACCTTTTCTCAGATCTTAATCTTGAGCAGCTCGTCACTGAACCAACGCAGTGCCACAACGATAACGAAAACATTTTAGATATTCTCGTTACGAATAGGCCTGAGTTATTCACGGACATTTCTACCACCATGGGAATAAGTGATCATAAAGCTGTAATTGCTACAGTAAAATTAATAGCCGCGTGCAAAAAGAAAAAAGAAAGGGTCGTTTACAGGTTTGAAAAGGCCCCAAAGGAGAGTTTAAGAACGTTTTTGAGAGATAATTACATTACCTTTATAGAAGGAAGAGGCTCGGTTGAAGAGATGTGGCTTCGGTTCATGCATATAATCAGGGAAGGTATGGACTTACATATACCGAAAAGGACAATCAGGGATGGGAACGATCCCCCGTGGTATACCCGTGAAATTAAACGGTTACTTAAAAAACAAAGGAAGATACATGCACGCTCAAGGACGACGATGTATAGGAGTGATTTAGAAAAGTTAGCTGAGACAAGAGAGCATGTTAAAAATGCGATGCGCGAGGCTTTTAACGACTTTAGATGCAACTCACTTTCTAAGAGTCTCAACGAAAACCCAAAGAAATTTTGGTCGTATGTAAAAAAAGTTAGTGGTAGTGACAACAATAGGTCAGTTCTACTACAAGACGGCCGGGAAGTTGATGACAGCCGCAAAAAGGCTACCGTATTTAACACCGAATTTAAAAATTCTTTCAGTGACGAAAACATGGAAAACATTCCCGCTTTTGCACGGAGTGTAGAATTTGAGATGGATCCAGTTCATATTGATAGTGTAGGTATCATAAAGCAATTAAAGCTCCTGAAGTGGGGGAAGGCACCGGGACCTGATGGTATTCCAGTAAGATTATTTTCAGGAATACGCGGAAGAAATAGAACCATTTCTATCAGATATATTTCGTAAATCTTTAGAAGAAAGAAAAGTACCTTCTGACTGGAAAATAGCACAGATGATTCCCAGTTTCAAGAAAGGTGATCTGAGAGATCCTAGGAATTATCGACCCATATCTCTAACATCTGTCTGCAGTAGAATTCTGGAGCATGTCATATGCTCTAACGTTATGAAGTTTCTGGATGAAAACGAGTTACTTGCAGCAAACCAACACGGATTTCGTAAGAACTGTTCGTGTGCAACGCAACTGGCTCTTATTTTCGCATGACGTAATGAAGGTTATCGATGCAGGATCACAAGTTGATGCTATTTTCTTGGATTTCCAGAAGGCTTTTGACTCTGTACCACATAACCGCCTTTTGGCGAAGATTCGAGCGTACGGTATATCTGATCAGATCTGCGAATGGATGCGCGATTTTCTAACTGGTCGGTCGCAGTATGTCGTTGTTGACGGGGAAGCCTCTTCAAAGCTAGATGTTACTTCGGGCGTTCCTCAAGGAAGTGTAATAGGACCACTTCTTTTCTTAATTTTTATAAACGTTCTCGGTGACTACGTTAATTGCAGGATGCGATTTTTTGCTGATGATGCACTTATTTATAGGGAAGTGGGGTGCTCTGACAATTGCTTAGAAATACAGCGTGATCTGGATGTTATTTCGGAATGGTGCCGTAAATGGCAGCTTACACTTAACTGTAAAAAGTGCAAGGCAATGCAAATAAGTAATAAAAAGACCCCGTTTGCTCACGAGTACAAAGTTAACAATTCAGTTGTTGACACGGTCAATTCCCTGAAGTATCTAGGCGTAACAATACAAAGCAACATGAAATGGGACTTGCACATAACTTCCGTCGTAGGCAAAGCTAATTCTAAACTACGTTTTATAGGTCGTATTTTGAGAAGCTGCAATGCTCATACAAACAAACTAGCGTACAAAACACTAGTGCGTCCGCATTTGGAATACTGTTGTGCAATTTGGGATCCGTATCGCAAGGGATTGATTGACACGTTACAGAAAATACAGAGGAGAGCCGCTCGATTCGTGACCGCTAGTTACAGTCCTTATGTAAGTGTCACAGAGCTGATACGTGGGTTAGGCTGGGATTGTTTGGCGGACAGACGACGTCGTTTTCGTTTAAATTTGTTGGAGAATATGCGAAAATCTCTAATTTACGATTGCAGTGAAATACTTCTTCCGCCAACCTATTTAGGTCGCAATGACAGAAGGGATAAGATTCGAGAGATAAGATGCCGTACTGATACATTTATGTATTCTTTCTTTCCTCGTTCTATTCGGGATTGGAATACTCTAAAATAGGATTGGTGCTTAGCACCCTCTGCCACCCACAGTAATTGTGAATTGCAGAGTATAGATGTAGATGTAGATGGAGAAAAACATCATATTATTCTAATCTATAAGAGATTAATTTATTGCTATATTTACAAAGAGAATGCTTATGAGACATTTATGGGTTAAAATATTGTTAACTGTTGATTTTTATGATTTAACATTAAACTGATTAATTCATTAAATAGATGGTTATTATTTAATTTTATATTACTTTAAAAACCTATGCTGAATCCCACAGGAATCCATGTGGTTGACACCAAACCTGTAAATATCCTGTGGGATTGAAAACACTGTGGGATTGTAAGCCTTACAGATAGATTGGCAATATGGACACTGAAATGCAGGTCTTAGAGCAACAATGTGACTCAAGACCATCTTGCCTACTTTCTGTACGCTGGTGCTACAATGTTTAGGGTTGGATGGTTTCCGGCAAAAAATGGGATTCAGTCAATCTTCCTACCACCATCAAAACTTAATAGCCCCCTACCCCCTCAAGTGCCCATGTGCTTAGTATGCCAGGAGTATAGTATTCCTTCAAAATCAGGGGAGAAGTACACCAACCAGACAGTACAGTATATAACCCAGTGGTGTTTGAACATGCCCGACATGTTTGTTTGAACTTGGCATAGCTTTGACAATAAATTCACCAGAATGCTGTTGCATAATAGAAGGTTTTCTGAATGTTTTATCACTGAAGCAGTTGATAATTCTCTTGAATCGGATCTTGTAAAACAGGACTGCAGTTATCAACTTGGTGTTGCTTAGATGGCAGTTATTAATAATATGTGGCATCAGTATTCCATATTTTGTACCTTGCAGCGCGCTAATAACAACTGGGGCTGTGGTTACATGATGTACCAATACCCACTGTCACCATGTCAGCCAATCCACAATGGGTGCTCTTGACAAGTTGTAAAGTTCAGGACTTCTAGCCTTGTCATTACTTCAGCTGAAGATGGTTGGTGATGGAAAGTTTATGCACCAAACTATTGGATGAAAACACCATGTTTGTTCAGTTAGTTTCCTGAGATGAATATATTTATTTTAAAAAATGCCGAGAATGACTTCACTCTCAAATAGTTGTATTTCTGTTTGTAATCCTTTCAATTTTTTTCATATCTCAAATGCAAAAAGTAGATTAAGTTCTGTGATATAAAATACCAGTTCATTTTATATACCTCTCTGACTTTAAAAAATTTGGATTCCCCCCAACCCCCCCACCTCCTTCATACCTTCCACCCTCCTTTGTTAATAGGAAGCTTCTTTTGTCCATGATGTTTAGCTTCCTCTTCTTCATACATGAAAATAGCCTCATCATTCTTCCTCAATTGCCAAGTACAATGCCATTACACATCAATACTCATCAGTTATTTATGAGTCATAGGAGCCTATACTACATTCAAACAATGTTAATTAAAGTTCTCTCCAGTATTTCAAATATCCTTTCGACATTACAGATATACTTGAATTGTGAAGAAAACTGTTTGTTATAGCTGTCCCCTTAGAGATCAAAATGGTTTTAAATACATGATTCTAAGATATTCAGTGTTTTTGATCAGTGGAAGTCCTTGAAATTGTTACCAATTTGGAACACACCACCTGTATGAATTAAAGCTAATGTTAGTTGAAGATGCTGGCTGAACTAACAATGTAGTAAGATCTGCAGAAGTTACATGTAATGTAAAACAGGAGAGAAAATTTTTGTGCTGTAGTCCTAGCACCCGTTGCTGTTACTATTCTTGCTTTGTTATATATTTTTAGTGTCAAATGAATGCAAATTTTATGTTTTAAAAATAGTTTGAGTATATTTCTGAGAAAAAGCAAATAATATAAAAAAAGAAGGAAATTCTGCTATTTATGATAAAGCTCTTTATGTGTTAATGCATTATTCAGTTCATTTTAAAATATTTCAACCTCTGTCGAAGCTAATACTATATCTTAATAGGTAATCAATTCGAATGAATTAGTTTAAAAAGTTTATATACTGTTTAAACAGTATTTTCTACATTATCATAATATTACTAATAAATAGTAGGAATCTAATTTTACCCTACTATTACCATAAAACCAAAACATTCCCTTATATTTCATAGGTTAAGGACTGTCTGAGGTTAACATTACCCTTTAATTTGTTTTAGGAGACTTGAGTGTCGAAAATTTTTTCAAGGAACTGTCATCAAGCAATGCAAGTGTTTTATCTATTGGAAGTAGTACATCTCCAACAAATGCCTCTATAGCTCCTGTAATAGACAATATTTTAGTAAGACTGGAAACTGTTCAAATCTCAAGGGCTGTTATGACACTTGCAGGTTCATTAGAAATACAGGTATGTCTAAGGAACTCATTAAGACATATTTCTGTAAATAGTATCCAAATATTTTCATTATTTTATATAATAATTTTAAAATACATTTTTTTACTGAATTTATTCCTAAATTTTACAACTGTGTTTTTGTGTAGGAACCTATACTAGAACCATTAAGAGCTCGTCTTGATATTAAAAGAATGGTTGCTTACCATCATACCATGACAAACCTTCCACCAACACCAGGCCCATATTTACAACAACATCGCGACTATCTTTTATATGATGTAAGTGGTGGATTGGAAACCATACACATCAATTTAGGACAACGGGATTTAGCAACATTGTTAGCTGTTTGGAATGATAATATTGCAGAAGGCAAATTCATAGGTAATAAAAATATGAAGTTTTGTGTCAAATATATAACAACATTTACAAACTCTATGAGATGTAGAATGTTAATTTCAGAACAAACTTAAGTTCATAAGCTTTAAATTTTTTTTTGAATCTTACAGCTGGTTCTGTGTATATATTCCTAAAAGTTCTACTTATTTGCAGGCTTGTTGATTATTTGTAAGTGATCTTAATATAAGATTTGTCAAATAAAATTATTTATATTCTATCAAATAGGGTAGATAAATTATTAAAAATTTTGTCTCATTAATTTTACAAACTGGATAATGGAAACAAAGAAACTACCGTGAGGCACTGGAAATAAGATAGGAAGAAGGAAAAAAAACAGATACCCGTCACTTACCACAGATGAAGGCAGGAGGGCGAGACAAACACTTAAAAACACAAATGCACAATATTTCTGCATGAGCCTTAATCATGTGAGAGGCAAGACATATGGCAGGGGGAAAGATGTTGTCACATCCCAACCTGACACATGAATGAAACAAAGGTGGAACACAAGCGGTGGTGGTAGATTTGTTGGGAGTGGGGGGATATGGATGACCAACAATAAATGTGAAACAAAATAATCTTTGTCTAGCACAATTCAAAAAGTTATTGTTGTAATTTTATTTAGATCAGTTGTAAGAGAAAATAAATGGATATATATATATATATATATATATATATATATATATATATATATATTTAAACTGAAAAAATGAAATATAGATATATAAGTCACTGACTGTAAAGTAGAATGAAAGATAGCAAGTGACAGGTTTAATGTAGGTTTAGGTCAGGCGTGTGTCTGGTGTGGAGGATATGTTGGCAGGCTAGTTCCCACCTGCAGAGTTCTGAAGGGGTGGTTGTGTTTGAAAAACTCTTAATGGTGAAGCAGGTGTTGAGGTTGTTAGAATCATGTAAGTTGGCATGAATTGTCACTGGCTGGTCTGGGTTGGAAGTATAAACTGTTTGCCTGTGGCCATTCATCCTGTAGGATAGTTGTTAAGTGGTGAGACCAATGTAGGAGGCAGTGAAATGGAGGCAGGTGAGTTGTTAAATGAGGTGAGTGGTGGCACACATAGCATGTCCAATTATAGGGAACGATTCGCCTGTGTCAGGATTAGAGTAGTGATGGCAGGATGCATGTTTTACAGTGGGGTCTATTACAGGGGAAAGATCCCAGTCGCGGGCTAGGACAGACGGCAGGTAAATACTTGTGGACCAAGATGTTATTCGGATTGGGTGGTCTGTTGAAGCAAGTGCGGGGAGCAGTGGGTAGGATTTTGGGAAGCAGGAGAAGCATTTCAGGGAAGGACCGTAGAAAATCATGCCCACGGCGGAGTATCTAGTTGACAGATTCCAGGCCAGGAAAGAACTGGGTGATGAGTGTTGGTCCACAGTCAGTTTTAGGAGGTGCAGAACGAGAGTTGTGGGTGATGGCACGGGAGATTTGTTTTTCCACGAGATCATGTGGGTATCGGCGGGAAACGAGGGCTTGGGATAGTTTTTGGGAGTAACTGGACAATGATTCAGTATTGGAACAGATGCGTTTACCATGGTTTGCAAGGCTGTATGGGAGGGAATGTTTGATGTGGAAGGGGTGACAAATGTAAAAGTGTAAGTATTGTTGTAAATTGGTTGGTTTGATGTGTACAGAGGTGTGGAGGACCCCATGTTGTAGGGTGATATCTACGTCAAGGAAGGTGATACAGGTGTGGGAATATGACTATGTGAAATGGATGGAGTGATGTAGTTGAGTGTGTTGAGGATGTCTAGGAGGTGGTCCTCCCCGTTGGTCCGGATCATAAATATATCATCTATGTATCTGAACCACATGAGGGGACTGAAGATGCAGTTCTTCAGAAAATTTTCCTCCAGACGGCCCAGGAAGAGATTGGCATAGGACGGGGCCATGCGGGTACCCATGGCAGTGCCCTGTATCAGGTGATAAATCTGGGAGTTGAAGCGGAAGTAGTTTTTGGAGAGGTTAAAGTTGGCTAGGGATATGAGAAAGGATGTTCTGGGAAGACTGTCAAAACCATCCCCTCCTCCTGTTCAAAGACTTCCTCACATTGACCCTATCCTCAAAATCTTTCCTCAATTCTATTTCAAACTCCAATAACCTCAACTCTACTAAAATCCATGCCATGAGAGAACTGTCCAGTAACAAAAATATTATTATCCTTCCAGACAAGGGCTCCACCACCGTGGTCATGGACCACAGTGACTACGATGTGGAAGCCCTTAAACAGTTTTCTGATACCAACACTTATTGTCTACATGCCTCAGATCCCACCTCTTCCATCCACCTTGAAATTAGCGCCTTCCTGGACCTCTTGGGCCCCTTACAAGGCTTTTCTTCACAATCTTTATCCCTTCTCACCCCTCAGAATTCCCACACAACTACCTTACACCTTCTCCCCGAGATACACAAGGCTGGCAACCCGAGACAACCTATAGTTGCAGCCTATGGTTCCCGCACAGACCAGATTTCAGCCTTGGTGGATCAACACTTCCAACCTTTTGTGCAGTACCTTCCTTCTTACATCAAAGACACACCACACTTTTTGGAGCGTCTGTCGAAAGTCCCCAGTCCTCTACCACCAGACTCCCTCCATTTTTCCAGTGATATAACCTCCTTGTACACCAATATTCCCCTCCTTGAAGGCCTCAGTTCCCTTCAACACTTTCTGGATATTTGCCGTCCAAACAGTCTTCCCAGGACATCCTTTCTGTTATCCCTAGCCAACTTTATCCTCTCCAAAAACTACTACTGCTACAAATCCCAGATTTATCACCAGATACACAGCACTGCCATGGGTACCCAGATGGCCCCGTCCTATGTCAATCTCTTCCTGGGCCGTCTGGAGTCCCCTCATGTGGTTCAGATACATAGATGATATATTTATGATCTGGCCCTACGGGGAGGACCACCTCAAAGACCTCCTCAACTCAATCACTCTATCCATTTCACCTGGTCATATTCCCAAACCTGTATCACCTTCCTTGACATAGATATCACCCTACGACATTGGGTCCTCCACACCTTATGTACATATCAAAACAACCAATTTACAACAATACTTACACTTTAACAGATGTCACCCCTTCCACATCAAACATTCCCTCCCATACAGCCTTGCAATCTGTGGCAAGCGCATCTGTTCTGATAATGAATCAATCTCCAGTTACTCCCAAAAACTATCTCAAGCCCTTGTTTCCCGCCGATACCCCCATGATCTCGTGGAAAAACAAATATCCCATGCCATCAACCACAACCCTCATTCTGCACCTCCTAAAACTGATCATTGACCAACACTCATCACCCAGTTCTTTCCTGGCCTGGAATCTGTCAACTAGATACTCCGCCGTGGGCATGATTTTCTATGGTCCTTCCCTGAAATGTGTCTCCTGCTTTCCAAAATCCTACCCACTGCTCCCCGCACTTGCTTCAGCAGTCCACCTTATCCAAATAACATCTTGGTCTACAAGTATTTACCTGCCGACTCTCCTAGACCTCCACAGGGATCTTTCCGCTGTAACAGACCCCTCTGTAAAACATGCAGCATGCATCCCACCAGCACTACTTACTCTAATCCTGTCACAGGCGAATCGTTCCCTATAATTGGACATGCTACGTGTGCGTGCCACCAATCACCTCATTTAACAACTCACCTGCCTCCATTGCACTGCCTCCTACATTGCTCTCACCACTCAACAACTATCCTACAGGATGAATGGCCACAGGCAAACTGTTTATACTTCCAACCCAGACCAGCCAGTGGAAATTCATGCCAACTTACATGATTCTAACAACTTCAACATCTGCTTCACAGTTAGAGCTATTAGAGTTTTTCCAAAAACCACCACCCCTTCAGAACTCCACAGGTGGGAACTAGCCTACCAACATATCCTATACACCAGACATACCCCTGACCTAAACCTACATTAAACCTGTCACTTGCTATCTTTCATTTTACTTTACAGTCAGTGACTCATATATCTATATTTCATTTTTTTCAGTTTATGTATAAATGTATGTATATATATATTTCTATCTCCATATATTTTCTCTTACAAATTATCTAAATAAAATTATAACAGTAACTTTTGGAAATATGCTAGACAAAGATTATTTTGTTTCACATTTATTGTTGGTCAACCTTATCCCCCCACCCCCGGCATGTCTACCACCACCACGCGTATTCCGCCTTTGTTTCATTCATGTGGCTGGGTGCGATGTGACACATGCTTTCCCCTGCCATATGTCTCGCCTCTCATATCATTAAGGCTCATGCCGAAATATTGTGCATTTGTGTTTTTTTTTTCTTTTTTTTTGTTCTTATGTGTGTTCATCTCGCCCTCCTGCCTCAGTGGTTAGTGACCGGTATCTGGTTTTTTTATTATTATTATTATTCTCCTATCCTATCTTATTTTTAGTTTTACAAACTGAATTACAAATTCCAAAACTGTGTTGAAGAACTAAAAATTTAATAAAAGTAAAACATCAAAACTACTAAAATTGCAATATGACCATCTACAGGCATAAGTCAAAAAGTTATAACACCATTCTAAAAACGATAACTCTCCAGTATCCCTGGCTTTGAAGACAATAATGTCTACAGCACAGTGGGATAAGTTTCTAGGACCCTAGGAATATACTTTGACGCTGTAAGAGTTGTTGAATAATAAAAAAATATTCTGCTGATAATATTGAAATTATACTCTCATAATACTAAATCTTGTTCATAGTGTGAACACAGAAGAATCAGGACATTAGCATACATGGAAATACACATCATTGAACATTTAACAAAACAAAATCTCTATTGGCTAAAAAATATGTAGAGTACTATGATTTACAAATACATGCGGATCAAATATGGGAAGAATACATCCAAGGAAAAATGAAGACAATACAATACGGTACAATGAGTATGAATCTGGCCTATGAGTACTTGATTGCAGACAGGTTATATGAAGGGTAGTTATATTTGCATGCTTATCCAAGCCAATATTACTTAAAAAATGGATTGAAAATATGAAGAGTTTAATATTGAAGTCAACTGTAATTTTTATGGGAATATTGTCAAACATATTGTGAATAACTTAAATGATTTAATGAAATGTCTAAAAACTCTCCAGGAATACCCATTTTCTACATTAATATATAGTAGTATTAAAACTTTTGGAAAATTTATCAGTTTGATTTATCAGCATGAATACAATCTAGAAATTATGGTACTATCTGAAATGCAGCATCTTGAAGATACATTGTTCACTGAACCAGACTACAATGAATTCTTCATTGGCTTCACAAATATCTAATCATAACAGTTTAAAATCTGCACTTAATTTTGAAATAAATTTGATGAAGTCGGTAAACTGTTTTAGAAGCTTAACAAATTGTAAAGAAATCTACACAGTCCCACACATAGTAAACTTTTATAACCTCAAGACATTGATGGAGGAACTGGGAAATACTCTTCATTTATTTATCTTTTGGCAATACAATAACTCTTGAGCTATCACCGAATAATAAACATAATAAACTATAGGAAATATACAACCATACAAAGAAAAATGATTAGAATATACAAGATGAGTACTAAATACACTTAGTGCAAATGGATTAATCTGATACGTAAACACTCCAATGAGAATAACCCTCAAATCTGAATCCGATGTTGATCACATGTATGTATAATTACAAAGAAATAGAGCAATTCCATGTGCTTTTATGCACACTGGTATCACTGAGCACCGTCCTATATTTCTGATGTGGAACCAATCCCAGCCTACTGAAATATTCATCAAGAATCAGGCACTGGTCACTTCAAATCAGTTATGAAACTCTTTAAAATTGTTGAGGAAATAAAAATGAAAACCTATTCTAATACAGAAATATGATCACAAAGCAGCAACTATTTTCATTCATCACAACTTAGACCACAGAATTTATACCAGGCATAAGAGATAAAACTTTTAACATTTACTCTATAAGCATTAGAGACATACTACAGCAAATGCTGCTAAAGAAAAACCCACAAACCATTGCAAAGTAGATTAACAAAGAGATACAAATTATACAGAAATTGGATAAAGAGGCTCCTCATAAAAGAGAGAGAAATATTAAACAAAATAATTAAGGTGAATTCATAGTAAAACTTTTTAGAAAATACCAATAAGACAGGAAAATGCCTATTACCTTTCGAAATCGTATTTGTTGTTGATTCTCGGAGAATCTCAGAACCCATAGTTAAAGCAAACTCATTTGTGGATTTCTACTTTAATATAAGCCAGGAAGCTTTTGACAAAATTAAAAGTATAACTGTTGGAGCTACAAGTAAGCTCAAGCAAAATAAGACTTCAAAATCTTAGTCTCAGCCTGACTTTTTCCATCCCATATTAGAAGCAGAAATAGCAAACTGCTTAACTGCACTGAAGAATGATTCTGCAAATGGGAAGGATAATATAGACAGTAAAACTCTGAATACTGTGAATAAATTAATGCTGCAGCCATTAAAACACATATTTAATGTATCCTTAATAGAAGTACAGTTCTGAGATCCATTTGAAGTAGCTACCATAATACCAGTTTATGAACAAGGCCTGAAAAGAGAATTAAACAACTCAAGACCCATTTCCTTCCGAACTTATCTTTCAGAATTGCTAGAAAGTGCATTATAAGCCGGTTAATGAACTGCTTCAAACATTTTGTATACTTTCTGACAATTGTTTAAGCTTCAGAGCTATTGTAAGTACTCAGGATGCTATATATAATTGAAAAATAGTTTATGCAAGATGACGGATAGTTCCAGAAGAACAACTTTACTATTTCTAGATTTTAAAAAAGGCATTTGGAATTGTTGATTATACTATACTACTCACCAAACTTCAGAAGGTTAGTGCTATACCACAACCTCCTTACTATAAATGAAAACAAGATGAAATTTCTTTACTTTTTACACAATGTAGCAACAGAACCACTGGACCAACTAACTCTGGTCCTTCACCATCTCATATGCAATAAGAATACAAAATTCAACTGCAACAAATAGCAGACAGCAACAAATGTTATGTGGTTACACATAGAAAAAGACTGCAATTTGAAATTGAGTTATCACACAACAGATTTAATTCCAATGCAACAAATGTACTTTTATGTACTGTATAATATGGTGTCCCTTATTTTTCAAAGTCAAAATTTTGCAATGCATAGGTCCTATTTTTTTTTCATTTTACCATAAAACACTCACAAATAAAGTTTTATGCCATTTGGAGAAATGTAACCCATGCCGACTTGCACCGATTCATCTCTTCATAAGTTACGTGAGGGTAGTAGCACGCACTCATGTTAATTGTTACTGTCATTACACTTATTGAATAGGTATCACGTATTGTTTTGTTCTAATACATGGTTTTAGGATTACGAAGTGCTAAAAATAGCATTTTTATTAGGAAAGGCAAACTACCAAATAGCTGGGGTTCTATCAGTTTTATTTTTTGATATTTTCAAAGGCAAATTGTAATAAGTGAAAGCTCTAATGTCACTGTACATGGGTGCATTATATTCTGGAGACAGTTGAAAAGGAATGCAAGCAAATCTCTGGTTGTTTGTAAGCGAAGGGAAAAGGGGAAGGGGAATGTTAACTGGATAATGTTTATGGTATTTCACACACTTACCCCCCAAAAAGCATTTAAACAAAGGAGGGTAAAATCTTATTACAGGAACAGAGAGAGCCAGGGAGACCAGATTGCTAGGTATGTATGTAAAATTAGCTGACAAAGAAGAAAAGCTAAAACAAATGAAAATAAATGAACAAAAAATACTTAAATATATGTGGTCCAGCTCTTCAGCGTTTTATGATTTGTTCCTGTTATTTTAAGAACTCAATGACATATCTTCTAGTTCTGGAGAACAGGAGTAGCTTTCGATAAAGCTCTCCGGCCATCCTGATCTGGGTTTTCCATGGTTTTCCCCAATCACTCCACGCAAATGCTGGGATGGTTCCTCAAAATAGCCCATGGGCGCGTCCTGCCATATCCTGTATGTCCCGTCCAAACTATAATCCTTACGGATAGGTGCAATGCACCCTCTGCCTGTGAAGTAATAGTAATAGTAACATCAGGAAGAGCATTTAACAAATTCAATCAGGAACTGCTGTGAAGTTCAGAAGAAACAATATCATTACTCCTAAATTAATAGCTGCCTTGGATTGATGCCAGTTAAGTGTAAGAGGTTCACTTTACATCTTCAAGTTAGCGTGAAGACAAATGAATTTAGTATTGACGATTTTTCTTCAAACAACTCTTCCATTCAATGAATGAGGACACAAACAAGGAAAGAATGAGGAGAAGCTATAATAACCAATTTTAAAATAATGTGCCCCAAGTCATGACCATTTGTTTGGATGGCAAGTTGTTGCCTGGTCTGGGCATAAGAAGTTCCAAAGTAGAATGACTGCCAATCTATCTCATAATTACATTTCGTAATAGGGAACCGCTACTTGTGATAACTCCAAGGTAAAGTTGTTCTGAATGCTCTGAGTAAGTGATAAAGTGCAGATAATGAGCTGTGGCACAATTACATCTAACATAGGTCATCTCAATGGTTTCTGGGCACTTCTAGAGCAAATGTTAGGAAGAAAGTTGATACGACATGAAATTGATATAAGCACTCTGAAAAAATATTTCAATGACACACAAACTGAGTAGTTGTTACATTTCTATTTGCCTGAATGGAAACAAAAATCCTTCGTCATAGATGACTACAGAGAACTAATTGAGCTATGAGTTAAATTTTTGAATGAAGATAGTGCCAAGGAACTAAAAATAAGGCATCCTGATGCAGTGCATCTAGCATGATGTTTGGCAAGATCTTTTATTTATTTATTTAATGACAAGAGCCTTTTATTCACTCAAGAACTGTTTCCTAAGTTTTCAACCCAAATTTATCAAGGAATGTAAAATGGAACGTAATTTAGAAGGGGAGAGTACATCTGACTTTGTAGAAAGGTACACTCCGTTGATGGCAGAAATATCCAGCTCTATTTTCTATGGTATGAAAAATTAGCAGTCATGTTTTGTATCTTTTACAACTTGATTAATGCTTACCTACATTTTGTTTTAGGAAAAACCATCTTGAATTTGAATCTGCGAAAAGCAACCGTTTGTTTTATCGGTTGAAAATTTAAAGCAGTGCTCTTCCGGAAGAAACTGTGGTTTTTGTACAGGATAAAAGAAAGGTCTTTCATCTGAATGACACAGTTGAAAGAGCTGTAAAATTAATTCATGAGTTCCATGGTTTAATTACAGACGATGAAGAAAGGAAACAATTTTCATGTAAAAACACCAAAAATTGTACCTGCACCATAAAGAGATCCTAAAAAGAAAATACCCCTTATAATTTTAATACTTTTGCCTTACTGAAAATGAAGTATTATCTTTTGTTGTCTCAATTTCATTGTTAACCCATAATTATCAAAATTTTAGTGATTTAGTCACTTATATAGCGATGACCAAAATAAGCATTTTTTGTAAATTTTCAGGTTTACTCAGTACGGGTTAACATCATCATAGGAGAATAAAATTTCTTATATAAGTAAGGTACAGTGATTTAAAAATAATTAAATGGTATGTGTTTGAAGTTTTGAAAGAATTTTTTTTTTTTTGCTCATATAAGGGACACCCTACTGTATAGGCAAAGAAAAATTCCCATGCAAAATGGTATAGACAACTCACTACACTTTGATAAATGGATGCCAAACCTGCATTCTGAAAGTGGTATTATCCAAACAAAATTGTACATATATGCCAGTATAGAAGTCTTCAATCTCAGTGACCAGCTACATTTTTTAAAGCAATTGTTTGCACATAATATAGTGCAGTGATTATATTAATTTTGTTTCTATAATAATCATATATGTGTAAGATGTAATAACAATGTTGCTTATTATTATACAATAAATATGTATAGGTAGTACAATAGCAATTTAATATTTGCAAGTATACCATACTGTAAAAAAAACAAGTCAGCTACACATTGAAGCTCACACACATCTTAACTTATGATATCTAATAAGATCATTTTTTTTACAGTTATTATTCAGTCCAATATCATGCAAATATAACACACATATCTATATGAGTTAATTAAAAGATGCTGAACTACATACTAGATTGTTCCTGAATCCAACAGATCTACAATCTACATCACAACTGCCATCTCCTCTGGAACCTCCTACGCCAACAAGTCATAATGAAGACTCAGCTGTTAGGAAATTACAAGCATTTTTTAATCAAGGCGAACACAATCGTCATGAAGCAAGCATTAGACTTAATCTTGACGGTGTGCAACTGCGGCTCTTCAGTGACATGGATGAAGTATACAAAAGCACCAATTATTCTGCATGTTTACATGCATGAAAAAAACTTCACTTTTCATATAATGTAGCTAGTACTTTGTTTGTAAGAAAATCAATTATCTATGTAAAGTTTTTTCCACTAGTATAATAGTTCAATCTGAGCAAGTATGCACCCACCAAAATTATTAGCTCTATTGTTTTAATTAGCTTCTATGAATTAATGTTGTTGACTATCTTGCAGTTTTTCTTCCTTCCTAACAAACTTTTGTAATTGTCCTTCGAAACTGCTTGATTTGCAGACACACTACACTGATTAAAGTACTGATGCATCATGAAAATGTTGTTATCTACATCAGTTATATGGTAGACAACTCATGGTGAGAGCATAGATGTCAGTGATGCCACACCCAAGGCTCGCTACAATTTTTGGACACCTCTTTTATTGGGCATTTGATAGCTACCTGTCACAATAAGAGTTAAAAGTTCTGTTAGACTTCCTTGAGTTCATTATTCATGGGCAGCAAGTGGCTGGTGCAGACAATTTTTACATCTGTGCAATTGTAAACTCTGAGTGGATTATTCAATACTGTATTAGTTTTCAGTCATTATTTTTTGAGCTAAAATAATGAGTAAGTACATTTTAGATAGAATTTGGTGGTGAAATACACTTTTTCATTAAATTAACTGGAAAGAATTACTCAAAAATGTAAAAATGTTTTTAATTTTGTATCATTAATTTCTGCCACACTAAATCTACTTTAATTTGTTTGTTTAGAAGTCCAACATTTAAGTACTTTGCAATATAGAGGAAACTTAAACCTTAATATATTATGCCAATCATGCTTTGTTTTCAAAGTTATTTTCATGAATTCCTTAAGTTAAGAAACTGCGAGTTTGCTTCAGATTTTGCCAATTTATCTTTTCAAACTTACAGCTAGTAAAGCTTTATATAATACAGCTGTCATTTATTTGTAATATTCTTGTTTTTCTCTGTCAGTGTCATCAAATTATTTCATTAAGCATAAATTATGAATGTGTGACCAATAGTAGGGCCAGCGCTAGGATTCTTGGGTCCAGGGTAAGCATTTTTAGCCCTCCTCCCCCTCCCATCATTTTTTTTTTCACTTTTAACTATTTTGTTTCTTAAGTCAGAAAATTTTAATACAAAAACAAAAAAACAACTAACACCATTTTATTAGGAAACACTTTTAATGTTAGATTGCTATTTAGTCAGTCACCCTGACTGGTGGTCCCTTTCGGGGGTCCGGCATACTTTTGCCCTAGCTACCCCCCCCCCCCCCTTTCCCAAACCTACTACTGGCCCTGCCAATGGCACTTCATTTGCAATATAATATTCTTCCAATTGTAGTTGTGAAAAAAAAAATATCTAAGTATGTACATTTCTTTGCTAATTTGACTTTATATTATTTAGGTAAAATTTTACTGGAAACATGTAATCTTACAATGACTATGTTCGTTCTTACATATAATCTCTTTTATAGGTGCTCAGTTCACCAGTCCGTGATATGAACCATGGATTATGTAAACTGGATATTGGGGAATGTAGCATATCCATTGATACCTATGTGGATCACAGTATAGAAATGAAAATTTCATTACAATCTTTTCTCTTGAAGACATACGTCCTGATAACAGCATAATCATAAAAAAGTGAGATTATCAACAACACTTTTAGTGAATTGTGGAGTAATAATAATAATAATAATAACTACACATTGGTTTGAGTCTAATATAAAAGTTTTAAAGCAAAACTCTTTAGCCAAACACCTTCAAATCTTAAAAGTCTAATACCAGCATCAGTTATCCTGGAGTCTTAGGTACTATTCTGGAAGTATATATTTTTCTGTATATTTTCATAATTATTTAGCAAGGAACAACACTGTGATGTAATGTTAATATGGAAAGGAAAAAAATTAACACATCACTCACCAATGTTGTGTTGATAAAAAAGTGATACAAACATAAATAACTATATTTCAGGCCCTGTCATTACTTATACAGATAGAAGTTGATACACATGGCTAGGTAGGTATGTACTCCTTTGGAAAACCCAGAAAAACAAATGTAATGTTGTGGACCAGAGATGGCGAAAGAGACAAAAAGAATGTCACTGGAAACATTTTTGTGCATAAGAAGGGTTGAATACTTTAATTACATATACTCCCACTTGTTATGATTGATTAACACGTTGACTGCCAACTACGAGATAACTCGTAGGTTGTGTTCTCTTCTAGGACGCCAACTACGAGTTATCTCGTCCTGTGTTTACTTGCCATTTTTGTATAGCTACGATTAAACTCGTAATATATTAGTGCTAATATCGATAGATGGCTTCTGGGAAAAGAACAAAAAATCAATGCTGGCTTGCATGAACAGAAAATTTATTAAAAAAACGAACAAAAATTATAATTATAAAAATTATTTCAAATTCAAGAAATAAAGTAATATTTTATTGTTTGTGGAACTTCTTAAAACAATCTTCCACGCAGAGGGCTGGCTTCTCTTTACAGATTGGGCAGAAATAACGCGTTTCTCGGCGTTTTTTTGCTTGGGTACATATATGACATGGCTTTGTCGGACGCTGTTTTTTCTCAGTAGGTGGTAGACACTCTAAATAGTGGAGCTCATGCAATTTTTTTTTTTCCGAAACTGGTTCAATCTCTTCTCCAATCAACGCGACGATGAATTCTTCTCTGAACTTTATCAGTTTTATTTTAGAAGAAGTTACTTTTTGAAAAATTTTATGAGCATTGTGTATATATATCTCTATAATATGTAATGAAACCTTTTTGGGCCATCTAATAGTCTTTCTTAGAGATGAGTAGTACGAAAGCATTTGATCTGATCGGTCAATGCCAGACATTCCATTATTGTAATCTCGAATTAAATTCGGTTTCATAGTAATTTTTCCATTGCGATTGGGCACCTCTACCATTTCAACAGCATGCATGTTTGAAATGCTAAGGACATCTCGTTTGTCTTTCCATTTACATACAGTAACAGGACCATTTTGCTGCCAGATACACTCCCCTTTTTTCAGTTTACGATTTACCACATCTCTGGGGTTTCCTTTTCTGTTATTTCGTAGGGTTCCGCACACATAAGTTTTTCGTGTATTTAGCAGTTTTGTAAGAGCAACAGAATTATAAAAATTATCCATGTAAACCGTGTATCCTTTATCGAGATAGTCCTCAAGTAAATGTAAAACAACATCAGTAGTGTGACCTACATTTTTATCAGTTTCCACAGATTTTCCGCTGTAAATCTTTATTTTCATTACAAGACCGTCGGACTCACTTAGTTCATACAGTTTGATACCATATTTGTGTTTTTTATTTTTTATATATTGGCGGAAAACCAATCTACCCCGCCATAGCATCATAGATTCGTCAATACAAATATTTTTATCTGGTACATAGTTTTCACGCATAATATTATTGAAATGATTTAGAATTGGTCTCACCTTGTGTAATCTGTCGGCAGATGGTATTGAGTTATCAACCAAATGAAAATAACGAAGTAACAACTGGAATCGATTTCGACTCATATGTGAGCGCCAAAAGTTTACATTATATAGCTTGTTAGTGCTCCAGTAATGTTCAATTGATGGAAAAGTACAAGGTCCCATTTGCAACAAAAGTCCCAAAAAAACCTTCATCTCTGCAGTACTGACGTCTTGCCACTTTGATAACCTATTAGATTTTTTCATTTCTTTACATGTTTCAATTTCTTGCGCAGTATATAAATTAGTTTGTTCCACCAGTAATGCAAGAAATTCATCCGAAAAAAATAAGTCCACCAGCATTTGTACTGTAAAATTTGTCGTATCCAATTTCACACCAACATTTTCTTGGAAAATAAATAATTCAGGATTTTGCTGAATTTCTGTCCACAAATTATCATTCGCATTTGATATTGTTGCTTGGGAATCATCATCATTTTCTTCAAATTCGGGATCAACTTCAGGTTCGGAGACGACTTCATCTTCACTATCACTTGAATTCTCAGAAGATTCATAATCGCTACTTTCATTACCATCCTCGTCAAAAATCCCGTCAAATTCTGAATCACTTAGATTTACGTAGTACTCAATTTCATTTTGAGTCGGTGGTCTTTTCTTATCCATATTGGGTTCTTGATAATTCAATTATACCAATAATTATAAAACAAAACACTCAAGAAAGGCGTAAATGTTGATGCACTCAACAATTTCTGAGATACTAGTAACGAATATGGACGCGTATCAATAATTCAGCTTTAGAGAAGCGATAGGTCGAAGCGTGTCTGGGTGCGAGTTAACTCGTAGTTGGCTTCCGCGAAGAGATTTCTGTTACAGAAGCCAACTACGAGATAACTCGTAAGAGCTTTTTTTTAAAAAAAAAAAACATTTTTTATGCTTTTTGATGATAACAATGCACTAGAATTAGAGTTTTTAACAATATTATGTGATTAAACCAAAATGTCATTTTTGGCCAGATTTGTGAAAATTGCCGTGGCAGTCAACGTGTTAAGTTCTACAGAACTCAAACTGGAGGATAATTCAAAACCTTTAACATATTAAATTAATAAAATAGGCATAAACTTCATATTAAAAAACTCTTCATGTTAAAATAAAACCAATATCATAATAACACGTAAAAAATGAAGTTGAAAAATTAAATCGAAACAAAACTGCCACTAAAATTCTCACAGGTAGTAGAGAAAAAGAGAATCATGTTGAGGTAGCATTTGTGTTGTCTGAAAATTTTATTCTGGTAGAGCAATTTTAAACTCTATTTGCCATGTGCTTAGGAATCATCCATAATCTATGTAGCTCCATTTTGGACTCCTCTGAACCCCCCTCCCTCCCCGTCGTAGCCTGACGTGGCTTTTGCCTGATAAACACCTCACCTCCCCTTTCCAATGTGGAACTTAGCTTTCTTCCCTGTTGACTCCAGAAGACATTCTGTACTTATTTATCTTGTCAGACTATCGTAAATTACATATGAGAAAATTAAATGACAGAAATAAATATTTTTTTAACTGTGGCAAATAATATGAATGAAAAGCTATGTGGCTTTTCTGTGTATCTTCCTCCCCCCCCCATTCACTCTTGTAGCCTGGCGTAGCTTTCTACTATCCAACACCAACACCAACACCTCCCCAAAACCTAGACAGAGCCACGTAGTTTATTATGTTGCAAGCATGGAACAACCAGACGATTGAAAACACTTAAGCAATGGGTAATCCTTTTAATTCAATAAATAAACTAAATTTAACTATGGAAATATGTTGTCAGAAACTGCGAACACATCCTGACAAAAATTAGAGCCCATAAATAAACTATAAGAAGATAAAGAAACTTGATTCTTTAAATGAATAGTTAAGAAACTAAAAATATGATTAAGAGATAGCCAAAATTAAATAGTATAATAATGCAATAATAGTTTGAAGTTAAAATTCGAATTAAAGATGGAAATGTGATTAATAACTCCTAAATGAATATGATTACAAGAAAAGTTCTCATAGACAATAGTTTTGCAATAAATCATTCTCCAATATAACAAAGTTTAAATGAAATCTGAATAAAATAGCATACAGTTAGAATAGGGGAATTTTGTATTCGCAGGAGGATGGTAGTTCACTGTGGGAAACCAAAAGTATTCCAGAAGTTCTTTGGGGATAGTTAATTAAGCTTCTGCAGCAGTGCTCTCATGGCCAGTCGCCCGTCTGCAGCCAGTCGAGTTGCATGACAACATTCAAAGATGACTTATGATGCATGGCATAATACATCGTTGGACTTGTAATGGTTTTCAGATAGTTATGATGTTCGGTAATAAACATTTAGTAACCAAGAACTACTTTGAAAATTTTCGAAGTGTGGAACAGTTCTTTTAGAGTCAATCACTTAAATGTTGCAGGAGTGAATGCTTCATTGTCAGTGTATGTTTGCTGAAGGATAAATTGCAATCTTCTATAGGATTAGGAGTCTGATTAAACATTGTACAAAGTGCTACTGTGAGTCTGATACCAGCCTAAAATTCGACAATATTGAATAATATAGATATTGAGTGATTTTTAATAATAACTTTCATTTTTAAGCACCATTTTAAATCATTATCTGTTGTGGTAATAATAGTAAAACAGATTGGCTACTGGATTATGATTTATGAACCTTGCACGAACTTCAATAGGTATCACATATTTCACATTGCATCCACAGTCATAGTTACTGACAAGAACTTGCAATAACCCCAATGTCAGTTTTGTCATTACATGGTGAATGTGACAGGACATGGCAATCTTAATTAGGTATCAGGTATATAAGATCACATCCACAGTTACAGTTAGTGACAAGAACTTGCAATAACCCCAATATCAGCTTCATCATTACACACACCCTCTTATTTTCTTTTCCAGTTTTGTACCAGCCACAACCTTTCATTCTGCTCAACTGCTACAAATCGCAACATTTTGCCTTTAAGAACCATTTTATTTCCTCCATGTTTTACTGAATTACAACATTTCATGTTTTTTCATGTCTCTTTCTGTATGTCACTGCCATCCGGCCATTATGTATAATAGGCAGTGGTTATTCCCCTGTCCTTATTTTTGCCTTGTAAAATGTCACATCTATAAGAACATTTTCAGTTAACTGAAGTTTGAAGTGAGAGGCATTACACCACAGCAGAATTAATTGATAAAAAACAGTACCAAATCCAGCAGATATTCTGCAGTATCCCAAATTTCTCATTAATGTACAGAGTACCACCATATGGTAGAAATGCTGTCTCAAATTCAGTTGGTCTTACAGATTGCAAATGGTATTCTGCAATAAACTGGCCTACGAATCTTGCTCCTATTGTTGAAATTTGACCGCTTAAAATAAATTGTATGTTAGGCCTGGCAGAAGCTGGATATACCTATCAATGAATTACTGCTCATACTGGTATGTATGTATCTTGATGTGCTGCTATTTTAGCTATGGCCTATTGAATATTCCCATACATATAAATTTGATTCTGGACAGTCACATTGTGGTGGAGAATTGTGAATTTGCAATTGAAAAGTAGTCTGGTCGCCACTCTATCGAAATAGAGAATATTATGGATGAGCCCACTGTAAGTTTTGTTACAGCACTGAAAGGAAAGTTAGTGGTTTCACAGTTCTTATGTTTGTGTGTTCAAATTGACAGTTGAGGCAACCACGATACCATGCTAAAAGTTTAACCATGTTAAAAGATCAGACAATGTCTCCATTCATGTAGTTGCAGGTAATATATCTTCAATGTGGGAACTGTTTACCAGTTTTTCTGCATACATTTGAACCACACTGCACATGAGAGGTTGCACCACATGACCACTTTGCCCCACGTAACTATGTTTTTGCCCCCCTCTCTCCACAGTCTCCTTGCTCTTTTTTTTTAAGGTATTCCTCTCCATCCAACACCATCGATATTCAATATATCGATATAAAAGGCTTACTACTCTACAACACAGTATAAATGCATATAATGATCAACAAATTGTATGAGCAGTGTTGTCCTAACAAACAGCATCCAGGAACAATATCCATGTACCTTAATACCTTGGAGTGCTAGCACATACTGTTAGAAATTGTCTGCTTGCAGCAGGATTCCAAATATGTGTGCCTCTGATCATACTAACTCTATACCACAACACCATATCTCTTCTGATGTTTTGAAGGGTTGGCTGAAGAATGAGGTGTCACTCTGTTGTCTTCAGTCATGAAAGGAAGTTCTGCCTGTATACAAATGATGGTTATAGATGAGTATGATTTAGACCTGATGAGTTATTCCCAACAGTGAATTCATACATGACAGAAAGGCCTCACTCCAAGCCTCATGATTTGGGAAGCTATCAGTTACAGCTTTTGTTTTATTTTGGAATTGTACAGGACATAGAAAACAACTGTATTTCTCTTCCATCAGGTTGTTCATCCCATGTTGCTGCCATTTCTTTGCCAATGAGGCAACGTGCTGTTTCAGTTGAAAAATGAGCATCTATCTACAGCTGCTTCAATGCAACATGCAACATGGTGTATGAAGCTGCCCTAGCCATCAAGTTTCTCAGACCTCTCACCCATCAAACACATGATGTGGCTGGATCTCCATTACAAGTAAAAGCCACTGCTAAATTTCAATTACAGGTGTAATATGCTTGAGATAATTTGTCTCAAGATGCTATTCATCATCTGTATAATCATTTTCATATGAGAATACAAACCTGCTTTGCTACCCTAAGGGGTGGCACAATATACGAGGTGTGTTCAGAAGATAACGGGAATTTTTAAATTTCGCGGGTTTGGAGAGTCCAATTGTCAAATTTTTTTTATTATGTTGGTATACATGCCCTGGAAATATGATAAAATTTTCAGCTGTATTCATTGCTTACTTTGTCTGTGGCAGCCGCTAAGGTTAGACGTGTTTTTATGAGCTCGGCGATTTTCGTTTGTTAAAAGAAATGGATCAAAGAATTTGTATCAAATTTTGCGTAAAAAATGAAATAAAGTGTAACAAAGTGTGTGATATGTTAACAAAGGCCTATGGTGAGTCTGTTATGAGTAAAACAAGAGTTTCCGAGTGGTATAAGCGTTTCCAAGATGGCCGTGAAGACGTTGAAGATGACGAACGCGCCGGACGCCCCAGCACATCAACAACCGATGAAAACGTGGAAAAAGTGAAAGCAATGGTTATGAATGATCGCCGAATCACAATCAGAGAAGTTGCTGATGATGTTGGCATATCGATTGGCTCATGCCATGAAATTTTTTCAAATGTTTTGGGTATGAAACTGCGTGGCAGCAAAATTTGTTCCAAAGTTGTTGAATTTTGAACAAAAACAGCGGCGAATGGAAGATGCTCAGGAGTCACTAAATGAAGTCAACGACTGCTACAGAATTACTGAAACGTGTTATAACAGGTGATGAAACATGGGTTTACGGATATGACATCGAAACTAAGGCTCAATCGTCTCAGTGGAAGCATCCTGGCTCGCCAAGACCGAAAAAGACTCGACAAGTGCGGTCGAATGTGAAGGTTATGCTTACGGTGTTCTTCGATTTTAATGGCATAGTGCATAGTGAATTCTTGCCACAAGGTCAAACGGTAAATAAGGAGTACTACCTACAAGTTCAATGCCGTTTGCGTGAAGCAATCCGAAAAAAACGTCCTGATTTGTAGAAAAACAATTCATGGCTTTTGCACCACGATAATGCACCAGCTCACACTTCGTTGCTTGTTTGTAAATTCTTGGCCAAAAACAATACTGTAACGATGCCCCAGCCTCCATTTTCGCCAGACATTGCTCCGTGTGACTTTTTCCTATTTCCAAAAATAAAGAGAACCTTAAAGGGCCGTCGTTTTACAAGCATAGATGACATTAAAAGCGCATCGCTGAAAGAGCTAAAGGCTATCCCAAAAATCGAGTTTGAGAAGTGTTTCGACGATTGGAAGAAGCACTGGCAGAAGTGCATAATATCTAATGGGAACTATTTTGAAGGCGACAACATTAATGTAGACAAATAAATAAATATTTTTTTCAAAAAACGAAAATTCCCGTTATTTTCTGAACACACCTCGTATATTGATACAACTCTTTTGACACCCCATATTGTGAATCATGTCCTAGATTTGCTCTCATTTTGGTATCATGTATTTCTCCCAAAATGTATCACTACAATCTTCATAAACTGAACAATTTGTTGCATTGTTTAAGATAGGGAAAGTAAACACAACACTTAAAAAATATAAAGGCAGCCAGGTTTCAGCAAACACAGGAAGGTAAAAACTTTTATAAGTATTCATATTTTTATGTTCTTCGAAGTTCAGCTGCATTTATTGATGGTAAGTGTTGTGTTTACTTTCCCAATACTACTTTGTATTTACTGCAATAAAGCATTTTCCTTCTTGTTATACTGTATGTTTATCTTCAGTATGCACTGAAGTTATACATGCCCACCCTGTTGGCAGATTTGGTTGCGGCTTCATGATGGTACCTGACAAGAGGCTAGTTGGCTTGAGTCCTGATGATGGAAGAAATTTTTATTGTTTGTCCTTGGCTGGTAGGATAGGATTTGGGGGGGGGGGGTGGAGGTGAGGGATGTGCAGTTGTTAACCACCAGATTGTGTAAAAATGTCTTGGGTTAAACACCAAACCTCTCTGCAGTGCATATGGAGGGCGGGAATATGACACAGTTGATGAAGATTCATTCTTCAGTTGGGGAACTTAATCCTGATATCCTTCACTTGAGTAGACCTGACTGAACTGGTCCTGGGTGTCACCCACCCTATCACTTCCTTCTATTCATTCATGACACACTATGCTGTATATACACCAACTATAGTCATCCGTAGAAAAACAGTAGACATTTAAATACACTTTCATCACTGTGTAAGACAATAAGCTTATGCTTGTGGGGTTCTGCATAAAGCTTGAATCTTAACTCTGAACGTGTGTAGCCTTGGATGTAACAGTTTTGGCTTAAATAGAATAATAAGTTCGCCACACAGATTTTAACCTAAAATATATGAAAAGGTAAACTTCAATAAATAGTTCAATGTCATTTAAATAACTATATTCTTCAATTTCACAAAACCAAAAACTGTACAGGCAATCAGACAACTTTTCCAAAGAAATGTTCAATTAACCTTTCGAGCCAGACCACACCCCAAAGTTCAAAGAATTAAATCACTATTTGAAGAAAGCCAATAACAGTTCGTCACACGCTCCCATTGTTAAATAGTTTACTTAATTTCAAACAATTCCGTGGCGCCACTTGGCAAAATACTATTTTACAGCAACATTATGATTAAGTTGAATAAAAGAAGATACATTACTCCCAAAATAAAACTTGCACTGATTTGCAAGGTATAAAACTTTCCGGCCTACTGAGCTACATGTTATCGCGCAGACTGCTTCCGTACGACTGGGGACGAACAACTGCCCGCATGCGCCTATATCACAAAGCACTTCCTGCTTCTCAAATATTCCTAGCGGCTTCTCACACAAAGCGTGGGAACAAATCTTTTTCCTCTTTCACAAGTGTAGCTGATGGGAAGCTCGTCAGATATCAAATCGCACATCTGAAGTCCTAACATTGGCTGATCTCACCTTGACAATAAAAATAATTCAATCTGCTTGAAACTTTACAAATAGCTAGATCTTTAAATAAATGTTAACTTTAGTTATTATACTAAATATCGTAACTTTAATACTTTAGCCAAAATTAAAAACTTTAGATATGAAATTTCCCACTCCAGGCGAATGCTGAAAACTGATGAAAATGAAAAGATTGAAAACTGTAAAACTCCTTTCTAACTTGAATAATCATAAAAACTAACTTTAAAAATGAAATGCAATAATATCTTATCCAATCCAACTCGTGGTTCTGAGAATAAAATTTTGTCATGCATTTACAAAATTTAATAGATAGCTTACAACTGGACAACTTAAGGGGAAACCATCCCAGTTTAAATTTATCATAAGATTTGAGGTGAGATAAGAAGTGATATAGAGGGAGGGTGTGGGGATCATCATAAAAATTGTGTAAACTTATACAAATGATCTTTAGTGGTTCTGACCATGAAACAGATCTTATGGTCCCATGAATTGTTAGAAATTGCATAGGGTGGCAACTGAGTGGCAGAGATTTTGGCAGTAAACTGTTTATCAGTGACCATTTATCCTACTGGATAACTATTTATGGAGATTCTGATATAAGAACTTGGACATTGGAGTCACGTGAGATGGTGTGTGTGGAATATCCTGTGATGGGGTAGGTTTTGTCATTGGTGGAGTTGCAGTAAGTTTAGATGACTGGTTCCATATTGAATGTTTTGCTACAAGACCTATTATGGGGCAAGGTGACATATTGTAGATTAGAATATTTAAGAGCATGTATTCATAACTAGCTGTGCCCGCGACTTCGTCCGCATGGAATAGTTATTTTGGGCATCATATTTATTTTTGCAAACAACCTCCTCAGCTTTATAAATTATAGCAGTTACCCACAACTTTGTCCGCGTCAATTTCTGATATTATTGTAGACAATTTTTTGCAAATTTAGTTTTTAAGTTTTTAAAAGAACATAATTATTTTAAAGTACTTCTGCGTAAATTATATGTTAATAATTGTGAAATTATTAGAACCAAAATATAATCCTTAAAACAAAATGAAATAGTATTTAAAAAGTATTATTATACGACAATATTATATCGTAAAAACAAATAACGCTGCATACAACTGTTCAGAAGGAAGCCGACCGCGCGTAATATCTTCTAAGATGCTCATTGAAATTAAGTGATGCCAAAGACAATTTTGTTCACAATTAAATACTCTTAATCAACAACACATAAAAGTGTCAATAATTGTGAAATTATTAGAACCAAAATATTATCCTTAAAACAAAATGAAATAGTATTTAAAAAGTATTATTACACGACAATATTATATCGCAAAAACAAATAACGCTGCATACAACCGTTCAGAAGGGAGCTGACCGCGCGTTATATCTTCTAAGATGTTCATTGAAATTAAGTGATGCCAAAGACAATTTTGTTCACAATTAAATACTCTTAATCAACAACACATTTATTTGGATAAAGATTAATATTATTATGTTGATACAACTCTAACAAATAATTGGTAATAATGCATTAATTTCGACCAAATTTGATTACCATAAAAACGGTTCTAGTGAGTTAATCTCAAAAGATAGACATATACTGTCGTGGACATTTTTTTAGATCATTTCAAGAGGAATAATCCTTTCATACATATTTTTTTGGTATCTTGAACCGTTTTCGCAGCGCACGCAACAGAAGCCCTCAAAGATGAATAATTTTCCCCGTTTTTTCCACATTTTCCATTGTTTCTTCGCTCCTATTAGTCGCAGCATGATGTTATATAGCTTAAAGCCTTCCTTGATAAATGGTCTATTCAACACAAAAGGAATTTTTCAATTCGAACCAGTAGTTCCTGAGATTAGCGCGTTCAAACAAACAAACAAACAAACAAACAAACTCTTCAGCTTTATAATATTAGTATAGATTGTGAAAAATTATAATTTTCAGGTTAGGTGATCTCCTGAAGATGATCTGGGGTGTTGTGGGAAGGATAGTGGGGAGAGTGTGAAAAATTACTGGGAAAGATCCTAGAAAGATATAATTGTGACAAAGCATTTTGTTCAAGTATTCCAGGCCAGAAGATAATTGAATGATAAATACTGCATAATGTTTGATTTTGGGATCATGTGCTGTTGGAGTTTTGGAAGGATTGTTGGGTTATATTTATGTACAGGGAATTGAGGGGGATTATTGTGTGACAGTTGTATGAGGTTGTTGGAGTATAGGGTTAGGGATTCATGACTGATACATGTGCATCTGCCTTGGGTTTTAGGATGTAGAGTAAAGAATATTTTACAAGGCATGTGTGACAGCTGTCAAATGTAGATATTGTTTGAGGTTGGTGGGTGTGTCATGGACAGAGATGTCTAGCTCATCTTTTTGCATGCAGTTGTCTATGTCAAGCAAAGTGACATAGGTGCAGGAGTCATACCATGTGATGTTTAGAGAGTGAATATTCCTAAGGGAGTTTAAGAAGTCAAGGAATTGATTTTAACTCAGAGACCAGGTCATAAAAAATTAATCTATGTTTTTGTACTACACAACAGGTTGTAAAATAATTTTTTAATGAATAGTCTCTTCTGTTTAGAAATAAGATTGACTTAGTAGAAAGTCATGCACATGCACATGACAATGTTCTGTATCTAATGGTAGATGTTGTTATATATTTATTATCTTACCTAAACCATTTAGTAGGAGGCCTACTACTTATTATTCATATGTAATCGTTTTCGTAATAATAGATCACATTTCAGCTCAGAACATAACCATGTTATATATCCGTTATCTTGCCTAAACCATTTAATAGAAGGCCTATTACATGTAATTCATACAGAAATTAATTTTTATAACCATTTTCTATAAAACACTTTTCATTTCACATTCAAACCATTGTCAGAAAGAAACAGAAAGAGCTAATAGAAAATTTTATATTAACCTTATTTGTTGCCTCCATGTTCACTAATGAGATATAAAATTATGGTCAATTTGATTAATTTCAAGTAGTATTTCACCATGAGCATGGAGATTGAACAAAAGAAAAAGGACATAATCTAAAATTATCAATTAATGGGAAAGGTTATCACAAATTGCATTATCACAGTTTGTCATCAGCATAGCTAGACGCATCCTGAATAAAATTGGAGTAGATAAGTAATTTCCAAATATGTTGTTTAGTCTTCATCTTTATTGTCAGTGTTCTGCCCTGAGGCAGGTTTTCACATGACTGCTCTGGATGCTCTTCTGTCTTCTGCTCTTCTCTTTATATATATGTAGTTGCCATCTGTGCTGTTGTCTGTGATCTTGGCTTTGCTTCTTCCTCTCACTCTCCCCCCATAAAGTAATCATCCTAAGGTGTCTTTTTAGCAAGTGCCCAACCCATTTCTTCTTTCTTTTATGACATGGAGTAATTTTCTCCTTTCACCAACCCTTTCAAGCACTTCAATATTACTTACTCTAACCATCCAGCTTATCCTTCCCATTCTCCTCCTTCTCAAATTCTTCTAACCCTTTATCATCTTCTCACCTCAGCATCCATGTCTCTGCCCCTAAAGAGCCACACTGTATACAAAACATTTGGCGACACTTTTCCAGAGCACTTTGTTTACTTTTACAGTTAACAGTCACCTCTTCCTATTAAACTGTGGTTTAGTAAGCTAAAGAATCTGAACTTTGTAACTAAAATATCTAGGAAGATGAAAGTAGGCTTAAATGAGAGAGAAAAATTCAATTAATAATAATAAAACAATAATTTGAGTTTTACAGGTTGAAAATGAAATTTTAGCATTGAAACTTGGTGACATCACCATGTGTGACTTTAAGGAATTAATAACTCTTAAAATTTGTAATCACTTAAAAGATTGGGAATAAAATATACTATAAGGTATGAAAGTTTCAGGAAAATCTGAGTAAAAATAGTGTACCATGAGAAGAAGCGATTTTTGTAACTCACAAGAGAATAGAACTTCCCCTCGCAAATACCCCTTCATTCTGGAATATGCCAGCTCAGGATTAGCCAAGACTATACATAGTAAATCAGAGTTCTCTTGGAGAGGCAGTTTTCAACAGTACTTGGTTGGTATAGAATGGGCGTGTCTTGTCTCCATAAGAACAGATATATAGTCAACATGTCAGTGCTAGAATTTCGACTGTGTGTTTGGGACTTACAAATTTTCATACCAGGCAATGATGTCATCTAACATTTGGTAGTTGATAATGAATAACATCAAATATTATCATGAACTGAAGGGATTTTCTTAGGTTTTCACCAACTATGCGGGATTTGTGAAAACTTTTTCAAAGTTGTGAACTTAAGTGAGTTAGTTGAATCTATGTGCCGTCTTCATTAATGGATGTGTATGTCAGATGCCTTTCCTTAGACTAACGACTGATACCAGTTATGCTACAAATCGTTTCAGAATATACAGTTTTCAATGAATTTACTTTTTTTCATTTGACAGTGCAACCTACCACCTGTTATCTGTTACAGGTTAAATTAATAGCTTGGTGACCAATTTTCACCCTGATACTTACAAATCTGATTCAAGTAGCACAAACTGTATCAGTAAAGATCAGAGCTACATGCAATCTGCTGTGTGCCCATAACCTTCAACAGCCAGGTAGCCTGATAATGTGATGCTAGAAAATGACGAAATTTTTAGATTGAATAAAGTTTACCAATGATATAAGGAAGGTAATGTTATGGAAAGTGTGGAGGGCTTGTATCCAGTTACTATTCAAGAGCCCTAAGGCAGTGATTTTGCGATACATTGATATAAAGAAATATTATATCACAGGTGAAAAGGAAAGAATCTACAGGCAGTTATGTGGTGAATGTCAACAATTTCTTTACCAAATTACAAATATATTTTTTTTTAAGATTGGGGGAGGGAGGGGGAGATTGATGGTAAGTGTTGCCCATGAAGGCAGATATATGCCATATAAGTGAGCCATAGGCAGCCACTATGAGGTGTCCAGTATTACTTGCATTTGGATCTTGGGCAGGTGGGACAGGGCAGAAGACAAGTGTCTCTTTTAAGTGTGGAGGGAAATACAGTAGGGAGAGAAACCTTAAAATGGAGGTTGAGGAAAGATCAGATCTCTTGCCAAGTGGAGTAATTGGAGTCTGTGTTAAGGAGTTGGTAGTATCAGTGTGTTATCTAAGGGCTTCAGTCATTAGTCACTATGATCCACAATCATGGATGATAAGTACTTGTCAGCTCGAAGATTTATCATGCTTAGATTTTTGGAGTGATCTCTCATGTCTCACAATTCAGCAGAATTTATGTTAATGGGCCAGGGTGTTGAACTCAGGAATGATGGTTATGAGAGCATAGATGTGAGGAACTCATAGAATAGGAGAAGAAGATAATGTTTATGGAGGGGAGGTATATCTAATTGGGTTGAGGGAAGGATTGCTGCTAGTGCAGATTCTGGAAAAATGAATGTGAGTCAGTAAAAACAGTAAAATGGTAAAAAAAAAAAAATGTAATGAGGGAGAACTTTAGAGAGAACAATAAGCTGACATAGGAAGACGGTTTTGGGGAAGGATTCCCAACAGAAATTTTGGTGTCTCCAAGTATGGGGCGTGGGTGGAGGCACTTGTGCAGGAAGTTGGGTGGGGAAAGGTAAATCAATTATTTCATCAGGTTTTATCAGACATATAGGCAACTGGAAACTGCTGGTTTCACCATTCTGCAGGTAAAAATTATCTAGTTTCTTCAGTATTTAAGTTTAGAAGAATTTTATTTGCAGAAGCTAATTTGTTTTTTGTGTTTTTAGAAATAATGGTGTATAAAGAACAAAGCAATAAAAGTTGGTAATTTAGTAGATATACACAAACTACATTAAGTAAAATATATTTTTGTTTGAAATAAAGATTTCTAATAATAAGATTTGTCTGAGCGTTCTGAAATGTTGTAATATAACCTAAATTTTGTTTATAAATCACTAAAAGTTGTTTAAAGAGTGTCGAGCTAGCATCAATTCTATTGCAAAACCTATTTACAGTCATTTTCTCACAGTTTGCAAGGGTTGTATAAATGTATATAAGATAATTGGATTGTAATGGTTTATAAACTTTGCTACTATTTAAGGTTTTGCCTATTTTACAATAGAAAAAAATAGGTCATAGGAATCAAAATTAAGTAGGTCACTTTGTACGTATAATATTGTACTGAAAAGCTATAGGGTTTTGAAATTTGACTCACTCATTTTATAGAAGTCGAAATAAACAGTTAAATAATTCCTGATCTCATAGTTTCAAGCTATGAAGATAATTTGTAGCCCAAATATGCATTAAATTTTGTAACATATTCCATGAATGTTTGACATTGATAGAAGTTTAGTATTCTCTTTAAAGGAAAATGATGAGTATGCAAGAAAACGTGTGTTTTTACGTAGTAGATGTTGGCTGAAGACAGAGGGAGGAGTGTAATTAAATGAAAGTAGAGTTTTTCCTGAACTAATTGAATTAATTTTTATGAAATTCCATATAATACTTTGGCTAGAATAATAATAATAAAAAAATTAATGTTAAATTTTAGAAAATGGCTGGCTTCCGATCGATTAATCGAGAAAACTAATTTCTTGAGAAAAATAACCAAAAATTGAAACTACATGAAGGAGGCTAGGTAATGACTACATAACTACATATCTTATAGAAAATTTTCTGGAGAATCGTATAAAATGCATTTAAGCTTTGTAGCTTTAAAAATTTCGGAGATATCAATTTTTAAATCTTTGTATCATGAATTGAACTAAGTTAAATAATAGTAGATAGGCTGGTTTATACATCAAAAGATAGGGAAGAATTTACAAATCACTTTAAATCAATATTCAGCATTGTAGCTTAAATACGAGGGTGAGTCAAATGAAAACATTAAATATTTTTTAAGTATTATTTATTGTGCAGAAGTGGTACAAAGCTGTATCACTTTTCAACATAATCTCTCCCACGCTCAATGAAAGTCCTCCAGTGCTTACAATGTGTATAAATTCCTTTAGAAAAAAATTCTTTTGGTAGTCCGCGCAACCACTCATGCACCGCGTGGCGTACCTCTTCATCAGAATGGAACTTCTTTCCTCCCATTGCTTCTTTGAGTGGTCAAAACATATGGAAATCACAGGGGGCAAGGTCTGATGAGTATGGTGGATGAGGAAGACACTCAAAATGCAGGTCTGTGATTGTTTCAACTGTTGTACGGGCAGTGTGGGGCCCTGCATTGTCATGTTGCAAAAGGACACCTGATGACAGCATTCCACGTCTCTTTGATTTGATTGCAGGCCGAAAATGATTTTTTAGGAGATCAGTGTATGATGCACTGGTGACAGTGGTCCCTCTAGGCATGTAATGCTCAAAAATCACGCCTTTTTCATCCCAAAAGATAGTCAGCATAACCTTCCCTGCTGATGGTTCTGTTTCGAAACTTCTTTGACCTGGACGAGGAGCATCTTCCACTGAAGTCACACCATTTGCGAACTTCCTACTCCATTCGTAGACTTGCTGCAGCGACAAACATGCATCACCATATTGAACCTTCATTCTTCGATGAATTTCAATAGGTTTCACACCTTCACCACTCAAAAACCCAAATAACAGAATGCTGTTCTTCCCTGGTAAAAGTCTCAAGTGGGGCAGCCATCTTTATATTGATACTGTGACGGTATTTGTGCATCTGCATTACGCTGCCACCTACAGGCCATTCTGCACGCTGCTTGTAGCACGCTTACCAACTTACAGGATAACGGCGCGAAATTTTGATTTTTTATTACAAATTTAAGGTTTTCATTTGATTCACCCTCGTACTTTGAATATGAGAGCAAATTTAAGATACGCCACTTAAATCAATTTTTGTGGCTAAACCATGAAAGATATGAAAATTTTTATTGGGATCATGTTTAAGCTTCAGACTACCTCTCACCATAATTTTGATGTGATCAGAAGAAAAAGTAATTCGAAAAGTTTGAATATTTCGTAATATCAGGGAAGCTTGTGGAAGACGTGGCATCCTCTATTTAAGGGACTCCTGCAGGAGGAGTGGGGACAGTTGTGGGAAAGCTCTTGTATTAGAAGGCCACACAGGTCATAAGGCCAAATTGGCATGATTATGAAGTGGTTAGGCAACCAGATAGTCCGGAAATGAAACTGAATCAACATCCATCTTGAATTATTTTCAGACGGACAGTGGTAAAGTATACTCACTCTCAATGTAACTGATTTTTCATCAGTCAGAGGTTTTGGGGAGTTGACTGCAATTTGTTTCACTATTTCAAAACTGCAATAATTTTTTAATTTGGAAAAGAAGATCCAATTGCTGTATTTTAGTCTATGAGTGATGTAAAATTTTGAAGAAACAGTATTTCTAAGTTTATCAGAAAGGTTACAGTGAGCTGTATTTTAACCACATACCTTCCCTAGTTGAGTTTAACAGCTAGATGGGGACCAATTGACAATCCACCCTTAGGCTTTGTGAATGGTCAAAGTTCAGAAATAATCTGTTATGTACTAACCCCACACGTAGGTATTCTCTGACAATGTACCATTAAGATGGGTGAGAAACCGGTGAACAGACTTTCATATTGGTTAGCAAGGACTACTATAGTTCTCTGGTGTTTATAAAAGAGAGATGAAATATACTCAAACTAGAGTTCTGGCAAAATACGTAAAAAAGCTAAGGACCTCGATAGTTTCCACAATGTAGGTATAAGTGAGATATGTAAATTCTGTTGGGACAAGTTAAATACGTATTTGGAGTTGATAGCTGTGAATGGGATGATCACAATAGGTGATGACTTACATATACCAGGCATGGCCTGAGTGAGAAAAATGATTAATAATAGAAGGAAACAGAGATTTCCTAACACCTTAGTGATGGGAGGAGACTATACATGAATGAAAGAGCAAATTATAGTGGGGCAAATATGTGGTGTCTTCCTAACATAGCCTGATAACCTGAACTACATAGGTTCACAGATTATGATATAAAGTGACTCTGAACTTTGGTGGATAAAGAGGGTGCAGTAAATTAGTAACAAAAATGAAAATTGACACAGAACTGTAAGAAGACATGGATTTTTGGATGGATGCAATATATGAGGTGGGCACCAGTATTGTTGAGTGGAAGATACAATAGCTCAATGTAATGTTAAGATTGGGAGAAGAAAGATCTTTTTTTTTTATAAAAAATTAAAGAAAAGTTCATATTATAACAGAGAGGTGGGAAGGTTGAAGAGGTTAAGCAAAATAGAAAACAATAGAATATGAAAGCACAGGAAACAATTCACACAGTTGAATAAATAATTAATAATAGCAAAGAGGGAAGCTGAAGATGCATTCACAAAGAATATTATAGTTGGATGAGAGAAACTGAATAGAACAACTGAAAATACTATGGATATGTTAGGAAATTGAGGAGAATAGAAGCAATACAGATAATTATGAATAAAGATGGGGCAATAGTTACCTGGTATATGAAGTAGAGGAAATATTAAGGAACTGTTTCATGAGATGGTTGGACTACGAAAGGATATAATAATAATTATAATCGATAAAATTGTGATGAAGCACCCACTCCAGCGGCAATCTCCCTAGACATCCCCTTTTTCTCTTTCCTCTTCCAACTTAATTTTTCACTCTACTAATTTTTACTTTAAATTCCTTCAGTGTTTCTGGTAAATTATTCATTACTTCTCTTGGCAATTTATTCCAGTCCCTCACACCCTTTCCTACGAAAGAAAATTTTCCCACACCCTCATGCCTGAAATCAAGTGCCAGCTTGTGGTCATGGTGAACTTTACCCTTCCAAGCACCTCTCTTAATTTTCCCACCAATATCTTTCCATGCTTCATCACCAGTATAGGCTTTGTACACTCCAATGATTCTCTTCACCCTCCTTCTATTCTCCAATCAATCCCGCTCCAGCTCCTTTATCACATTATTTACCCATTGAGTTCTGTGGCAATTTCGAAAAAAAACAAATCTGGCAGTCCTCACTGCACCCCCTCTAACTCCTGTATTTTATGCCCAAAATGTGGATCCCAAACTACACCACCCTATTCCAGCAATGGTCTGACCAAACTTTTGTACCCCAATTCCCTTATTTCTCTAGTTCATCCCCTCATCACTCTTTCCAACAGGTGAAGGATTTTGAACCCTTTCCCTACTACCTGTCCAATGTGTCCTGCCCAGTTATGTTTGCCATCAAATGTTGTGCTGAGGCATATTAGTGCAGGAGAGCTAGCCATGAAAAAATGTTGGGTAAATTTTTTGGATAAATCAATATCTTACTTGGATGAATTATTAATAGATAGTAAGCATAGAGTTATGGTAAGAAATACAGTACTAAGATAAGTGGAAGTGCGAACAGAAGTGCCACAGAGCATTGAACTGGGACCATTTGTAATAATTATTGTACCAGTAATGATATTTTCACATTTTGGTTTACAGTTAGAGGTTAAGGCAGTTTTCAAATGAAATATTTATATAATATAATAGAAATTAGCAACGATTATGAATAGCTACAGAGGATTAGGATAGAGTATCTAATTGGGTAAGTCAATATGAAGTGAGGTTAAATCTACATCTACATCCATACTCAGCAAATCACAAACATTGTGGGTGGCAGAGGCTGCTAAGCACCAATCCTAAACCCATTCATTCCAATCCCAAATAGCATGATGAAAGAAGTAATACATAAAAGCATCAGTATGGCAACTTATTTCTCAAATCTTGTCTCTCTGGTCATTGAAACCTAAATTGGTTGGCAGAAGAAGTATTTCATTGCACTCGTAATTTAAAGATTTCCGCATATTCTCCGATAAATTCAAATGCAAACTACATCGTTTGTCTTCCTAACAATCCCCGCACAATCCATGTATCAATTCTGTGATGCTTTCATAAGGGCTGTAGCAACAAATCATGAATTGAGCGGCTCTCCTCTGCACCCTCTCCAATGAGTCAATCAGGCCCTTGTGATACGGATCACAAACTCCACAACAGTAATCCAGATGCAGATGCACTTGTGTTTTATATGCTATTTCCTTTGAATGAGCATTAAAGATCCTCAAAATATGACCTATGAATCGAAATTTAGAATTAGCTTTGCCTACAATGGAGGTTATGTGCAAGTCCCATTTCATGTTGCTTTGTATTATCACCCCCAGATACTTCAGGTAATAAACCACGTCAACAACTAAATTGTTTATTTCGTACTCATGAGCAAACTGATTGTTTTTTTACTGATTCGCATTACCATACACTTTTTGCAATTAAGTGTAAGCTACCATTTATGACACCAATCGGAAATAGCATCCAAATCGTGCTGAGTTTCTAAGCAATCGTCAGAGCGCCTTATTTCCCTATAGCTAACTGCATCGTCAGCAAACAATTGCAACCAGCATTTAAGGTTGTCACCTGGATCATTTATCAATATTAAGAAAAGAAGTGGTCCTATTACACTTCCTTGAGGAACCCTCGAAGTAACGTATATCTTAGAAGAAGCTTCCCCGTCAACAACTTCATACTGTGATCGACCAGTTAGAAAGTCACGAATCTATTCACAATTCTGATCAGATATACCATATGCACGAATCTTCGCTAAAAGTCAGCTGTGTGGTACAGAATCGAAAGCATTCTTAAAATCCCAGAAAATTGCATTAACTTGTGAACCTGCATTGATAACTTTCCTTATGTCATGGGAAAATGGGCCAATTGTGTTTCACACGATCTCTTCTTCCAAAATCTGTGTTCACATGTTGTAAGTAACTCATTTGCATCTAAAAACTTCATAACGTTAGAGCATATGACATGCTCCAGAATTCTACTGCAGACAGATGTTAGAGAAATGGGTCAGTAATTCCTAGGATCACTCATATTTCCTTCCTTGAAAATGGGAATTACTTGGGCTATTTTCCAACTAGAAGGTACTTTCTCCTCTTGTAATGAATTACGGAATATATCTGATAGAAATGGTTCAATTTCCTCTGCGTATCCAAAAAATCCTCTTACTGGTATACCAACAGGACCCGGCACTTTACCCCACTTCAGGAGATTTAATTGCTTTACAATACCTACGCTATCAATTTATATCGGATCCATCTCTAATTCCACATGATGTGGTAAAGTGGTGATGTTTTCCATGTTTTCCTGCGTGAATGAATTTGGTGTTAAATGCTATAGCATTGTCATGGCTGTCGTCAACTTCCCATCCGTCTTTTATTAGAACTGGCCTACTTTTTCCACTACAACTAACTTTTTTTTAGATATGACCTAATTTTCTTAGGGATTTCGGTGAGGCTCTTAGAAAGAGAATTAGAACGAAAGTCATTAAAGGCATCACGCATCACATTCTTAACATGTTCCCTTATCTTCTCTAACTTATCTAAATCAGTCCAATGCATCGTCCTTTTTGATCGTGCATGTATCTTCCTTTGCTTTTTGATTAACCTTTTTACATCCCGTGTATACCATGGGTTATCATTCCCTTCCCTGATTGTCCGTTTCGTTATATACAAGTCCATACCTTCCCTGATTATACTTATGAATCGATGCCACCTCTCTTCAACGGTGCCTCATGCTACTATGAAGGTATGGTGATTATGCCTCAAATATGTTCTAAAACACTCTTTTGAAGCCTTTGCGAATATGTAAATGATCCTTTCTTTCCTCTTTTTACGCATGGTCGTTAATTTTACTGTAGCAATTACAGCTTTGTGATCACTTATTCCTGTGGTGCTAGAAATATCCCTTAATAATTGAGGCCTATTTATAACAAGAATATCTAAAATATGTTTGTTACCATTGAGGCTTCACGTAGGTTCAGTTATGAGCTGCTCAAGATTGTAATCTGAGAAAACGTCTAGAATGATTTTGCAAGTTGCTTTATCCCTGCCCCAGTAATGTCAACATAATTGATCTCCAGCATCCATTGAGTCAAGTGCCGCCTTTTCTGTATATTTTATTTAAAGTGTTGTAGTTAGATTTTATCTTAGAATAATTTCTGTCATCGCAGAGTAGCAGATAGTTAATCTCCAACAACCATCAAGTCAAGTGCCGCCAGTTGTGTGTATTTTATTAAAAGTGTTGTAGTTAGATTTTATCTTTGAACAATTTCGGTAGTTACAAAATAGCATATAGTTGATCTCCAGCAACCGTCGATTCAAGTGCCGCCAGTTCTGTATATTTTATTTAAAGTGTTGTAGTTAGATTTTATCTTTGACTAATTTCTGTTGTCACATAGTAGCAGCTAGTTGATCTCCAACACCCCTCCTCACTCGCCTCCGTATAGGGCACTATCCTCTGATGCACAGCTTTCTTCTCCGCCGGGAGGACCCACCGGAATGTGATGCTTGTGGCGTACCTTTGACGGTACGCCACATTTTAAGTGATTGTATTTTATTTTTAGACTTAAGGGCAGACGTTGGCTTAGCCAACGATCTGTCCCTAATTTTAAACAATGATAGTGACAATGTGGCCAAGGTTTTAAAGTTTTGTAGCATGGCCGGTCTTGTCCCAAAAATTTTGGGCAGACCGGCCTAGGTTTTAGATTGGATTGGTGGCCTTTTACAGCCACCAATCCAAGTACTGTTTTTAGTTGTGACCTTGTTTACCTGGCTGGCCCCTTTACAGCCAGCCAGTTAGTTCTTCGTTTCAAACTGGTTGGCCCTTTTACAGCCAACCAGTCAATGTATGTAGTTTTACTCTATGTGTCCTGTGTACTACCGTATATTATTATTATTATTATGTTTTATTTTTTCCGTCTGTGGGGCTGACCCCTCTACAGTCAGTCATACAGACGGAATGCCAGTCAGTATTTTAGTATTTTATTGTGCTGTCTCTGTGGCAGACCTTTTTACAGTCGGCCACTTAGACGGCAATTTTGTCACATTGTCACGTCTCGTATTTGTTAGGGCGCTAATAACCAGGGCCGCATTTAAGCATAGGCTACATAGGCTGTAGCCTAGGTGCCCGCACCACAAAGTGGGGCCCGCACCACAAAGAGGGGCCCCTCACCAACCAGTAGTAAAGCTAAAAAAAAAAAAGGTCGCCCATAAAGTTTTTAGGTCGAATTTCGAATATTTCGAAATTTAAGAATCCAGCCACTGCCGACAGGGGGCCCGCACCACATGTATAGCGTAGGGGCCAACAAAGCCTAAATGCGGTCCTGCTAATAACCCCGATGTTGACGCGCCCTAAAGCACAAACAACAACAACAACATCCAGCACCCGTTTAGTCAAGTGCCACCAGTTCTGCATATTTTATTTAGAGTTTTGTAGTTAGATTTTATTTTTGAATAATTTCTGTCATCGCAGAGTAGCAGCTAATTGATCTCCAGCAACCGTCGGCAACCGATACATGAAGTAGTACCTCCAGTGTTAATATAAAGTGCGCAGTTAGCTTAAGCTTCGTCTTTGTATATTTGGCTATTGCCAAAAGGCCTCCTATTGAGAACGCATAGTGAGTCCATTTTTTGTGTACTGCTTAGATTTTCTTTCTGTAAGGTAGTATGTGTAGGGACTGTGCTTGTTGTGTGCAGACTCAGGCTGAGGTGACTGATCTGTGCACCCAGCTTGCAGCCTGTGCGTTGGCAGCCCCACAAACCGCCAAGTGTGGACAACTGTAGAAGGGGGTTTTAGTGGTCGGTAGCTCCAATGTTAGGTGCTTTATCGAGCCCCTTATGGAAATGGCAAATAGGTCGGCGATAAAAACCCGGTATCCATTCATTGTGTATTACGAGGGTTCTGATCCAAGATGTGGAACAGGCCATCTTGGATGCCGTTGAAGGGACAGGGTGCAGCCAGCTGTGGATTGTGGCTCATGTAGGCATCAATGATGCCTGCCGCCTAGGGTCGGAGGTTATCCTCACGTCCTTCAGGCGACTTGCGGAAAGGGTGAACTCTGTGGCCACTGGCAGCAAGATTTCTGCTGAGCTAACCATCTGCAGATTGTTGATAGGACTGACTGTTGTCCTCTGGTTCAGAACTGTGTTGAGGGGCTGAACTAGAGATTACGGCATTTCCGTGATTGTCATGTCTGCAGATTCCTTGATCTTCACCCTGGTGTTGAGTCTTGTAGGGATCCCTTGGATAGATCAGGAGTGCACTACACACAAGAATTGGCTACATGGGTGACAGGGGCCGTGTGGAGTGTATTGGTTTTTTTTTTTAGGCTGAGGGACGATGACCCTGAGAAGGAAATTCAGTTACGGACAACCAAGCTAACTTCAGCACCGCGTGTTAGGGGTAGCTTAAAAGAATCTCGAACATTAAAAGTTCTAGTAGTTAACTGCAGAAGTGTTTGTAATAAACAGCCTGAACTAAAAAATGTTATTCGTAGTACAGCTGCTGATATCGTAATAGGCACAGAAAGTTGGTTAAAGCGGGATATAAGTTCAGCCGAAATTTTTAATAATAGCATGAACATTTTCCGTAAGGATAGGTTGCATTCCCAAGGAGATGGCGTATTTATAGCTGTTAGTAAGTACCTCCCATGTAGCGAAATAGATGTCGATACTGTTTGCGAAATCATATGGATCAAGCTCAACATAGCTAGGACAAAACTTGTGATAGGCTCCTTCTATCATCCACCAGATGCAGTGTAAATATTGCTGAGGCCTTAAGAAATAATGTAAATAATATAGCTTTGCAATTTCTGACCATATGATAAAGCAAGGTAGTGACTTTAACTTGCCAGATATCGACTGGACTAATTACGTTCACGTGATTATGGGCAGGGATAAAATAGCTTGCGAAATCATTCGAGACCTCTTCTCAGATCACAAACTTGAGCAGCTCGTAACTAAACCAACGCAATGCCTCAATGGTAGCGAAAATATTTTGGTTATAGTCCTTACAAATAGGCCTTAATTGTTCATGGATATTTCTACCATCGCTCGAATAAGTGATCACAAAGCTGTAATTGCTACAGTAAAACTAACAACCATGCGCAAAAAGAGGAAAGAAAGGATCGTTTACAGATTCGAAAAGGCTTCAAAAGAGTGTTTGAGAGCGTATTTGAGGAATAATTGCCATACCTTTTTAGTAGCAGGAGGCGCCGTTGAAGAGAGGTGGCATCGATTCTTACGTATAGTTGGGGAAGGTATGAACTTGCATATACCGAAACGGACAATCAGGGAAGGGAACGATCCTCCATGGTACACACGGGAGGTTAAAAGGTTACTCAAAAAGCAAAGGACGATACAGGCTCGATCAAAAAGGACGATGCTTCGGACTGAGTTAGATAAGTTAGAAGAGATAAGGGGACACATTAAGAATGCGATGCGTGACGCCTTTAATGACTTTCGTGCCAATTCTCTCTCTAAGAGCCTCACTGAGAACCCTAAGAAATTTTTGTCGTATGTAAAAAACGTTAGTTGTAGTGGGAACAATCAGCCAGTTCTAATAAAAGATGGACGGGAAAGTTGAAGACAGCTGCGACAAGGGTACCGTATTTAACACCGAATTCAAAAATTCATTAATGCGCAAAAACATGGAAAACATCCCCACTTTACCACATCGTGTGGAATTAGAGATGGATCCGATAGAAATTGATAGCGTAGGTATTGTAAAGCAATTAAAACTCCTGAAGTGGGGTAAAGCGCTGGGTCCTGCTGGTATACCGGAAAGAGTATTTTCTGAATATGTGGAGGAAATTGAACCATTTCTGTTAGATATATTCTGTAAATCTTTAGAAGAGAAAAAAGTACCTTCTAGCTGGAAAATAGCCCATTGTAATTCCCATTTTCAAGAAATGAGATCGGAGTGATCCTAGGAATTATCGACCCATATGTCTAACAGCTAACTGCAGCAGAATTCTGGAGCATGTTATATGCTCGAACATTATGAAGTGTCTAGATGAGCACGAGTTCCCATGACGTAATGAAAGTTATCGATGCAGGTTCGCAAGTTGGTGCAGTTTTCTTGGATTTTAAGAAAGCTTTTGATTCTGTACCACACAACCGACTTTTAGTGAAGATTCGAGCTTACGGTATTTTGGCTCAGATCTGCGAGTGGATACTTGATTTTCTAACTGATCTATCACAGTATGTCGTTGTCGACGGGGAAGCCACTTCTAAGATAAATGTTACTTCGGATGTTCCTCAAGGAAGTGTAATTGGACCACTTCTTTTATTAATATTTATAAACGATCTAGGTGATAACGTCAAATTCTGGTTGCGATTGTTTGCCGATGATGCTGTTATCTATAGAGAAATAATGTGTTCCAACGATTGCTTAGAAATTCAGCGCGATTTGGATGCTATTTTCGATTGGTGCCGTAAATGGCAGCTTGCACTTAATTGCAAAAAGTGCAAGGCAATGCGGATAAGTAACAAAAAGAATCAGTTTGTTCATGAGTACAAAATAAACAATACAGCTGTTGACATGGTTGATTCCCTGAAGTATCTGGGGGTGATGGTATAAAGCAACATGAAATGGGACATGTACACAACTTCCGTCGTAGGTAAGGCGAATTCTAAATTGCGATTCATAGGTCGTATTTTGAGGAATTGTATTGCTCATACAAAGGAGATAGCATATATAACACTAGTGAAACTGCATCTTTATTACTGTTGTGGAGTTTGGGATCCGTATCGCAAGGTTCTGATTGACTCAGTGGAGAGGGTGCAGATAATGGCCGCTCAATTCATGACTGGTTGCTACAGCCCTTATGAAAGCGTCACAGAATTGATACATCGATTGGGCTGGGATAGGTTGGAGGACAGAAGACGTAGGTTGAGTTCGAATCTATTGGACAATATGTGAAAAAACTTAAATTTCGAGTGCAATGAAACACTTCTTCCGCCAACCTATTTAGATCGTAATGACCGGAGGGATAAGATTAGATAAATAAGATGCCGTATGGATGCTTTTATGTATTCCTTCTTTCCTCGCGCTATTCGGGATTGGAATGCGCTTGTTTAGGATTGGTGCTTAGCAGCCTCTGCCACCCACAATATTTGTGACTTGCAGAGTATGGATGTAGATTTAGGTGTGGAATTAGTCCAGTTGATATATGGCAAGTTAAAGTCACCACCTAGCATTATTGTATGGTCTGGAAATTGTCAAGCTATATTATTTAAATTATTCCTTAAGGCCTCGGCAATAGTTACGCTCGTCTCTGGTGGATGATAGAAGGAGCTTATCAGAAGTTTTGTCCTAGCTACGTTGAGTTTGATCCATATGATTTCGCAGACAGTATCGACATCCATTTCGTTTCATGGGAGGTACTTACTAACAGCTATTAATATGTCACCTCCTTGGGAATGGAACCTGTACTTATGGAAAAGGTTTGTACTACTATTAATGATTTCAGCGGATCTTATACCTAGTTTTAACCAACTTTCTGTGCCTATTACGATATCAGCATCTATACTATGAATAATGTTTTTGAGTTCAGGCAGTTTATTGCAAACACTTCTTCAGTTAACTACTGGAAGTCTTAATGTTCAAGATTCTTTTAAGCTGAATTTATCTGGCCTGTTTGTAAGTGAATTTCGTTATCAGGGTCATGCTTCCTCAGCCTAAAAAAAACCCCAATCCACTCCACATGCCCCTGGCACCCGTGTAGCCGATTCCCGTATGTAGTTCACCCCTGATCTATCCAAGAGATCCCTACAAGATTCAACCCCAGGGCCTAGATCAGGGAATCTGCAGCCATCACTATCACAGAAACGCAGTAGACTCTGGTTTAGCCCCTCAACATGACTCTGAACCAGAGATCCACAGTCAGTTCTATTGACAATGCTGCAGAAGGTTAGCTCAGCAGAAATATTCTGGCCAATGGCCACATAGTTCACCCTTTCTGCAAGTTGCCCAAAGAAAGAGAGGATAACCTCTGACCCTAAGCAGCAATTATCATTGGTGCCGACATGAGCCACATTCCACAGCTGGCTACATCCCGTCTGTCCAATGGCATCCTAGATGGCCTGTTCCACATCTTGGATCAGACCCCCCAGAATTCACAACGAATTTTTACTGGATTTTTTCCCCGACCTGGGCTGTGGGGCTGCCAATTCGCAGGCCAAGAATTGTAGGACTGAATCAGTTCCACAAAATTTGTCAAACTGATTGGACAGTGGTACAAGCTCACGTTCCTGGGAATCAGGCTTGCAAGACTGCCCCTGCATGTGACGTTGACATCCAGAAACCACACACCAGCCACCACTAGGCGATTGCCACAGAGATTCTGATGTCTCAGCTTGGACTGCAAGTACGATGACTGGTAGGGGAGAACCTGTGAGCCACTTAGCTTCCATAGGGTCACCAATACCACATTTACTGCACTCACTTATGGCAGATTCCAGCTGTGTAACTCTAGTTAACAAAGCTGCAAGCTGAGTGCGTGTATCAGCCAGCTCAGACTGCATCTGCAAACAACAACCACCGTCCCTACACATACTACCTTTTGCTACAGAAAAAAAACTAAGAAGTACGGGAAAAACAGACTCACTAATTGTTCTCATCAGGTGGATTTTTGGCAATAACCAAATATACAAACACAAAGCTAAAGCTAACTACACACTTTAAATTCAATTAAAAATGTAGGTAGTACTTCACATAATGGTTGCCAGTAAACGACTGCTGCTGCTACTGATAAAAATATATGCAAAGGTTTAGCTACAGCTAACTATATACTTTAAATTAAATTAACACTGGAGGTAGTACTTCACGTAACAGTTGCCGACGAACAACTGCTGTTGCTATTGATAAACAAATATGCAAAGATGAAGCTACAACTAACTACACACTTTAAATTAAATTAACACTGGATGTAGTACTTCACCTAATGGTTGCTGACGAACGACTGCTGTTGCTGGAAAAAAATTCTTCAGCTTATTAGGTACACACAGAAAAATGAAGATTATGTGTGATTTATGTAATGGATGCAGAATTGCCTGTTGAAGTTATGTAGTGTACATGTCTTAGCATGTTATTAGTAAGTAAACTATGCTAGGCTGAATATTTTGAGGGGGTTATAGGGAAAGGTTTAAAATGGCTGCAGCTATTCATAAAAGTAATGAGGAGGGGGTGTTAACAGGCTGGCAATAGAAGGGATAAGAAATATAGTCTGACCTTTGCTTGGATATATTAGGCTTTTGGTTACCAAACATTGTTTGGTTTCTAGGTATGAAAATCTGTTTTAGCTAAATACTTTCTGCTGAAACTGTCTGTAAGCTCAGTGCAACTTCCTTTTGTCAATATTGTTTCTGACACATATTGACTTAGTTATCAGATGCCAATTGTAAGCTACCTTACTCTCTATTTTCGATATTCAGTCACGATCCAACGAAGTTTGAGGTTAACAGTCAGTACACGATACCATAGTTGAAACCGAAATAACAACACTTTAAGTTCAGAAAAGTAAATAAACAACACATAACAACCATAAATAAGAAGTTTCTAATAAAATATAAACCATAAACTTACCTAAATAAGCGTAATCCGTAATAATCCTGAAGTAAAGTAAACAGATCTGTTTATACAACTACAACACTAATATTCCGCTAAATTAAACACTGTAAAGCACTTTAATAATTATAATTTCACCTTTGGATATTAAATTCACTAATAACTCGCAGTTCCAGACTAATTTAAAGCAGTAAATATGATTTTTAAAGCATCTACACATGGACTGAGCTTAATATTTAGTTTCAGCACATCTCAACAGTTTCAGAGCTTTAAAAGTAGATGTAACCAAGCAAAATAACCGGCCAGTTAATATTCTTTAAGTTTCCGATAACCATCAACTAATAAAAAGAAGTTACAAATAAATAAAAGTCCACTTTGTGATGGCGTCATAGCAACGAACTTGTAAAATTGGATTACTCTCCGACTAACAGATTTCACGAGCTAAAAACTTTTCTAAAGTACTTAAATGAAATAAAGGTTCGATTTAAAATTAGTTTTAGGCCACAATAGACTTTAAATAAAAAGTGAAGTTTCGGTTGCACAATCTGGGAAAACAGTAAAATTTAGAAATTCTATAACTTCTGATAGCCTTAACCAATTTAAAAGATTTTTACACCAGTAAACTCAGCAAAGGCTGGGGAATACTTTGAAAATAATATTAACTTGATATTTTAAAGTTTTGCAAGTCCAAATTTCGCATGTGACGTATGATGACGTATTGCAATACTTGAAACAAATGTGATTTTAAATTAACCAACTTCCAAAATTCATTTTTACCGGTCTGGAAGCTCTAAAAACAAAACCAATCACATCACTACACTTGTCTCATTACGCTCTTCATCTTGTGATTTTCTGGTAGTTTGTAGTTAACAGATTCTTTTTCTAGACAGACTATTGTCTAGGTCAGTAGGCCATTTTGATAAAAGGGGCCCGGGCGCCATTCTTTACACGTTTTGTTGAAGTACTTGGTTGGGTTAACATGTAGTCTTTTGCTAAGCGAGTTCAAGCAGGACCGGCACAGGATTGCGGTGGCTGATGGGTAGACAAGCAGCATGGCCGACTGACGCCATTATAAAACAGGCGGGGCAATATCTAATTTCCGACATGTGTTCAGCTTAACTTTCAATTTCATTCGGGGTGTTGCGGTCTGTTCTGTTTCATGACTTGTGATCTTCGGCAAATGATTTTCTCCGATTGCCATTGCTAACTGTGACTTTATGTAAATTCTGTGAAAAGTTTAAAGAATATATTTATTATTTATTTATTTATTAATCAATCTTGTTCCATGGATCCCTGCTGAGGAAGTACCTCTGGGATGTGAAACATGTCATTGTTGATACATATACACATAATATGAGTCATATCATAGTAAATATATATATATATACATATTTTACAAATACAAGAAATAATAATAAACATACATTTTTGCAACTGAGTTTTGCAAACGTCATAATGAGTACAATTAATTATTTTCTTCAAATTCTTGAATGGAGTAGAAGGAGTTGCCAATAAGATAATCTCCAAATTTTTGTTTGAATACATCTTTATTATCTGAAAGCTGTTTTATGTGATTAGGTAGTTTATTAAACAGATGTATCCCAGAATAATTAACTCTTCTTTTTACTAATGACAGAGATGTTTGTGTTTTATGCAAGTTATTTCTGTTTCTTGTATTGAAACTGTGTACCTGTGAATTAGGTGTAAACAGGTTAAAATTTTCTATGACAAAGCTCATGAGAGAATATATATACTGAGAATACATTGTAAGAATATTGAGTTTCTTAAAGAGTTGTCTGCAAGAAGTTCTTGGTTTCACCCTACACAGAAACCTAATAGCTCTTTTCTGCGCTATGAAAACTTTTTTACTTTGTGAAGATTTTCCCCAAAAAATTATGCCATATGACATTACTGAATGAAAATATGAGGAGTACACCTGTTTCATTAATTCTAGATCTGCTGTTAGAGAAAGTGTTCGTATTGCGAAGGTGGCACTACTAACTTTGTCAGTAGTGTAGTGATATGATCATGCCAACAGAGTTTCTGATCTATTTTAATACCAAGAAATTTTATACTCTCTGTTTCTAAGATTGTGTTGTTTTTATAGTTTATACATATATCTGGCTGTGCATAGTTTTTTTGTTTTAAACCTAATATAATGTGTTTTTTTTCAAAATTTAATTTTAATGAATTTGCCTTAAACCAATTTGCTACTACTCTAAGTACTTCATTTACATTAAATTCTACAGTACTGTTTGGTGTTTTACGCACAGTCAGGTTAGTGTCATCTGCAGATAAAACACTCTTAACTTTGTCGGATACATTTCCAGGAAGGTTATTGATGTATAACAGAAAGAGGAGGGAACCTAAGACAGAGCCTTGTGGAATTCCATGTTTTATTTTCTCCCAGTCTGATGAAGCATCTTTACGTATTTTAGAATTAAAAATTGAAACTTTTTGCATTCGGCTTGCAATGTATGATTTAAACCATTTACCTGCGGTCCCAAAAATACCATGGTATTCAATTTTTTTCAAAAGTAATTCATGATTTACACAGTCAAGATCACAAAATATTCCTACAGGATTCATTTTATTATTTAGTTCCTCAAATGTGTTATTTAAAAATGAATATATAGCCATATCTATGGATGATCCGTTTTTGAACCCAAATTGTGAATTAGTGAGGATATTATAGTGTGTAACATGTTTTATTGCTCTACTATACATGACTTTTTCAAAAACCTTTGAGAATGTTGAAAGTAATGAAATGGGACGATAGTTGTCTACACATGTTACTTCTCCTTTTTTAAATAATGGTTTTACAACAGCATATTTTAGTCTATCGGGAAAAACACCTTGTATTAAGGATTCATTACAAATGTGAGCAAGTACATGACTGATACAGTCTGAACATCTTTTCAGTAATTTACTTGAAATATTGTCATAGCTGGAAGAATTTTTAGGTTTTAATTGTTTAATGAGTTTATTTATTTCTGAGAATGTTACTGGTGGCAATTTCATCTCCACAAAGCTATTTGGGAAAGCAGTCTCAAGAAGCCTTGGAGCACTATGTGGGGATTGCTTTTCTATGCCTAATTTATCTACTACTGACGTAAAATGATTGTTAAATATTTCACAAACTTCCCCTACTTCGCTATACACATGTCCATTTTGTTCTATTTTTATGTCTTTAGAGTGATTTACAGTTTTTCCTGTTTCAGTCTTTATTATATTCCATATTGTTCTCATTTTATTGTCTGAATTTTCAATTTTCGCTGATATGTACCTGTTCTTGGCCTTCCTTATTACATTTCTTAGTATTTTAGAATAAAGTTTATAGTGAACTTTCAGCGCATAGTTATTTGATTCTCTCCTTTTTAAAATAAAGGTCCCTCTTTGTTTTACTAGAGATTCTAATACCCTTTGTTATCCATCCCATGCCCAGTTCATTGTTTGGAGTGTTGAGAATTTTCCTTTTTTTGAAACTACCTTCAAAAAGTGTTAGAAATATATTCAGAAAGGAATCAAATTTCGCATTAACACCCTGCGCATTATATACTTCTAACCAGTTTTCATTGTTTAAGGTATCTATGAAGTGTTTTATATTATTTTCACTAATATTTCTTCTATAAACCCAACTTTTCTTTATCTGTTTAACAGTGTTCCTGGACTCGATACATAATAGCTGGGCATCATGATCTGAGATACCATTTATTACTGGAAGTATGCTGTAATTACTGCACTGAGAAATATCAATAAAAAAATTATCAATTGCAGTCCTGCTATTATTTTGTATTCTCGTAGGAATATTTACAAGTGCTGTTAAGTTAAAAGACAACATCAAGGCTTCCATATCTAATCTATCATTGCTGTGATTCAGAAAGTCAACATTGAAATCTCCACATAATACTATTTGTTTGCTATTTGTAAAACTTAGTAGCAAAGACTGTAAATGAGATAAAAACAGTCTGAAATTACCTGAGGGGGCCCTGTAAATTGCTATCACTATCAGCTCTTCCTTATCATATTCTAGTTTAGTAACACAACATTCAAAGTGTTGTTCTATACAATACTTACTTACAACTACACTACTGCATTCAATATTATTTTTAACAAAAATGGCAACTCCCCCTTTCTCCATTTTACATCTGCAGAAATATACTTCAGTTATCCGGATTCAGACTTTCATTTCTACTTTAGTACCTTTCTTACAGGAGGTTAATCTGTAAGTGGCGGCCGCAATAATTATTACAGTTAGCATTCTACAAGGTTTTACACGGTTATAGAACTTTTTCCGAACTTTGACAACCTTTTGGATTACTTCAAGTTTAGGTGGACAAGCCGATACCAACCCCGATATTGGCTTCGACCCTAACACAATGTCTTTGAATAAAATATTTCCAAGCTTACTTAATTTTTTTGTCTTATGTTTCAAAAGTGGTATGGTGTAACCAGTGGCAGCTCTAGATGTAATGACACTGTGACATGTTGCCACCCACCAACTAAGAATAAATAAAATTAAAAAATACATATAATGAAAAAAAAAATTAAAAATGTGCCATTCCCTAAGATATGACAACATATGTCACCTAAAGGAAATATTGAACACCATCTGTTGGCCACATCATTGAACTGTTTTTTTTATCATGGAGTTGGGTACCAGGCAGCACTTATAAAATATGTACAATGGAAGCTTTGTGCAAATTTAGAAGGGTAAAGGGGAAGGGGTGTCTGTTTGCAGGTTGTGACTTGTGACTACTCCGTTCTGTCTCATGGTGTCCCTGGTTAGTGACCAGACATGTAGCCTCTGCAACATTATAGTGCTCAAAAAAAGTTAGTAACACTTTCAGTATAGTGCAACAGCAGATGCAGTTTTTGTTACATTTAGCCTCTAGAAGCTTTGTCAATTCAAGGAGCCAAAATTGTTTCTATTTCTTAGTTCCGTTATGGAGTTTTTAATCAACTTTGTAAAAGCACTTACCAAAAAAACGACTCTCAAGTGAAATGTGTTCTAATGTCGGAAATGGTGTGCCACTGCCATTGTGAATATCAAAGTCATTAGATGTGTTCCCTGTAGGCAGTACCAGATTAAGAAAGTATGTAGCCCTCCAAACTCAAATTTTTTTCACCTTATTTCTTGAAAAAATATCAAATACAAGCACAATCAAAAAGTTTTGTTGATCACTAATTGAATAAATTATTTATTTTATTCAATTAAACACATTAATTTTACAATTTATGGTATTTTGAATCTTACTTGTATTTTTCTTATACTACAATGAAACAAAAAAAATATGCTTTTTATATTACTTTGATTGTTTTATTTTGGATTATTTTATTAGTTTTTATTATTTTAATTTATTGAAAAGAAAATATTAACTCACAGGGGTGTCTTAAAAATCAGGGGCCTGTTGGTTAATCCAGCACTGCCTGTAGGTCTCCTCATCAATTTTTGGCTGATCAGTCATTCTTTAGCTTTAGAATTGATTCATTCAATTTAGAAATCATGTCTTTAATCCAGCAATGCACACAGATAATGAGACATTCACACATTACAATTTTTTTTAAAATTGCAAGATTTTTTGTCAACTCTGAGCTGATCTTGCAGGCATCTTTCACTTCAACAGTGAAGATAAATAATCTGTTAAAAAATTTAAGTTTTGTCACTACCTGAGCAAATCTCTTAGGCCAACACAGTGTCTAATTGTCAGTATGGAGCTATTATTTCTGTATCAGGAAACTGCAGTCACAATTTAATCTTATGTTTGTAAATTAGTCATCAAGAATCCTTTCCCACTTCCAGAATATTGCTAGTTCGCCATGGTCCATTATGTTCCTTGTAACAAAAATTTACCACAAAACAATGAACACTTCATGATTTTTTAATTGCAAGGAAAGGGAAAATGACTCATCACTCACTAACGTTGAAGGCAGTGACGAGAGAAGAACATATATCACGAACACACAAATAAACTCAATATTTTGGTTATTAAACCTTATTCATTATGGAGAAAATGAGTCATGAGGCTCGGGAGGTGTGCACACGCCGAGGGTTGCTACATGACTAGATGGATTATCAATATGGTGGTGGGACTGAGATATTGTATATAAATATGTAAATCGTAGATGGTGGTACAAAAAAAAGTGGGGGGAGAATTTAGTAAATAAATATGGACGGATATATTTTGAAAAATAAAATAAGGTAATTAGTTAAATGACAATAATGGTACTAGTAATCCTACTAATAATCAGTGATGCGTCAAGGAAAGGAATTTTATCTGTGGTTGAGGCCGGGTGGGTATCTGGTATCTAGGATATTTTGGTAATCAAATTCCCATCTGCAGAGTTCTGAGGCAGCGGTAGTTTCGGGGGAAACTCTGATTGCTCTCACGGTGGAACAGTCATTGAAGTTGTTGGGGTTGTGGTAGTTAGCATGTTCTGGTATGGGAAGATATAAATTGCAGGGTGTGAACTGTTTGTCTGTGGCCATTCATTCTGGTTGAGAGTTGTTGTGTAGTCAGGCCTATATAAGAACTCGTGCAGTGGCGACAAGTTAGGTGGTATATGATGTGCGTAGTGGAGCATGTGGCATGTCCAGTTTAGGGAAAGGTTTCCCCTGTGACAGGGTTGGAAAATGTAGTAGTGGGAGGATGCATGTTGCAGGTTTTGCAGTGAGGTCTATTACAGGGAAAAGATCCATAAGGTGTTTTTGGAGAGTCAGATGGATGGTATTTGTGAACTAAGATGTTTTAGATGTTAGGTGGTCTGCTGAAACAAGTACGGGGGACAGTTGGCGGAATTTTTGGCAAGAGAGTACGCATTTCTGGAAAGGAGCGAAGGAAGTCATGCCCCTGTTGTAGGATTCGATTGATGGATGCGAGAACTGGGTGACAAAGACAGGGCTAAAGAATACTAAAAGTAAATAAATGAAAAAGGTGCTGGGATATTTCTCACACACACTGTTATCTTCTCTTGAAACTTACTTAGTATTGAGATGGCACGTATTTTAGGTATGGTGTATAGTTCAGTTCTTCTTATAGCCAACATAAAATACAGCAAAGGATTTTCTGGTTGCATTTCAATATGTAAATAGTTGTCACTAAAAAAATGAGAATCCTGTCAGTTACTGAATATGTGGATTGTTTTGGTATATAAAGATTATTGATTTCAAGCGTAACAAGTACTGTTCAATACCTCTGAATTTTCCATGTAATCAGTCTTTTATTTAAGAAGAGAAAGAGTATATCGTAAAATTAAATAACCAATCAAAAATAAATGTTTAAATAACATATATTTCTCAGTCAGTATGAAATATGTGTACATAATTCTAAGGAAAAAAATGTATGTATGTTGGGAAACAAACAACTTTAATTACTAGATATGGTGATGATTACCTTAAAATAGTTCATTGACTTTTAGAGTTAATCAAGATGAACTCTGTTTTTATATTTTAAAAATCATAATATGAGAAAGTACTATAACTCTTCTTAGTTTTTATATATATCTCTATATATATATATCTACATATATATATATATACAAAAACTGTCAACGTGGCTACGTGTGTTAACACACTGGATTGGGTAGATTCAAATCCTAGCCCCATTGTATCTTTTTGTACACATTTTGCAGATAGATGACAAATTAGCCCCCCTCTTCCCCTTGCCCCCCAAATCATGACTGAAATAGGCAGGGTGATCGAAACTTTCAAATTCTTAAGAGTCCATGATATTCCATTACTCTAAAGAGGAGGTTACATTATTCATCATTGAAATAAACTGAAAAAAAACATATAACCAGAAGGCAATTCCATATTCCAAATATATAATAGGTATCTAATTAATGTGATATTAAATTCACATTTTTTCAATGATTACATGTCTTCATTTATTGGTAAACTTCAAATAAAATTTAAAAAAGTACCCTACTTATATGAAGCTTAGCATGTCTAACAGTTTTTTAATTAAAGAATTCATTTAATTTATATTCCTTCATCATTTATATAACAACTGATGGTAGTGAACAAAAAAAAAAATTATAACAGTTGTCGAAACAGGATCGTCAAACACAATCTCAACCATATGATGCATAAGATACAACAAAAAACAAATTCATTTAACTGAAAAATTTATCTCTTCTCGTGAAATTTCATAAGAGAAACTAATGGAAATGATTCACTTTGTATTAACACAAAATCATATTGCCAAACTTATAATATGTGGAACTAATCGATAATTCAGTGTCACCCTCAAAAAAGAAAATCAAACAAACAAAGCAGTCACTGCAAATCATGGTGTACCATTAAGAAACTTGTGCCTCTTGGCATTGAATATTATCTCACTTATACCCATTTTATTCTTTTTAATAGTATCACTACATCGTGTTTAAAAATATTTATATGACCCCACAAAAACTATGATATTATGTTTAAGTTGCTTTTATATACATGTGTGTGAATAACATATCAACAAACTCATAATATGGCCTTTCAGTATTAATACTAGAACAATCTCTCACCATATACAGAAAAACAACTGTGTTTATGCAAATATTTTCTAAAGATTAAAACTTTAAATGCGACATACCTTGAATCAGCTGCGTTTTAAAGTTACCAGCAGAATCAAAACACAAGGAAATGTATTCTAACTTTATAGAGTTTCTTTTTAAACTTTGTTCACATATAATATCTTAAAAATGGTGGTGTATTCTTAATAACTTAAACAATATTTTATTTGTTACAGAATCTTTCAGTCACATGGTGGAGAAATGAAAGTCGAGAGCAGCCCAATATCAGTTTACACACCACCAATAATAGACATAACTCTAAGACAAATGCAAAATGGTGATCGGTGTATTGATTTGCTTGTAGAAAGAACTCGACTGAACTTATCGGTGCCATTTTTTATGAATCTTGTGAGATTTATTTTGGACTCTCTTCCTGGAGAGAGACCACCAGAAGGTGGTGTTGTGAATCATGGATATGTTGGAGATATAGGTATCCAGGTCAGTATTTCTTTACTACCATTTGAAATAGTCTGAATAATGCTGGTCTTTGTAAGGGACTTAGCTGCATACCAAAGTTGTAATATCAGTTAATCACGTCACCACTTACTTCCATCTCTGACAAAGTTCTCCAAAATTAAAACTGTTAAACCGTGAAAATAGTACCTTGGAATAAATCAACTGTAATAGCTTAAAGTCGCTCACCACTTTCTTAATTTGGCCTCAAGAAAGAAAAGGTTGGGTTGTAACTATGAAATCAAAATCCTCTGTTCAAGTTTCAAAATAAACTATCACAATATTCTTGGAGTAAAATCCACTATTACAGTTGAAAGGGAATCAAACCTTTCTTCACCAAAAGGATTGTAGGTTATGAAATGTTAATAGACAGACAAACCCCTTTACTTAATTTGCAAAGTCACATCCACTTTATTCGAACTAAACCATGCTCGATTAAAATCCATGATGGCCTACCATAAGCATGGTTTTCTCTGAACTGTTTTTGCTCTCTAACCTGTCCGACTAAGTTAGTGAGCCAACAACCCACACATCCGCACACAGTGAGATCTTTACCGAGATTGGCGAAGATGGCGCATCCACTCTCTATATGGCCCTCGTACTTTTAAAAATGTAGCCCTTCGCTCCTAAAAATAGTCCTCTAAAATTTTTGAAAATTTCAAACGAAATTCCAGATGAATTTTATATAGCTTCTATTAATTATATCTTTTGTTTAATACTTAATAAGGCTTATTTATTTATTAGGTTTAGAACATGTTTGTGTATCCTTACATGGTACAAAATTGTGTGCGAATACAATATTACTAACTCCATTGGCTTCTACAGCTTCTCAGCTTTTCAAAATGCTCTCGATCTCCTCTTTAGCTGCTGTATTTGTTTTGCAATCAAATACCCAAAATATTTGTTACCGTGTTCAATGATGCCATTATTCAAAAACACTATTTTGCCTAATTATTTTTGAAGTTCTGTGTACTTCAAAAATGCTTATGGAATAATCTTCGGAGGTGCTCAGAACATATCCTGAAAGTATTTTTTTTTACTGAATTTTTTGTTAATTTGCCCTTAATTTTTAAAACTGTATACAAGCCTGTTGACTTGAATGCTCATTATTTGAAACCAATCTTCGACTTGATTGACTGTGTAAAACTATTTAAACTTTTCGTATGTTATGCAGGATTTTATTTAGTTGGTTGAACACTATTGCCTGACTTCAAAAACTGCTTGAAACATATAATTTTGTGAAGTTAAAATTACAAATTTATTTGACTACCAGTGTTTTCTTGCTTTAAATGCTTCAAGCTCTTGATTATGGTTTGTTTATAACAGAATTTACTTTATAATGGTTGATTGTTATTATAAAGAATTTTTGCACCATCGAAAAGTGTTGTTTAATAGTGATATTGTGTTGTAACAAAATTTTATGTACACCAAAGATGGATATTTCACTATTGCCTTTATTTAGGTAGGTTAACATTTTTATTTTCATTCTTTAAGACTGGTTTATGGTCTGTATTATCTGTTTAGCTGTTTTCCCAGTTTCAATTCATTGTGTATATGACTGTGGTATTGGTTTCTGCATTAGTTCCATTCTCCACTTCCCAAAGAAATCTGCATCTCAATTTGCCACAAAATACATTTCTTCCTCAATATTCGGTGTTATCTAAAATGCCTCTCACAATACACAATTTTCCTCCGTATATTAGAAAATTACTGTACGCCAAACTTTTACTTAATGCCTAGGCTCCACAAGGTGAGCAATTTGGACTAGTTCTATAGTTATGTCCTCCTTGTTCACCTATGCAGCATATTCTGTTTGATAGGGCCAAACATTTTCATCTTCCATCCTCCTTCCACTGTCTGAATGCCTCTACTTTCAAACTCCTTCCTCATCACTGTTGATGGAACCCTGCCTCCTTGCCTTCATACACCCACATCCCTCTCTCTTACCATCTTATTTGCTTTGAACATTTCCTGGTTGCACTCATAACTTTTCAGCTTCTTTTTTTTTTTTTTTTTTCTTCTTTTTTTTTGAGATTTCTTCTTCAAGTAGACAGTTGAGATGTTTAGGAACTATGGTTCCAAATGCAGATTGTGGTGGCTGATATGAGCACTCAGCTTGAAGCTTTGTTGAAAAACATCACACAGCCAGAAACTGCTGTAAAAGGTCTCTGCCAACAATCACACCTTCTTCTAGGCAGGCAGGAAGCACACTGTTTGACAGGTACAGTTTTTCAATGAATTTGATATTCAAACAGTAAACACATAAGCATGGAGATTTACCCAGCATATGGTTCTAATGAAGAATGTACATGTCACCAGGGTTGGCAGCTCAAATTTACATGTCATTAGGGTTGACAGCTCCTGAGGCAGCTCTCAGTGTGACAAACCCTGTTTATGGCATTTGGTTACTCACTACTTCTTACTGCATTGTTGGTTCATCAACCAGTATAGATGCCCACCTGAAGAAGACTGAACTAACCATTGAAATATTAGGTTTTTTTTAATAACATAAGCGAGTAGTACAGCTGTAAATTAATCGAGTTAAGACACACTTTCAGTCCCTAATCTATTGATGTTGAATGTGGTTACGTTTTTTCTTTGAGATATTTAACAGAATAATCACAATAATGTTTCATATAAAATTATGTAAACAGAAATGGAAGGCCAGTGATTTGTAATTATTTTATTCAACATCTTTGTCATCAAGAATGTTTATTATCACAGAGAAATTTAATTTTACCTTTTAAATCTGATAAACAATTGTCAAGAAATAAAAGGCTGTTTCTTGGCTGGAACAACTGGTATAGTCCGCTTCACCGAATTAGTCAATTCAAGGTCACGCAATCTTGCTTCCATCCCCTGCCTGCACTATCCCCTTTGCCCTCAGTTGAGACGGCGGTGTTGTCAAATGTTCCTCCACTGCCAGTCTGCTCATAGTTTTCGCTGCAATCGGTTTGTCTCGCTACTCTAAAGGTTATTTTTTGTCTTTATGATGAGTGATGTTGTAGAACAGAATTCTACATGCAGTGCATTACCGAAAAGAAGTAAAATCGGTGTTCGCGCAGGTGGTCCAGATATTAGAAAGCAAAGTAAAGTTGTGGTGGCAAATGATTTCAAGTATTTTAGCAACCTTTCCCATAATAAAGAAGCCAGGAGAAACATTAACTTTGCTCAAGTACAAGCATTGACAGCGGAGGCTTGTGGTATTTCGAAGAAGTCGGTACAACGTATTAAGGTGACAAGATTTTACAGGAAACCATTTTTATGTGTATTTAGTCATATAATTCACCGTTACATGAGCCTGAATTTGATTATTTTGAGAAGGTACGGTAACTACGAGTATCTCACTCGTCGTAATTGACGGAAGCCATCGGCCAGTGTTGGACGCGAGCACGATAACATTCATGCAGATAAATTATTAAACAAACCAGAAGGATTCGTTTAAAGATGCTGTTGTTTTTCTAAAATTAATTTCAATATTTTCTCACAAACTTTCTTGCTGGAAGTTATTACGTGAACAAACAGAACCGAAGTTACTCAGCGACAACTTTTTACATTACACAAGAGTGACAAACAAGAGATTCTTATAACTTTTAAAATTTTTTATTTATTTTCTTCGCTACATAATGAATATAAAATATTCTGTGCTAATCTGTTAACTTTCGGGAAACCACATAATTTTTTCAGCTATTTTTTGTCATTGGTTTAGCTTTTTCGGTTGGTTGAAGTGAAGAAAGTAATTTCGTTCGTAAAGTTCATGGGAAATAGATTTTTTTTTTTTTTTTAAATAGTCATGTAAATATTTCGAGTTAAAAAATACATCACCTTGTTCCACAAATTCAGTATTATTTTTTAGAATTTTTCTGCTCATATTACTGAAAGTTGATTTTTCTGAGATTTGCAACATTGTATGGAGATGCACTGACCTTCGCAGGTCTATTTTCGTGACGGTTACTATAGTAGTAAATGTTCACTGAGGAAGACTGACTTTAATTCCATCTTTATATGCAGTATTGATATAAATTAACCGGTTGCCCAATGATTTAACAGTAGGATCATCTAATAAGGGATAAATATGAAATGAGAGTCCTAAACACAAAATTAATTATAAAAGTTCCGGGTTTATTATTTTCAAAATACTAAGGCATCTCTACCCTAGCATCAGCAGTAGTTCCAAACTAGACTTTTCTTCGATGGTTGCAGATTAATGACAAGAGAATCTTCCACGCACCACTCATACTCTATAAAAAACTTATCTTCATGTAATTCCTTCTTCCACAGTAAATGTTCTCATAGCTAATAAATGAAATTCTGCAAAATTCGTTTTCTAAAGTTCTATTCTAAAACTAAAACAACTCAAGTATAAATCTTCAAAATTTAACTTCCCATAACTTGCCAACAATTTGCCACTGTACTTAACCATCACGCACATTCCTCACACATTTTAGCCTCAACGACTATTGAAAACTAAAGTGACAGAGGGTTCCTTTTATAGGGTAATGCCAAAGTTACGCCAAACTCAGTGGAACTTCCCATGAGTCTGCTGACTGCCATCTGTTGTCTACCTTGTCATCATCTTTTTGCCCTCTGTCTGGCTTGGGTTCCAAAGGATTTTTCCAAAGTTTTTTTTCCAATTTTCCTGAAACTTCATGACCATGCAGTACTTTTTATTTTAAGTACTTTATGTCCTAAACAATTTATCATATCTGCTTACATTTTCTTGCCACTAATTTTTAAAATCTGAAAACCTATCTTTTATATTTACTATCAAAACCATTAGTTCTAGCGTATTTAACGTCAGAAAATTCTACACATTTTTATGATTACTTTCATGTATCCCAACTAAATACATTTATTTAAAGAGATTTAACCTCTCAAAGCTTTCGTTGCTTTTTAAAACCACTATTAAATTCCAATGATATTTTTCAAAATTTATTATCATATATTAGCAGTGGATTGTTTTGATTGAAACTTAGCTTTAAAAAATTGTGCTTTCATTAAAATTGCATGACTCCCAGAAATCCAGCCTAATTTAGATTTGAATTTTGTAATTTCTTCTTCATTAGCAATCTCACAACTTCTTGTAGATCTATTCCTCCCCAATGCGTTAAAACTTTCAATTTGAAATTATTTTTAAAATACTTCCATTCACCCTAACAGTCTCAAGCTACTGTCAGTGTATCTCCAAAAAAAGCTCTTTAATTTAATGTAATTTTATTACATTCACCAGTTTTATTAACGATTTTCATTTTTTCTTTAATGAAAAACTACCTTTGTTATTCGTCGTATTTACTTTAAATTCTGTTTGTAACCATCTTTCGACTCCTAAACGAAAAGCCTTTACTTTCCTCACCATATAAGATTTCGTTGACCACCATTCTTTCCAACCCATTGTAAATCTCTTGACTGTTCCATCAGCATGCTATGAGGCTCCCCTGTTCCGATTCTAAAATTTTCCATAACTCCCTTTAGAAAATTTATATGGCATTGAGACTATCAATAATGTGATTGCTACATTTCCTTCTATTCCTGGTAGTGTTGTCTGTTACTGAAACCATTTGTTCTCCTCGTCTCATTTTCAATTTCCTATAAAGTCAACTACGTTGCATTGTTAAGTGATTATTTTGGTGCAAGTTTACTTAGATCACAAAAAGGCTTTGTAATTCATTGTTAATAGGAATGATTTGTAAAGATTTGTAAATTTGTTCAGCTTTCTCTCAAGTGACACCGTGATGTATATATATTGTTCCATATTTTTTATTCAAGAGGGATGGTTGTTTCACTTCATATAGTACCAGGGGCTGATCCAGGGGAGGGGGAAACTAGGGTGCTGAAGACTCCCCCCCAAAAAAGGTGTCTGGGTCTACCCCCAACATTGTAATTTTTGTAATTTTGAGACCTTTCTTTAGCTCTACGGATTCGAGGCCCGAGGAGACTATAAAGACTACCCCATGGCCGACTCAACCCCCCCCCCCAAACCAAAATCCATTGAAGGCAAGCCCTCTGAACCAAACTTCACTCAAACCAAGCCCCCCTCCCCCCTCCCCCCCCCCCCCCCCCCCCGCCCAAACCAAAATCCTGGATCCGCCCCTGTATAGTATGGTGCACATATATTATGTAATTTTACAATTTCTTAATAGTATAACTACAGATGTTATACTAGATGATTATCATAACATTTATGTTCATTCTTTTCTAATCTCAAAAAAAAGAATGAACATAACTTATTGAGTTATTCTCTAACTGTAACGAGTAAACACTTTCTTTTTTCTTTTTTATTTCATGATAATCTTGTTGGTGATACAATAAATTAGTGGATTGTTTATTCACTGTTTTTTACTTCAAAGATTAAATGATAGCTGGTGTTAATTTCTTCATGCTGGGTAATATGCAAGCATAAGCCAGCATTGTGGCTTTATTTTGTGATGTTTATTTTTTTTTATTATATTATTTTTGTCACCCCTAACCATCTGTGCTATGAACATGATGGAAAAAAACAAATCCATTCATGCACCTGGGTTGACTGCAGGTGCATATGTATGCATAACCATTTGCTTCATCTTCCATATTCATGGAAAAGGACAAAGCCAGAAAAATTGAGGGTTTTTTTACTACAGTTTTGTACTGTATCCATTTTTATTTAAATCTTGGTGTGTGACCAGTCTCTCTTATCTTTCCTTTCTGTGTTAATTTCACTACATGGCAGTTTTTACTGCTTCATACATTTTTCAAATTGTTTTGTTTAAAACAAAGATGTGTGGAATAATATAACAATATTATAAGTTTTTTTATTGATTATTTTATTTATTTATTTGAAATTGAAATATATTAATTCCATTTGTTTTAGAGACAAAGTAAAAATTTCGGTGGTGTTGTGTAATTGCTAGTATCCTGCAAGGATGCAGTCAATAAACCTTTCAGCCAGTCTTCTACTGCTCTTAAACATGTAATCATAGGTTGCAAGAATAATTCATTAAATACGATCGCGTGTTATTAATGCATTTCTCTGTATGAGTACTTGAAATATGTATTGCCCATTTAAATGTCAGCTAAAATATTGCTGAAATTTTTGAAAGCTCATTTCAGTCAGTTTATTTATAAATATTCTTTTAAGTTATGAAATATATATATTTTCAAAATTACAATGTGTTTACTGTTTCTGTTAACAGAATAAAGTCCAACAGATTGCTTGAAGCCTCCACACCGACCACCTAGTTCAGCTGATAGTACAAGTGGCTATTTCTCTTCAGGGGCATCATATGCTGATGATCATGTAGGTAAGAAAACTCATACAGTAATCTTTTATTTCTAAACCATGCCAGTTAAACTAAAGTCTTTTAAACATTGGTTCTTCAGTAAAGGGTTACGTTAGTATACATTAATAGTATAAAATTATTTTCATTATGTAACTCATCAAACTAAACTAAAAGTAGTTCAAAATAATTCATTATATAATATTCTAAAACATTTTATTTATTAATTATTATTTTTTAATGTTGTGTGTTACAGGTCTGACACTTTCAATACAACTACGGAAACCTGAAATAATGCTATTTTCAGACCTTTCAGAAAGAAGTGGCCATGCACTGCTATTACAGGCTGAATTTCTCGTTGACTATAGTATTCATCCTGGGCGAGATTCCTTAGTTTGCTCACTGTCAAGTTTACAGGTCCTATCAAAACTTCAAGGGCAGAATAAACAAACCCCTCATGTGGTATGAGAAGCCATTTGTATTCAGCATCCTAAAAGCTTGATAGTTAATTACACTTAACTTTCAATTAAGTCTACTTGCTGAATTAATTTTTTTCTTTCATTATGTATCAGGTTTTACATCCATGTGACATTGAGTTTGTTAAAACATTCAAGTCAGCAGAAGATGGCATCAATGTTATAGTTACTATTAGTCCAATTAATCTTCATGTCTCTGCCAGTACAGTTCATACCTTATGTGATGTAAGTAAAAAACAAAACAAAAAACTTAGCATTATAACATAAAGTTAGAAGAGAATCATTTAGAGTAAAAAGGGAACTTGCAATTGACTTTATATTATAACTATGCAGCATATGACACTTTAACATCTATATAAGTAATTTAAATTCATGGTTCACAAATTGGTAACTACATTTGCTATTCATGAAAATAGGTTTCTTATTGCAGCTATAAAGTCAGTAGGTCAGAACTATGTGACAGCAGATGTCAGCATTTAACCAATATATTTTAACACAATGATTTTTCTCTACAACTATAAGTTAGATTACTTATTTATATCAAAATAATTGCTCTTGCAAAGTTAGCAACACAAATAACAGTATAAACAAGAACAGAAAGATAGAAAAAAGTATAGTAATCAATACCAATCAATTCTTATTTTAGATGGCCAGAAGTCAATAACACCTACAACACTGTAACTGACAATAACGAGGTCTTCCAAAGTGCGGGTAGTTGAGCACTGTGGGCGATTTAAAAATGCTCAAAGGTCTGTTCTACCCCATATTCACAGGTAGTATTTGGATTGCATTGCTGCCAGATCTTTCCACCACAAATGCTGTAAGGTACCCTTCGCTCTATTTTCGAGATTCCGTTAAAATCCGACAAAGTTTGAGGTTGACATCAGTACCACAGTTAAAATCGAGATAACAACACTTTGAGTACAGTAAAGTAACTAAACAGCACATAGCAAACATAAATAAACCATAAATTGCAATAAATCAATGATATTCCAGCAGGAAATAGGTTATTCCATATAAAAGTAAACTTTCACTATCAGATCCTAATATTGGTTAGGGAGATATCCTGAACAGATTTAAAGGAAATAAATGTTAAATAACAGTAAATATAGTATCTAAACAAACTGTTTATCATAACTACTAAACATTATTCCAGAGGTAAATAGTTAATTTCAATATAAATCAAATCTAACCCTAAATTTTGCCATATACCAGATTTTGGTATTTCTGAAGAGATTTTAATACAGAAAAGATTGTGAAAAGCTAATAAAAGCCAGGCCTAGACTTACAATAACAGTAACTTCACAGTTAAATATAGTTCTGAGGAAATTTTAAAGAAATAAATATGATTACTGGATAGTAGACTGAAGCAGTACGAAAATAACAGATTCTGATGTAATTTGACCATTTAAAAGTTCTAAAAGTAAATGTAATAATGCCTGAGACAGTTTAGAAGGATAATTGATAAGTTTCTGATAGTTTCTAACCACCTAATAATAACATGAAGTAGTTTTGAGGAAAGAAGATTCCGTATTTGCATAAGCAATTTACATAAACGATTTTAGGCTTTTCAAGTAATGCCAAGAGTTAAAAAGTAGATGAAAAGGCAGTAAATAATCTTCTCTTTCAGTTTTAATAGGTTCCAAGTAGTTTAAATCCAGAGGAATATGAAATATCAGTAAAAATAGGAAGCCGGTATACCGACGAAATTATCAAACCTTACAGCATTAATTCCAATAAAGTTAAACCATTTTTAAAGCTCTAAGAACAGGTAGAAGCTAGTACAAACACATAATTAATTTTCTATAATCATTAAAAGACATTTTACTAACCTTCTGTTTGTTAATCCAATTTCGAAGTAATTTACCAGAGGCACCGTACACATAAGATGCTTTTACACTGATTTTAAACACTGTCACACGACAGAATGTAAATAATAAATTAAAACAGTCCGAAAAAGAATTAAATTCATCTAAATCTGGTAGTTTCCAGCCGTTTAAGCATTTCTAAATGTTATCTGAACACACAAAATAGGTCACTCAACTTTAACATTTTCTTTTTCAAAAGCCTACTTTGATTCCGGTTTAAAAAGTAGTTTTCCTTAAAGATCCACTCTTCTAGTTTCACACACACCTTAATTTCATGTTATTTAACGCAGTAGAACAGATGTTAGAGAAATTTTGAAACCACTCGAAAATAGCCCGCATGGCAATAACAGAACAATTTTATTGTGTCCAAGATATCGCACCCACGTAGATGGGATAACTTTTAAAACACGCATTTTAATACAGGCTACACATTAGTAATTTTTCTGGTTTAATAATTAACATACCTTCAGAGCTATACATAAAAATACATAAATAATAAAAATGGCGGATGTGAGAAATCTCTGTTTATAGTAATAACTTAATCAGTTCCTGACCGATTTAAATAAAATTTACATTTTTGAGAGGCTAAAATCCGGGCCAACATTTTGATCATAGTTTCATGTTTGTAACTTATGCCATTTAAAAAGTCTTAAAATTTTCGGGGTATGTTGCAATAGGAAGGGTATTTGAAATTTGCTGTGACATCAGACCTAAAATAAAAGTTAAAAATAAATTAAAATTTTGCCACACCACACGACACACGTAAACTCCCATAACTCGTGGAATTTCTAGATTTTAAATTGAACACTTTGGAAGGAAGTTATAAAAATAAATGTCATGGATTATGTGAGAACGCGACAGAGCACAGCCGGAGTGCAGCGTCCTTGAAGTGCGCCTATATAAGCGAGTCAGGGGGTGGGAGAAAAGGCCGGTCCAGTATAGTACATCGTCTAACTTGGAGGAGAATGCACGCTCCTCGCGAGTGCGAAAGCTTCGGGGCGCGCGGAAGCTTTTGGTAGGGGAAGTTCAGACATAATGGCCGATAAGCGCCATCTTCAAAATTTTACCATGAACAATGTCACTAAGTAACTTTTTCCGACATGTGATTTTCCAATGATCAAGATTACTTTGGGGGAGTGCGGTTTGTTCTGTTTCATGATTTGTGATCTTCGGTTGATGATTTTTCTCTGATTGCCATTGCTAACTGTGACTTTTGTAACTTATGTGAAAATTTTCAAGAATATATTTCAGTTATCAGGATTCAGACTTTCATTTCTATATTAGTACCTTTCTTACAGGAGGTTAAGCTGTAAGTGGCGACCGCGGTAATTATTACAGTTAGCATTTTACAGGTTTTAACACGGTAATAGAACTTTTGCAGAACTTTGACAACATTTCTAAGACTTCGAGTTTAGGTGCTGAAGCCGATACCAACCCCAGTATCCGGCTTTTCCCTGACAATGCATTGTAATTTGTTAGATTATTACAATACATCATTAAAATACAAATACAAACAAGAATATATAAATATGGAGGCAGGTAATACATAAACAGACATTTTAATAGAGTAGTTAAAATTTAGCATTCCATATGGCTGCACCCAAAAACTAGTGATACATATGAGTAATCCTTTGTCATGTGAATAGTGGAGCAGATAACAAGATAAGTGGTTGTTTGGTAGAGAAATATGACATTTGAACATAATAATCATGAGTGGAAAAAGCAAGGGTGTTAAGGTATTAATGCAAAGTGAAAAAAAATACAGTGCAATAAAGAGCGGTCTGGTAGCTCAGTGGTTAAGGCGCTTGCTTCCATAAGTTCATTGCTCCAGTCCCGGGTTCAAGTCCCGGCAAGTGCAGGAATTTTTAAGAATTGTGTTTGTTCATATGGGCCATGCCAGGTCACTCCGTGGTTCAGATTCCATGTTAAACTGTAGGTCCCAGAGGAAAAGGAACTGGCCATTCTACCTCTGACACAATGGCTTAGTACACCTCCTTCTGGAGGATCCAACCAACCTTCGGGTTGTGGACTAAGTTAGTTTTTTAAGGTTAATAAATAAATTAATAATGAGGAAAACTCAGATTTATTTTTGTTCGTCAGATGACTGAAGAGAATTGAAAACTAATATGAAAAATATTTCTTAACAAATAGTTAAATTAATTACAAACTGAGTATTAAAAAAATGATACAGGTTGTATTAAAAGAAATGAGAGTTGGGGAATGTCTACAAATTTTTCAACAATAGTTAGTGGTTCAAGGAACAAATAAGTAAATAAACACCAGGCATATGCAAGATTTCATGTTAAATTACTAAAATAATAATAATAATAATAATAATAATAATAATAATAATAATAATAATAATAATAATCTAAAATGTAAAATTGGATTTAATTTACTTGTATTTCTTGATACAATATAAAATTCAGGAATGGTGATACGTGTTTTAGAGTATCCAAACAGCTTCCATTTTTTCTGGATAAAATCATTATGCTTGGAGTTATAAATGATTTCCAATGGTTTTGTTGACATTTGGGAAAAAAATGTACAAAAAAAGGTGGAAATATATGTTCAAGGAATTGTTAGACATGTCATCAGGACTATGGGTGATTCTGCTTAAGAACATATTCATGAGATCTTGTATATTAATTGTTATAATTTTTGCATAAGTGTAATGTCTCTCCTGTTGAGCTTTTATTTATATACATTTATGCTATTTGAGTTACATGTCAATTAACCACTGAAATGAAAGTTTTTAAAAGAAATATATTTTTTTTTTGATAAGATTAAAAAAGATTTTAGCAATCATCCACACAGTTGAACTGGTTAAGTGAACTGATTCTGATTCTGAAATTTTGATAATTCAGAATAGACAGTAGTCTTTCCTTGACCTTAGTTTGATTCAGTAGATCACTCCATAAATGATTTTGATTTCTTTGAGCTTTTTAATTATTTTTTCAACCGTCCAAATTGCTGTCATTTGACAATAGATAAAAATTTGGTTATAATAATTTTTTTAAATGTATACACCACAGATTGCAAAATGTTTCCCTGCATCCATTATGAATAATTTTAAAATTAACAGATTTAGAAAAGCTTTAGATACCTAATTGTTTCATTTAATCTTTTATCAAGTCTTCAATATTATTTTACTTATTGGTGAGTCAGTGTGCATTGTGGAGTAATTGAAGCTTTATAAAAACTGTGCTGACAGTCTGATGAACATTAGAAAGCATGGATTTTAAAACTAAAGAGATATATTAGGTTGAGAATGTACAATGAAAACAGTTGTAAAACAGTGGAAACTGTTCACAGATATAAAAACAATGGGAGAAGAAATTTTTATTATGAAATAAAGGAATGCATGGAACTTAAATACTGCAATTAGGAAGTTCAGAGTTTGAATAGACTGGTAAGAAGAAAGAGTTATGGAATAAGGAAGCAGCAGGATAGTAGGGAAACATGGCATAATTAAATAAGGAATTAATGGCCTCAAAGAGGGAAGACAAGTATGCCTTCATGACGAATATTAAGTCTGGAGGAGAAACACCAAATTATAAAACTCAAATTTGAATTGATATGTTACAAACTGAGAGGTGCAATCTACAACTAAAGTTATAAATAAAAAGGAAAAAGTGAAAATATTAAGTGAGTGGATTCTTGAAAATCTGTGTGTATCTGTGTGTGTGTGCTGGAAGTGTGAGAGCATGGAATTACCCAAACTAATGGAAATGAGGATCATTATTGATGTTATTAGGAATTGGTTATTGGGGCTCTACTAATGCCAAAGATGTAAGGGAAGACCTTCCTAACATTGTCACAGCTCATCTGGGTCTAAAGAAATATTTTGATGCAAGTTTGTTAAAAGAGGGAGTTTTATTAAGAAAGCTACTCAATTTTGTAAAATAGGACAGTTGTCAAAAGCAAAGGCAGGATTGCACAATAATGTTTAATAGTCTGATTTCAGTTAAGTAAAGTATAGTAGAGTAAAGTTTAACATTCTAGGAGGGAAAAGAAGCATTACTATGAAATTTTAAGTATGGGGTAGATAAAAAATATGGTGTTTTAAATATAATAACATTATAAAATAATAGGAAATTTTGAAAACATCTGAGATTTCTTTATTCAATATACTAAAGAGAAAATGGAAGTAATGGTAAGAGTAATATAATAAATGTATAAGGGAAAGGTAATGTTTTAAGTAAAACTGATGTTTTCGAGATTTGGGAAGGAAGACAAAAGAGGCCAAGCTTAAAGCAGGATTTGTAATGAAAGTAATGGGTAAATAGGCTTTCCACATCCAATACAAACCAACTAAAGTCCAAATCTCCATTTTAGTTGATAATAATTCATTTACTTATGGCATTACACTCACTGATCTCGAGGTAATTAGAGGTGGGATGGTACTGGGGACAAGGAACAGGAAGGAATTCGGCCATGGCCTTTACAAGGAAGTATCCCAGCCTGGAGCGATTTGGGGAAACCATGGAAATCCCAAAACCGGATGTCCGGACAGAGATTAAAACCCACATCCTCCCGAAAGTGAGGCCAGAAAGTTAACCACTCACCCACCTCATTTGTTGACATGCTCCATGTTTCTAGCAATGTCATGGATTCTAGGAAAGTAAAGGAACTTTTTTCCACAAGTCCTGTATCAAGGTGAAATTTCTAAAGAAAGATGTAGCCATTTATAGATTCAACAGCATGTACACAATTTTTTTTAAAAAAGGGAAGAAGAATCACTGGCAATTGGCTTCATATTCTAAGTCCATAATTTTGTACAATCTGGCAACATGAGGCAGTATGTACACTCCTGGAAATTGAAATAAGAACACATTGACGCCGGTGTGTAAGGCCCACCATACTTGCTCCGGACACTACAAGAGGGCTGTACAAGCAATGATCAAACACACGGCACAGCGGACACACCAGGAACAGCAGTGTTGGCCGTCGAAGGGCGCTAGCTGTGCAGTGGTTGGGCACCGCCGCAGTCAGTGTCAGCCAGTTTTCCGTGGCATACGGAGCTCCATCTCAGTCTTTAACACTGGTAGCATGCCACGACAGCGTGTACGTGAACCATATGTGCCGTTGACGGACTTTGAGCGAGGGCGTATAGTGGGCATGCGGGAGGCCGGGTGGACGTACCGCCGAATTGCTCAACATGTGGGGCGCGAGGTCTCCACAGTACATCGATGTTGTCGCAAGTGGTCGGCGGAAGGTGCACGTGCCCGTCGACCTGGGTCCGGACAGCAGCGACACCCGGACGCACGCCAAGACCATCGCATTCTACGCAGTGCCGTAGGGGACCGCACTGCCACTTCCCGGCAAATTAGGGACACTGTTGCTCCTGGGGTATCAGAGAGGACCATTCGCAACCGTCTCCATGAAGCTGGGCTATGGTCCCGCGCACCGTTAGGTCATCTTCTGCTCACGCCCCAACATTGTGCAGCCCGCCTCCAGTGGTGTCGCGACAGGCGTGTATCGAGGGACGAATGGAGACGTGTCATCTTCAGTGATGAGAGTCGCTTCTGCCTTGTTGCCAATTATGGTCGTATGCGTGTTTGGCGCCATGCAGGTGAGAGCCACAATCAGGACGGCATACACCGAGCATGGTGGTGTAACGGATAGCGTTCTGGCCTCGCATTCGGGAGGACGGCGGTTCGAATCCCCGTCCGGGCATCCAGATTTGGGTTTTCCATGGTTTCCCCAAATCACTCCAGGCGAATGCCGGGATGCTTCCTTCAAAAGGCCATGGCCGAATTCCTTCCCATTCCTTGCCCCCATCCTTTCCCGTCTCTAAAGACCACGTTGTTAAAAAGGGACGTTAAACTATTACAAAAAAAAAAAAAAAAGGACTGCATACGACCGAGGCACACAGGCCCAACACCTGGCATCATGGTGTGGGGAGCGATCTCCTACACTGGCTGTACACCTCTGGTGATCGTCGAGGGGACACAGAACAGTGCACGGTACATTCAAACCGTCATCGAACCCATCGTTCTACCATTCCTAGACCGGCAAGGGAACATGCTGTTCCAACAGGACAATGCACGTCCACATGTATCCCGTGCCACCCAATGTGCTCTAGAAGGTGTAAGTCAACTACCCTGGCCAGCGAGATCTCCAGATCTGTCCCACATTGAGCATGTTTGGGACTGGATGAAACGTCGTCTCACGCGGTCTGCACGTCCAGCACGAACGCTGGTCCAGCTGAGGCGCCAGGTGGAAATGGCTTGGCACGCCGTTCCACAGGACTACATCCAGCACCTCTACGATCGTCTCCATGGGAGAATTGCAGCCTGCATTGCTGCGAAAGGAGGATATACACGGTACTAGTGCCGACATTGTGCATGCTCTGTTGCCTGTGTCTATGTGCCTATGGTTCTGTCTGTGTGATCATGTGTTGTATCTGACCCCAGGAATGTGTATATAAAGTTTCCCATTCCTGGGACAATGAATTCACAGTGTTCTTATTTCAATATCCAGGAGTGTATTCCAAAGAAACTGTAGCACCTCTATTAGATCCGCCCATGGGAAGATTCCTTTGGCGAGTATACAATTCAGTGCCAATTGTAACTTATTTCCTTAAGTCAATACCTGGAACAAAATAGGAAGACTCCACCCACTGACAATTCTTATTGGCAGGGTAGTTCATCAATGTTCATCTACATTTCAGTAAAAGGCCATTGAAAAATCCCGATACAGGTAATGCATTTTCCTGTCCCCGGTTTTGTTGTTGTATTCAGCCATGTACGGGCGACTACTAACTTGGTCGAAATGTGGTTCCAGCTGTTCTTTTACGAAATTCAGATCATGAAACATGTCATTAAAGCTGTAATAAAAAAGATTGCAATAAAGAGTGGTAAAAAAGGGGCTCAGTGTTACATTTTATTCCAAATGATTAGCATAAAACTATAACGATATTTATTTACATTTTGGTTTTTCTAATTCCTTCCAATGATATTACTCCCATAATGTGGTATGTGGAGTAACTAATGGTTGGCCATAAACAAGGATGTAGAATTTTTAAAAACGGTCATAAACAGATTATTTCTGAAAAGTGTGTCTCAAAGACAGGTGCAATGAAACTGTCTTTCTAGGCATGCATTGTTTACCCACTGATCAGTAGAAAAGCAGTATGAGTGGCTTGAATCTTTGGTTATTGATCTGGTCTTGTGAATGTGTGGTCATGGGTTCAAGTCTAAGTATGCCTACTTTCTTTTAAATTTATTATTATTTCTTTTTTAAACATATCGAACCTACACATTGCATATGCATATAATATATCCTTGATTCTTACCTAATTGCATCAGGGACTAACATACTTAAGGAATATCGCATTACTGAGAGTATCCAATGTTTCTTAACCAACTGCAAACTATGAAAATTAATTCTGCAGCTGAACTATGACTATGCACCATTGTCAGAGGGAAACAAATTAATATCTTTATGTAAAAACATGAGTGTAAATAGTGTAGAACTAAATATTAGTACTGTAACAAATTAAACAACCATTGTCACAAAAATATTTGCAACCAGATTAGTGTAGTAGAAGAAACATAAAATCTTATTTAAGTAATTTTTGCTTTTTGCCTTGTCAAATTCAGGGTCATTAGAGGTTGGAAATGACTGTGCATGAGGAATGGGAGGGAATTCTGCCATGGCCTTTTTGAAGCAAGTATTCACCTGGAGTGAAACCGAAGGAAACCCAAATCTGGATGCCCGGACAAGGATTCGAACCAGTGTCCTCCAAAATGCAAGGCCAGAGCATTAACTGCTCACCCACCATTGTTGGTGATATAAGAGGTAGAGGGGGGGGGGGGGAGTTCATTGATAAACATGGATTAATTTACCGTCTAATCTGTTTTCCACATTGCTGTTAGTTGTTTATATACATAATTAATTTATGCGCTTTACAGAATTTTGATTTGAGTCCTACAGGGGTACAATGAAACACCGAAAAAATTTCAGAAAGCCAATTCAAAACCAAAGAAGAGGCCACCCTGTAAATTTCAGCAAGTTCCTCTCCCAAAATTCTATCACGCAGCATTATTAACGATTTCATCCAAAATGATAAGCTCACAGCACAGATTTATTTAAATTTATCAGTGTAGAAGTGAAATAGTGATTAGCTTTAATTGCTATGGCTTTTTACTTCGATAAATAGTATGTAACATATTCTTAACCATGTGCCGCAGATCATGAGAACAAGACTGTCATGTCTTCAAAATTTAGAAAATTCTTAAAGATGTGTAAGCATTGGTTAAAGATTATTTAGATAAAGCATGCCACTAAACCAGTTTTCAGGAAAACACATCTCAAGTTTTCATGTTACTCCACTTTTACATTGGACAAACCACTGCTTTCCGCCAACGCATATCGGCTACGTATTAACCCACTTGCCTTATGATTCTATACACGTAGGTACAAATGTCCTTCCAGTTGAAATTTCTTTTTTTCAGTTTGTGTGTTCTTTTCACTTATTGCATACTACACATTATTTGTGTGATAACTATGAAGTGTCCGCATAAAGGTAATAAGTAAAAAAAAAAAAATATATATTCAGTTCCACTTTTGTGCTTGCGAGGAACTAGCTTATGTGGGGGGTGGAGCATAAATACTTGTTCTCAGCTATAACCGTGTGTAGCCTAGGAAGTTACAGTTCTGACTTATTTAATGACTTGGCCACCACATAGATTTTAACCTAAAAGCTATAAAAAGGTAAAGTTCAAATGATGTTCACTAGTCCATTCTTGTTTGACAAATATATTCTTCAAATGTTACAAGTCATAAAACTGCACAGGCAATCAAACAAATTTTCCGAAAAACATTTTACAGATTTGACCAACCATTCGAGCATGACCAAACCTCACGCCCCCACAGTTTCTTAACTACATGAGGTAGTTTTTAACTTGATTTTACCCATGACTTCAAAATTCAACCAGTTCTGCGCAAGTTGTTAATACGCCGCGCCACGAGCCCAAACTAGCTAACGTCCTACATAACTAGTAATGCACACTGGTACTGCTGCTGTTTGACTGGGGAGAGAGTAGCTTCTGGAGGGGGTATTTATAGAATCGATGCTGCGTGAGCTGTGGGAAGAACCTTTCTCTGACTTTCCCACGAAACTGATCAGAAAACTGATCAGTTACTGATGAATATTTCACAATTCCATTTGACCTTGACAACGAAAATAATCTTATGTCTCTGAAATTTTTGTAGTTGCTAGATATTATTACAAATGTCAAATTATGTTATACAAAACTTTTCGTAACTTTAATAGTTTCGCCAGAAAAGAGTCATTAGGATGTGATTGCCATAACTTTCGAAATATTACTCCTATCAAGCTGAAACAAATGTCATTCTATTCTTCTATTGCTCATTTATCATCTGATATCAAATAAAGTATTTTACATAATTTTGAAAGTGGTATAAAATTTGAAAACAAAATTCGACTACTTAATATTCAGAATATCGACTTGAAAATAGCTTCAAACAAATTTACATATTGAAAAATGGTTACTGTAAAAATTTGGAATCTCTAAGTATATTCCCTGATTTATTACGAATTTTAGAATATTATTCCTCCCAAATGGGCATCAAATTTGAGCTGAACTTGTGCAAGCGTTTCTGGCGCCAAAACCTATGTTATTACAGTCAAATGCTTTAATATTTTGGAATAAAACTTTTTCAGAAACCTTTACATTTAATTAAACTTTACTCTGAACATAATTTCTTCTCATGAATTCCCGAATATTTAACTTTTACATGAAGCACATGTCTTGTTATACCAAATTATATCCAAAAACGATCTTTAAAATGCATGAAAGTTTCTAAAATTTTAATATGTTGTTTTAAACAAAATTACGCTACTTTCTATCTAACACTTGACCTCTTAATTGTTTTCTAATGACTGAATACTTCGATTTTAGAGTGGAAAATTATGTGACAAAATTCTAAACTGGCAAATCACTTTTAAACATCTTTAAACTCTAAGTAAGATCTTCTAACAACAAACTTAATCATCTTCTGGCTATTCATTTACCTAAACATCTTCTGAACTAAAGAAATATACTCATTTATCAAAGTTATATGAAAGTCAAACATTACATGTTTAAATCTGAGGTTAAGTTTCTCAAGTGCTGTTTAAATGGATTTAACTATTGAATTTACTGTTCATATCTAAATCAATGCTTATGTAGGACATATTACTGGGAATTATTATCAAATTAACTGTAAAAATGACTTTAAAATGATGGTACCATATACTTCAATTGAACTCGCTATCTAGGAAACTAATTTCATTATGCAAAATTCTAAGATGTGTTACATGCTAGCAACCAGGTACTATGAGAATTGCAACTCACAGTAATACGTTAATATACAGAAAGAAGAATTTTTGTTTTATTCCTAACTGCAATTTAGCTGCTGGTCAAATATGGTTTGCAGAAAAATAATTCGCATATCCAGCTTGTATTGCATTCCCTAGGCTTATATAAAAAAACCTATCTAACAGGAGAAATTATATTCTTGTGCATGCATGAAATAATCAAATAACTCATGAAGGGACAGCCATGCATGTATTGCTGAAACAATCATCTTTATGAAGTTTTGATATGTCAAAATCTCTTTAATCCATTTTTCTTAAAGAAAATGAAGTAATAACTGTTGACAGTTGGATAACACAAAAATGGTTTCTTGTAACTTCCAAACTGGGAGTCAAATTGTGAACCTTCTACTTAAGGCCCAGGATTCTTCTTCTTGTCATAAAGTGGTACTCCTCCATCTATCCTGGGCTGGCAAAATTGTCTTTTTCTACTGTTAGATGCAGTGTTAAGTCAGAGTTTCATACTAAAAGCTTTCACATTTTGAAAACATAATTTTCAGTAATGGCTTATATTGCAATAATGTTGTGTTCCTACAAGGTCATATTCTTCTATTTCATTTTGGAAAATATATTTCTTGACAATAGCGTAATTTTCTAATTGTTTCTAGGAGAATGATATTGTATATTTTATTCGAACTTAGCTATATAAATTATGATCCCTGTCTCTGAATGACCAGAAATGCATTCTTTCAGATATTTAAATATTAGGAACTCTTGATGCATTCAGTCAGAAAGTTGTGAGCGATAAACTAAAGGCAGCCACACATGCTATGGTACACCGGAGAGGTTTACCTGTACAGGTAGACCAGAGCACCACAGGAGCCCACACATGTAACGGTAATTCATACAGGTATACTGGAGCCCAGTGTATCCAGTATAACTATGGATTCTTCACAAGATGACACTTTGGCGGTAATAGGCTTCTTAATAGCTTTGAAATGTAAACAACATGGAAAATTTAAATCACCGAAACCTGGGAAATATTGTTAATGACGCTAAAAAAGTTAGAGAAGATTTCAGCAACTACTTTGTGAATGAGAGTAAAGTGCCATGGCAAGATAAATTGGTTAATAGAAACAGATTCACCTAATTTTGTTACAAACATTAATCTATGCTGGTAAGATCTTAAATCGTGCGTTATTCTAGCTAAAATAAATAAAAATACAGCTAAGACAAATTTGTAATTTATTTACTTCACAATTACTTTCTTCCCCATTTATGTTGGAATTTGATCTTCTTGAAATATCTTGATCACCCAGAAAATCAAATAGCTTGTAGTACCAAAGTGTTGTTTTATAAATTGCATCTGTTGACACTCCAGACTTCAACGAGGCTTCATATTCTTTTTCTCCTTCCGGATGTTGCTTCTTAGGATTTTTACTTTTTTAATCACAGTCTGCTTATTAGCATCAAATTCACACTGTTGCAGTTTTTACAACAATTTCATATACACTGTAACATAAAAAAAAATGTTCGCCACCAGTGGAATGTTGGAAAAATGTTCTGAAATGTTTTAAGTTATCGAGGTAAGAAGTCAGAAGCTGCTGCAAGACAACAAAAGTCTTTTAATCATCATAAATGGTTGCTGTAACCACCTCTTTTACAATATGACCATGAATTTATTGTATTAGAGCTTTACATTTCCAAGATGCAGGTTCCTGTGTTTGTTAACACTTTCACCAGCTCGATAATGAGTTCGACCACCAACAGTAATTAATCACGTGAGATCACACACACTGTTCCTCACAGTGAAGTGGCTGTCTTTTTTCTGTTGGTACCACCTACTTTCACATTTCTGAATTCTTTAATATCCCACACTAATTAAATCTTACTTTGCGTTTCTTCGTCGGAGTCGGACACAACATGACGCGCTTCTCGGCAATCATGCCCGCTCCTTCCCAAGTCTTGCTCCCGACTCAATCAACTCGTCACATGACTCTCCTGGCACATATGTACCCTGTATACTTATACCCCCACCCAAAAAACTGGCAAAGGATCAATTTATTTGACATAAAAAAAGAAAAGAAAACAAAATGGGTGTGTGAGGAAAACTCCCTCCTCCACTGAGTTACCCCAAACCAATATAAAACATTCCTATAATGGTGGACACTACAGTTAAATATTCATAACGCCTATTCAAAGTATTCTTAACATTAAAATAAACATTAAAACACAAACAGATAAAAATTCCCAAGACAATTGAATACAGCCAGTACAAAACAATTCGTTACTGTTGTAACTAAAATTTCAGCAAACAGAGATTAATAGATCATTTTACAATAGCAAGCTATAAATTCAACTGGTTCCTTCAATACCATAGCCAAATTACTTTTGACAAGTGTGGGGCAGCTCAAATTCTCATATATTCAAAGCATTCTTCAAAACTACTAACCAACACATCTTACAAGACCACAAAATAAAAAATACACATTGCAAAATTGCATGTCAGATGTGAGTAAAAATCGATAATATCAAACTAGTTATAACAGCATTAGTTTGGAATGAGTTTGTAGTCCATCCCACCTGCAAAAGAAAAAAACAATACATACAACCGATTACATAAATAGTGCTTCACACGCTTTGGATTATTTTGTCTGTGATCACTTATAGCATGATTCACTTTTCCCTATTTAAATACAACACTATTGTCTCCACCTTCTCCTCCCTGAAGCAGCAGGATAGAGGGAAGGAAATGGATAGGTTAAATGTTGTTCTTGGCGTAGCAAGATAAATGGGTTCCCTGCGAGGGATAAATGAATAATCGGTCACCAGCTTATTGGTTACAATTTCCTGTGGACCTAGCATCTTTAGAGTTCTGGAAGGCCACATCTCTACCTCCCCTCAACACCACAGCATCATCAAATTATTTGTATCCTTGAACTTTAATAAATTTCTTCCTTCAGCAAACAAATTTACTCCTCACATCTTCTCCTTCTACGTTTCTTTATATTCTTGCCCTCATCATACAGGTCTTATTGTGCCTTCTTCTTTACTCTGTCCATTTGGTACTTTGCTTCCTTTCTAGTCATATCATCTTCTTCATGTTTCCTCATCTTGAACTCGAACAGCAGAAGTGCCCTTATATGGTCATTAAAGAAGATTCGTTACACTCGAACAATGACCTGCTGTGCCAATGGTCGTTGTAAAACCTTCACTGCTTCACTTGGGTGATACACCGTCACTGACTTACTGTTGGTGCACAATGCACTATCAGTCATGTTAACATCGACCAATGATGCTCTGCTCATGTCAATTGATTCTTCTTCCTGATTGGTTTTGATCTGCCTCATCGTTTCGATCTTCTCCCATGTTTTCGATCCGTAAACAACTTGTGAGAGGTCTTCTGTCCTCTTCTGCACATCTTGTCACATCTCCGATATCTGAGATTGGTTATCCTCCCTCGCTTTGACAAATTTCGCATCCATAAAATCTCTCATACTCTTTTCCATACTTTGGTTCTTGGTTTTCATATCTTCCATAAGACCTTTAATATTTTCGTTAAGCTTATCTTCAAGTTTTTGCGTTCTGGTTAAAATTTCGTTAAGCTTATCTTCAAGTCTGATTAGCCTTTCACAAAGCTTATCTTCATTACTGTTTTGATTTGCAATAAGCTTGTCTCCAAAACTGTTTAATTTTTACTTAGCTTGTCTCCAAAACTTTTTAGTTTTTCACTAAGCCTTCCTTCAAAATCGGTAAGGAATCCCCTAAGCTTCTTTCCATTTTATTAAATTGAGCATCAAAAGATTCCAATAGATCCTTAAACTTCCCAATTAAACCCCAATTGTCATCAATTCCTCCCAGGATGACTGAGGTCCAACGCGGAAACAAGACAAGACAAAACCAGAGGAAAGAGAGAGAAAGAGAGAGAGGGACAGAGAGAAAATCAGCAAAACAATCTGCGCGCATGGAAAGACTAACTACAGGTTCATATTTGCAGCAAGCTGCAAAGCTACAACGTCATATAGCATGATTAAATGTGCTTACAGTAATAATTATGAGAGAAGAAACCTCTTACACTACGATTTCTTTCCCTATGGAATTTTTTACAAATTTTTGGAAAAATACTAACTTCTAAAGAAAATTCAATGGAAGTAAGAAAGGACTTTTTTTTTTCTGCTTAACTTTCGAAGTCTTATCTCATTTGTCACAATTGATTTTCCTCGCTGCCTCAATGTCACTTGTTCACTGTCAGCTGCGATGTGCTGGCTGTTGTCTCTCCCGCGGAATGAGTAGTTGTAGCTACCACCACTATGAGGTGCCACCATTGTTTTCTTGCTCAGAGTGGAATATCTGTCAACAGTCAAGTTCGCTGCACAGCCATGCTGACCATATGTAGAATGTCTTTCCTGTTGATAACTTTGGCTCTTGTCTCAGAAGCCCTGCCAATGCAGTCCTACTGTTGACTCAGTCATACTTCTTTTATCATATTTCGCACAAATAATTACAAGTTTTTCCTCTCTCGTTACTTTCACATGACTAACAAATGCATTTTCTTAGAAAATCGATTTGAAATTATTTCCAAGTCTGGTCACTGCATGGGAGCCATGTAACAAAAAAAAAAAAAAAAAAAAAAAAAAAAAAAAAAAAAAAAAAAAAAAAAAAAAAAAAAAAAAAAAAAAAAAAAAAAAACATTCCCCACCAACGGAATGTTTGAAAAATGTTTTAAGTTATCGAAATAAGAAGTCAGAAGCTGCTGCAAGACAAAAAACACTTTTCATCATCATCAATGGTTGCTGTGACCACCACTTATGACTGTGAATTTTTTGTATTGGAGCTTCGTATTTCCTAGCTGCAAGTTCCCGCATTTGTTAACGCTTCCAACAGCTCGATAATGAGTTCGACCACCAACAGTTATTAATTATGTGAGATCACATACACTGTTGCCCACAATGAAGTGGCTGTATTTTTTTCTGTTTGCACCGCCTACTTTCACTTTTCTGAACTCTTCGCGTTTCTTCATCGAAGCCAGACACAACACGATGCGCTTCCCGGCTATCATGCCTGCTCCTTCCCGAGTCTTGCTCCCGGCTCACTCAACTCGTCATGGCACAGATGAACCCTGTATACTTACAATGCGGCTTCTCTCTTGGGGCGATCAAGGCATTCCTTGCTCTTAACACGCCACACAAGGTTCTGATTTATAAATTTCTATAAATTCTTCTATAACTTTATTAAGCTTGCAATTTGACATAGTGTAGATTTGTAATTTGAAGCAAAACAAAGAAGAAAAACTGTTATGGCACTGCACATTATGCAGTCTCTCTAAGCTATAACTGAGACTGAAACCTGTACAGGTCTACTGCAGTACCCCCGCAGACACTTCAGTCTGTAGTCCGTCACAGGTAGAAAGAATTGATTTTTAATTCTTCTCCGGTTACCTGTACAGTTCCAGATAACTGTGCAAGTTTAAGACACACATGCTTCGGTCTACCTGTCCAGTATACTTGCACAGGTAAACCTCTCCGGTGTACCGTAGCTTGTGTGGCGGCCTTAAGGCTAAAGACACAAGGTCAGTGGCGTACAGGGAAAGCCATATTAAACACTTTGCAAACACTCATGCTTCCGTCAGCCACCTTCTTTCTGATTTACACTCTATTTGCATAGAGCAATCGAGCTGAATTATAAAATTACTAGCTGTTACCTGCGACTTCTTATGCATGTACTTAAAATTTTATTGCAAGAACTGGTTACAGAGAGCTGTTAGGAGAGAGATTCATTCCAAATAACACCAAGTTGGCATAATATGACAGAAAAGCCATCAATATAACACCCTACTGTCAAACGTGTCTTATGAAGAGAATCAATTTCCAACATATTTAAAAACAGTAAAACAAACAAAGATGCCGGGTTATGGGGGAGCTTAATTGAAGCCAGCTTTATTTCAGCTTGGTCTTTTCTCCTTTCTTCAGCAAGAGCATCAGATTCTTGGGTTCTAAAATGTTAGCTGCCTGTGCTCTTCTAGAGCTACACATTAGGCCAGGTTTACACCTGCAAGACGTCAAAAAAGAAGACAAAATAAATTAGTGCCAGAAACTTTTAGGCAGACACAAAGTAATAGTACAGTGCATAGAAAATTAACATCTGTACTAAATAATAAGTTTTGTCTCTAAACGAAATTTGCTAACAAATAATACACTAACAGACAGTGCGAGAAGTGCTGCTTGAGCAACTGATGTCTGTCTGTCACAATTCATTAAGGTCTCAAAATTATGTGACTACAACTCTTATTCATACTGGAAAAAAAAATGTCCTGTGTCCTTCCTATAGATACAAAGTATTTCTTTGTCAAATTCCATCAATGTCAGTATAGCCATTTAGTTATCAAAACGTAAGAAAAAGACAGAGACTTACTTCCGCATTTATAATATTATTAGTACAGATCGCACACACACTGACTGTGAGAGAAACTATGCCTGAGGGATCAATATCGTGTAAAGAAGTGTAGGTACATCATTGTTAGACTGCCTATGATTTTCCACTCATTGCTTCCCTAAATTTGTGGTATTTACAGTTTAACATGAAATCTGAACAACTGACCATCCAGGCGTGGCTCATACAATCAAAAACAATTCTTAAAAATCTTTGCTTCCACCAGGATTTGAACCAGATACCATGTTCCAATCATAAGTAAGCAAGTGCATTAACCACTGAGATACCAGCCCGCTATACAGGAAGGTACTACAGAGACTTGCACATCCTATGCATTTATATAACGCCGTTCAGTAATTTTTCAAAATAACAAGACTGTATGTAATGAACTCTTCACAGGTTTGCTGCCGGATAGCGTTTGTGAACGACAAGCTTTCGGCGACCAACTCCGTCGCCATCTTTGGGTCTGATGTTAGCGCTGCGGCGACCAGAGCTGCAGCTCTGGTCGCCGCAGCGCTAACGTCAGATGGCGACGGAGTTGGTCGCCGAAAGCTTCTCGTTCACAAACGCTATCCGGCAGCAAACCTGTGAAGAGTTCATTGCATTGACACGCCGGAAAAGTCTACGTTCGCAAGACTGTATGTATTATTCATACAGAAAAAAGTATCATATGTCCTTCCTAATTGCAAATAGCATCTCCTTGTGAAGTTTCATCACTGTCAGATTAGCTGTTTAGCCCAAGAAACACAATAAACAGACAGATAAGAGACAGACATAAAGATAGAGTTACTTATGCATTAATAATATTAGTATAAACAAAACAAATTCCACTGCTTCTCTGTGTGACATCTTAATTCCAGATTAATCTTAATCTTTGCTGAAAGACATAGTTCATATTAACATTGGAATATAGTATAAAATTAGTTCCTATCTATATTATAATTATTATTTTATCTCTTTTATTAAGATAGTAACTTTGTGTAAATTAGCAACTGATTTGAACTCATTTCTCATGTAGAATGACACATAAGATTCATATATTTTTTGATTAATATGCCTTTCAAGATTTGACGCTTGTTAATACATAAGTGAAATATACACTTACATTTTTAGGCGTACTTATATTGTTTCTTGAAAAAATATAAGACTTCTGGAAATCATTGAAATCATTGATATTGAAATCTCAAGTTAGCTGAATTCTGTGAATAGTTGGTCATTTTCACATTTGGTAATAAGGAAACTGATCACTTCTGATTTATATTTTTGCTTTAACATTGCTTTAGTACAAAACAGGATCTGTATAACTATATTTAAACATAAGTGGGGGTGTAAATACATTTTAGAATTGTGAGCTGATAGCATAAAAAAATGTTAAAATTCCATTTGTACTTTGAAAAATTTCATTGGAAAATTAATTTTTCATCAGATCATCCCCAGTTTACAGCAACATTTTCAGTAATGTATTCAAACTTTAATTAAAATTTCTTATAAATTTATGAATTTCATAATAGACCAAACAGGAAAAGACATGTGTGTTTTTGCTTGTGTCTTTACGCGATGTTGAGGTCACTAGAGTTTGGAAAGGACTGGGGGCAAGGAACAGGAAGGAATTCAGCCCTGGCTTTTTGCAGGAAGTGTCCCGACATTTGCCTGGTGTTATTTGGTGTAACCATCGATTCCCAGATGGGGATTCGAACACGCATACTCTTGAATGTGAAGCCAAAGCATTACAACTCACCCACGACACTTAGTGAAATGGAATGAAACTAGTGATTGACTGGTAACATTTGGCAATTTCATTAGGAGAGAACTCGATTAAATTCATCTTTCAGCAATCAAGATTTTTGTTTTCAAATAAAATCCCTTAATCACTTCAGGTGAATAGAGAAGTAACTACTTCTTTAATTTGATAAAATTTTGAGATATGATATAAAATTAGTTCCTATCAATATTATAATTTATTATTTTCCCACTTATTATTAAGATAGGAACTTTGTGTGATTCAGCAATTGATTTGAGCTCATTGCTCAAGTAGAATAGGAAATAAAATTCATATATTTTAAATTGATTAATATGTCTTTCAACATTTGACTTTCATTCACACAAAAGTGAAATATATGCTAACAATTTTAGGCGTAATTCTTTTTATTTCTTGAAAAAATATAAAACTTATGGAGATCTTTAAAATCACTGATATTGACAACATTAGTTAACTGATTTCTACGAAAAGATGGAAGTTTTCACATTTAGTGATTGGGAAACTGATCAATTCTTCTTTTTAATTTTGGTTTAACATTACTTCAGTACACAATAAGGGGGGAGGGGGGGGGGAAGACTTTAGATACCTACTTGCTCGTCAAATCATCAAACTTCAACAACTATATTTTCACTAATGATTTCAATTTTATTTCAAGCAATTTTTTTTAGTAATTTTACCAATGTCATCATAGACCAGAAACAAAAACGAACAAAGAACTGAAACTAGTGAGTACCTTGTACATTGGAAAATTGGGAGGCTACCCATTATAAATTATTCTTTTGGTAATCAAGATTTTTGTTTTTAAAATATTTACATAATCACTTCAGGAGAATAAAGAAATGATTACATCTTAAATACTGTGTCTGAATTCAATTTCTTTCTTATTCAGCTAATTTATCAAAGTCATTCCAAAATATACCACATATAATAAGAGCTCCACTGAAAATTAATTTAAAGCAATTTCCTCATTTATGTGATAAAGCCGCTTTTCTGTGGCTTAAACATCTTAGTTCACACAAGTAGAGAAGAATACTTAATTAAAATCACTCACATCTGATGCTGGACTCGAACAGTCTCTCTCGGAGTGCAATAGCTAAGCGCTATCTACTCTACATCCATATATACACCTGTGACCTTTGACCAAACACTGAAAGTGCCAGCACTTTAGAACTGCCAAAGATGACAGCTAATAGCCACACTTCCACTTTATTTTTTTGGAGTTTAAGACTTACAGAGAGTTATGTAAAAAACTGACATAAAATAATGGTTGCATTAGAAACAGCTTGTTTAATTTCCGCGTACTATTTTTATGTAGCTTTATGGCTTAATATGCTACTGCAAAAAAAAATTATCGCTTACTACTTATCAAATCCTTTGTGAATTTCTGATGATTGCGCTCATTGCAAGAATGCCATGAATAACATACACTTTGCGAAATACGGCAATAATGTTGTAATTGTTCAGCAAGTACATTGATTTGATTTATTTCCTTGTTAATCCAAATCTTCAAGTACCATATCTAGGGAATAAAAGTTTCATCTGATTTAAAATCAAATATTGTTATGATAATGGATATAAAAGCAAAACTCAGCATTTGGTGCATATGTAAATGCATATCCTATGTTGACTCAAACCCATTATCTGCAGTTGTTGACTGAAATGAGTTTGGATCAACATTATAGCCTACATTAAATCTCCTTTCAAACCACACAAGACACTGCTCTTTGGGTTGCAGTTTAAAGCATTTTTGAGCTACTAAAAAATGTTATTTCTTATTAAAAAAGAAAAAAAAATCAAGTATGTTCCGTATGCTTCAAGCAGTTGTCCTTATTAGTGATGAGTGAAAATAAATTTTATGCTGCTAAAATTGATTTAGTTACTACTTCTGTATTTTTGGCAATCACAGATTACTTTGACGTTTTCTTAAACTACCAATAATGCTTATTTAACAGTTATTTTTTCCATGCTGTATGTGCCCCATAAATATATTATGTGTGAACCCAAAGGAAGCATGCTTTAGAACAAGCTATTTGAAAAGTCAATGACATTAAAAATGTCTGAACAGTAATATCACATCAATTAATTTAGACAACTTCGTATCATTATCGCAAACTGTAATAAAAAGCAAATATTGAATTTTTCTTGTATTTCTGGTTATTCTATGCTATTGGGTTTCCATATAACAGTTTTTTGTCCTAGCACCTACTAAAAATTGATATTTTATTTAAATATGATATCATTTACATTGTATATGGACCCTGTCATATGTTTTATGAATGTAAAAAGATGTGCCATTAATATTTATGAAAGATACTTTGTTGCCACAATATAACCATCATTTTAGTTTGTGAAACGAATCACCTGGAAAAAGTAAGGTTTCTGTGAATTAGATCAGTCTCAAATTTGGACAGTTGCCTTACTAAACCACCTACAGCATATAGTACTGTCTTTGTATATGTGTATAATTGGTTAAGTAATTCAGATTGTTTGGATACATATGAGCATGGTAGTACCACAAAATTTATGCTTAAATCGTCATTCTACCTAGAGCTCATCAGATCTCCAATCAAACACCTTACTTATTGAGCCACAACACAAACCAATATATGTTTTATAGTTTCCTCGATGAATACAGTTCTTGAAAACTGTGCTAGATGAATTTATTCTGATCACTTTGTGTTGCCAAATATCTGTTTTAATAGTATAGCCGTTATCGTCAACAAAAATATACATTACCCGAAACATAAGATTAGCCAGGTAAAATATTAAAAAAAACAACCCTTTTGGCTCCTAGATCTATCTTACTACCATGAGACTGTGGATAAACTAGCAGGGAACTCAATGTTACTGGAGTATACACCATGGCTGAAAATCGTGTTTTCAAAATGTGAAATGTGTTAGTTTCAATTTCCGACCTGGCATTGTATGTGACAGTAGGAAAAGATGATTTACCTATATCAGTATACAAGGAGATGCAGGAGTACAAACTGATGGTGAGAAGAAGAATCCTTCTCTACTGGTCCATAAGGTGATGATAGTTTTTGTAATACGTGCTTTGATGTACATATTCAAGATATTTGAGTGGTTCTACAGTAGAAAAAAATATGTAAAAGTTTGAAATAAAAGGTTCATTTGCTTTTGGATTGATATTTTTCTAATAATTTCATTTAATGTTAAACAGTAGTTCTTTTCATTGTATGGCACATCAGGATTGTCTACCAACAATGGTTTTGAAATTTTTACTTTTCAAGATAGATTACACATTCATAATAAGTTTTACAGGGAGTGGTATTAGACATCAGCAGCTTTATTTTTGGGTCATGACGCAATGTTTATTATTTAGCTGTGGCATTTTCTGTTTGTTTCACACTGAACATTATACCATGTTCAGCTCTCTAACATTCTGAACATGATAAACTAATTCTTCACTTATATCTTGTAGCAATTTCAACTTGCATTTCTTTACTAACTGCTGAAAACATTTTCAGTTATTTAAAATCTAAATAAGTAAAAAGAAGTTTCATTTGTATTTGGCTCAACAGTATTCATTAAAACTACTCTATTTACACTGAATTACATTACATACCAGCACTCTGAGAATCAATATTAATGAAAAATTATTAAATGTCATACAAATTATGATCAAATAGAAAAATGTGAAATATCAGATTATCACAAAATTATTAACAAGTGTGGTATAAACTATCACAAAATTATCAAAATATCAGACAAATTATCAAAATAATAGAAAGTGTTATATAAACGTCTTTGTTCAAATCAAAATTAATGAAAAAATTATTAAATGTCAAACAAATTATGACCAAATAGCAAAAATGTGAAATATCAGATTATCACAAAATTATTAACATGTGTAGTATAAACAGTCACAAAATTATCAAAATAATAGAAAGTGTTATAAATACAAATTACAAAATGTACCTTTTAAAAATATTAACATATAGAACATCATATTTTGTTTTCAGAAAAACAAACAGTAATGTGTATGATTTTACAAAAATGGACATAGAAAATTATTGTGTTTGAATAATTATGAACAAATATTATGCAGTTCCTTGTAAGGAAAGTCTTTCGTTTTGTAAACGTCTTTGTTTAAATATTGTTTTGGTTTCGTAATGGCCTTAAACTACCACTTTCCCTTTTAACACTGATCACAGAACTCCCTAATAATGGGCGAAAACCCAAGTCCTGTCACGGTCGCCATGTAAGGACCTAGGCTGATACTGGGGTTGAAGTATAGCCTTAGTGCCTCAACTTACTCTTGATGTTGACTCAAAGTTCTATGGAAAATTTACGAAATAATTTTTGATTTGGTTTGACCATGTAGCTGGATAACTCAACTTAAATGCATGAGGTCGCCACAATATTTGTTAACCCACAAGTAGAGAAAAGGTAGTCAGCTAACTACTGAAGCACACAAGTTCACTTCTCGAAATCCAAAATTTTATTTTCAAAGTCACAATATTAAATATGCATTTTTACAGTTGAGTTGGCAAATCGAACACTCTTTACCAAAAGTTGCAGGTTGTGGAGAGAAATTTGAACCGACCGAACCCCTTTAGTGAATTTATAAGTTCTTAACAGTCATTAAAATTACTATATAACGCGACACCAAAGTTTCAACATGGCCGAACTAGCCAGCATGGCGAGTTACAACCAGCGCGACGAAAGGCAGACCGAAACAGACGCCAGACAGGAACAGACCGACATACTCGAATAGACCACAGGCAGGAACAGACCACAGCCAGGAACAGACAGACCATAGTGGCGGCGGGGTCCTTTTATAGAAACCATGAGAACCAGTGACGTCAGCAACTGTATCACATCCTTTTGGTTCCGCGTAGCTAAAAGTGTGTGTAATTTATTTGATGATCCCGATTATTAAAAATGTTTAAACTTTGGTAGTATCTGGACTTATCCACTAGAAGTCCAACAGCAGTCCCGTGAGAAATTTAGAGTAATTAGTTTTAAAGTTTTAGCTGTTTAAAACTCCGCGTACTGATACATTCTAATTTGGGGAAAATCCCTAAGTGTTCTGGAATTTTACGCGCGTGCACAACAATCCAAGACAATCTATTTTCAAAAACTTAATTACCGGACAAATGCTAAAACTTTTTATGGAAACCCATATATGTACGAAATTGTCTTAATTAGGGCTATCTGCTGATGTAATTTTTAAATTAATATCTCTTTTAATAAAAAAGCTTATTTTTTCTCTTAATTAAAATCGCTAATTAGACTTTGCCAAATTATTTAATTTTATTGCCAAAATATTGGGGACAGTGCTGACTACAGCTGGTGATAAAAGATGAGTTGTGGCTTTACTCGATTTAAAGATATTACAAATCTTAGAATTTCTACTTTTACGATCGCGTGCTTCAAAACTTGAACAAACGAGAATATCTCTTAAACCAAACGTTTCCCGATATGATAAATACACTTTAAAATGATTTTTATAGCAAGTTGTTACTGTGGGAAAGATTACAGGGAAATTACTTAAAGTTGAAAACTACACTTCTCGAAATTTCTAAGTCCCGCCTAAGCAAAACTAGAATTTTCCAAAATTCTAAGGTGCTTACACTGTGTTAAGTGTTTTGTTGTATTTCCCTATCCTTTCTTAGTTTTATTGCCTTTAAGATTTTTCCTACTTATTGTCATTACTGTTATATAAGAATAAATATATAACATACTTATGTGTCTCCCTCCCCAACCAGAAAATAATTTAAACAATTCTGTTCTTCATAGAACTGTGTAGCTCTTATTCTATTGTGAATTATCTGAATTACCTTTTGCAAACTGCACATGGACTAGCTGAGGAAATAGTTTCTTGCTTCTGCATTTGCATTGACAAGTTACACTTGTTCATCACATATTACAAGATATCCCAGTGATCTTTTAATAGTTGTTATTGGGTTCAAAGGCAGGAGTATTAGTGCTAATTTCTTATATGAGGATCTTTAATATACCTAGAACTAGATTATTCTAGTCTGCTTCTATAAGAAAGTCATTCCAATTTCTGTGACATAAGATTAGAGGATGTAATTTGTTTTAACCATTCACTAGTTCCTTCTTTCCATCTCCATCCCATGTCTTCAGCAATAGAATTAATACAGAAGTTTGATATACTAATCTTTAATTTTTATGCATAAGAAATTATTATTCATGTTACAAATGAAGTAGTCTATATAGTTATTTGTACAATGACTTTACTGTTTTTATTTGTTTATGAATTTCTGTTAGATGAACTTTGTTTCCAGATGGTAGAGGATGTTTCAAACTCACTACTAGTTGATGATTTAGAAAATCATCCAAAACCTGTAAATCTCAGTGGGGATCTAGAAGACCTGTGGTCACCTAAAAAAATTCAGCCATGCCTAATTCCTGATACCAATGGTGAGTATTAAATAATTTACAATAGAATATCACCATTTTTTTATATCCTTGTTAGTTAACCACTTGTATTCAAACCAATGTGTTCCATAGTATTTTCACTTAAGCAATGCAAATTCCTTTTTAATATCAGTAAGTGGAGGATTTATTTATAATTATGTGTCAGGATTTAGTTTGTGATTAGGATACAGAATTATGCTAAAGCTTTAGTTTCAGTTTCATTCAGTATTACTTTCCATAAAAAGAAGACCCTTTAAGTAACCCTGAAATAAGATTTTCACAGGATGGATTTACTGGGGAATTTTAATTTTTCAGAATTACGTCTGAAGACCTATTGGAAGGTGCATCATTAAAAAAGTAGCATTAGTCACAGTGGTCATATTATTAGTTATTACAAACTATTGGTTTGTTATAAACATGCAATGCCAATGTTCAATACATTTTTATAAGTGGCCTAGTGATATACACATTATTATTCACACTATCCAGCAAGTCAGCACATGCATTAGTGATCTTAACTCTAAAACCATAAACTCTATTCCTGTTCATAAATACTGTTGTTTTGCTATTTAGATTTATAGTTGTTTATATTTTGTTTTACTACATTATGAAAATAATTTGTCAGAGTTTTCCTTACCTGAAAATATATGGGAATTTACAATTTGATTTAAAAAATAACACATTTCTCAAATGTCATCATAGGTAAATAACCTTGGAGGATTCCCAAAATTAATGAGACTATATTTTACACAATTGTTTCCACTTGTGCCACCATACGTATAAACACACTGTTCTAGCTATTGTATTTTGCTTAAATATTATAGTATTTTTGTTGCTTAACTTACAGGCTTTATATTTTTGAGAGATTTTACATTGCTGTTTTTTTATTTGGCTCATAGGTAGTAGAGATATTCATCATGCTTTTAATGACAAGGATCTATATATTATTATGGCATCCATAGCAGTAATAAATATTACTTTCTTATTTAAGAACCATTAAGAAATAGTTATTGAAAGCACATCCAATGAAGAGAAGCCAATAAAAAGTTAATTGTTAATATTTAAAGCTACTGATTTATGTTCAGGGGATTTGACAGTAATTTAATATAGTGTGAAATATAAAATATAAGGTTACCCAAATCAGCATTAGGAATTCCAGTTACAAAACTAAAACAATAGGAGATATTTTAAAACCAAAAATAGATAAATAAAAACAATAATATATTCAATTAAAAAGTTATTACACATTTCCAGATAATCCTTTAGCTCCTAATATTTTCAATTTTTAATTTGTAGCTGATAATACACCTATAGAAAGACAACATTATATCTCATGGAACAATTCGTGAGGTTTGTATCTGGATAACAATCAATCCACTCCTAACATATTCAAAGTGAAATAAAAAAGAAATATCATAATGCAAGAAACTCTTCTGCACATGGTTGAATATGTAGAATGTTATTGAAAACTTGGTATGACCTATTAATAATTTGTATATAATTTCTCTAGTTCATGTACCTCTTTAAAAACCAGTTAATAAATATGGTGAAAAATAGGCTTTACCAATCCATTTAATTACTACCAACCACTGTGAATGCCTTGAATACAATATGTTAAAGTGTTTGTTAATCTAATTGATAAGAAGTTTTGAATCCTCACTTTGGTTTTTGGAAAGGAATTTTATAGTATGAGGGCATTTTGATATTTACTGGCAATATTTTGTTAGCCACTAACAACAAACTGTCACAGAAATTTTCAGTCACTGCACTTTTGACTTCCAACTCGTAGTTCTACAATATATAAGGTTAAAATAATGTGGATTGTTGGCATAATTAACATAAATTTTAATTAATTTCTCCCCTAAGTTCAAAGCAATGGGTATCATTCAAACTGTTCAGTCTATGTCAAGAAACAGATAGTTTTGAGAAATGAATTATATGTGGTTTTCCTTTGGGTTCTAACGTAGTTTCATTTTTTATTCATATGAATAATTTATCACTAGCATGATTTTATGCTATAGCGATCACACAAGTTCAGTATTTGAATACCTTTCTAATTAATAATATCAAATAATATTTTATTGTTAAATAATGGTTTAAGGCAAATTTTAGCAAAATTATGTGGGGTCTATATTACACATGTTGTAGAGCTGCAACAAAGACTATTATTAAATCATTCAGATGATTCTATTTAAGACATAGAAGGTGCTCAATTTCTAGAAGGCATATTACTTACCAAGTGAATCATGTTAACACAGCTTGATTGTTATTCAGTTACATATGCAAATATTTTTATTGCAAGTAAATTGTTACTATAATCCAACAATATCTTACCTCACTTGTGCAATTCAATAGCTCAGCTTCAAATTTAAGAAATGTGTATGCAATGTAGGTTGTAGAGTGTAGAAAAATCTTCAACTAAATATCGTGACTATTTCTTGGAATTCTCCAAACTGTTAATATCATCAACAACGATGAAATTTTATTTGTTTGAAAGAAATAGTATAACTAAGAAAAATTATCACAAAGATTTTAAGTAAATATTGCAATATGTTAACAGCTTTTAACAATAAATCTGGCAACTAACATTAGATTGTATATCCCTATACAATACAATACAATACATTCATTTTCTATTGATCCCAATATAAGAGACTGGCTCTGTGGGATGTGGAAAGTTGTCAATTTAGAGATAAACAGTTGCATAACAAAATAATAAGTACACCATTAGATGTACAGTCATAGCATACATGGTACATTAAACAATTCCATAACAAAATAATACATACACCACAAGATGTACAGTCATAGCATACATGATACCGTAAACAATTGTGTAACCAAAATAAATACATACACCAGGAGATGTACAGTCATAGCATACATGGTAAATAAATTATGTAAACTACATTTACACAAGATACTAGCAGTTATTTTTTTTTAGATACCTTAGAAATAAATTCTTCGATAGAGTAGAAGGAGTTGTCAATTAAAAATTCTTTCAATTTTTTCCTGAATTTATTCTTATCATCTGCTAGACATTTAATATGTGTTGAGAGCTTATTGAAGATATGTATCCCTGAATATCGGACAATGACTTGTAATCCTTGTGAAGATCATTTTTACTTCTAGTGCCATAATTGTGTATTTTACTATTTGTTTCAAACAAAGTATAATTTGTGACTACAAAGGACATTAATGTGTATATATACTCAGACGCTAATGTTAAAATCCCTTACTTCTTGGACAGCTCTCTATATGAAGTTCTATTGCTAACCTCAAACATAATTCTTATTACATGCTTTTGGGCTCTTAACACTTTGTCTCTGTGGGTAGAATTGCCCCAGAATATTATTACATATGATAATAAGGAATGAAAATAAGCAAAATAAACTAGCTGCCTCATACGGAGATCACCTATAGCCGAAATTCTACGAACTGCAATTGTGGCTGCACCCAATTGCTTTAGTAAGTCAGAAACATGTACTTTCCAATTTAAATTGTGATAAATATACAAACCTAGAAATTTCACACACTCTACCTCTTGAATAGACTGGCCTGCAAATTTTATGTCTATATCTGGTGTTAATCTGTGTGATTTACTGATTTGCATATACTGAGTTTTATCAAAGTTTAAAGACAAGCCATTAGCTGTAAACCATTAATTAATAAGTTCAAAGACATAATTTGAAATATATTCTGTAGATAAATCTGGAGTATTTTTAATTCCTGTGATTGTGTCACCTGCAAATTGGACAAATTTTGAATTTTTACATGAAAAACAGGGTAGATGATTTATATATATTAAAAACAATAGTGGCCCCAATATAGAACCCTGAGGTACTCCACATCTGATTAATTTCCACTCAGAAAACAGTGGACCTCTTAAGGCAGCCTTAAAATTCTCCATTGATACTTTCTGTTTTCTATTTAGAAGGTAAGAACTAAGCCATTTATTAACAATGGCATCTATACCATAATACTTTAGTTTCTGTATTAGAATTTTATGATCTACACAGTCAAATGCCACAAAAAATTCCCACAGGAGTTAATTTTTCATTTTTTCTTTCTAAAATATTGTCAGTGAATGCAAATATAGCTTGTTCTGTTGAATGACCCTTTTGAAAACCAAATTGTGATTTAGTTAGAATATTATTATTTTTAAGGTGTTCATAAACTCTATTGTACATTGCTTTCTCAAAAACTTTGGAGAAGGCTGTTAGTAATGAAATTGGTTGGTAATTCGATACAGCTGCCTTATCTCCCTTTTTATAGAGTGGTTTAACTACAGCATGATTAATCCTTTCTGGAAAAGTACCCTCAAGTAATGATATATTAAACAGATAACTTAGAATATTACTTAATTCTGTGGAGCACAATTTAATTAATCTGCTGGAAATCCCATCATAACCACTTGAGTATTTGCTCTTAAGGGATCTGATAATTTTTCTTATTTCTTCTGGAGTAGCTAATTTTACAGAAATAGAGTTAAATTTTTCATGGAAACCTGTTCTGACAAAATCCATACTGTGTGTCACTGAGCTATTAGCAGTCAATTTATCAGCAACAGATAAAAAATATTTATTAAATATATCAGCAATTGAAAAATTAGATTCTACTGAATTTTCTTTTATAAAATTATCATTACTTGATTGATTACTCTTGTCAGAAACTTGCTTTCCGGGGGGACCAACTCTTCCCAGCACCAAGCTTTACTGATTTTGACCGTTTACTCTGGCCTCGGGGTTTAACACAGTCGCCAACTACTCGAATTACCCCAAGCAGTAAGGGTTTAAAACACTAATATATGAACAGTTCACACTGGGAGGAGCAGACTACAAATAAAGAATCGTTATTTAAAAAGTTCACACAGTATATTGTTCAAAGTAATTAATATATATATACAATTCCCGAGTACCAGAGCGTGTACACCTTAAAGGCAATCAGACTTCATCACCGAAAATAGATTGCAAAGTTCAGACATGCAGCATCATCACTTGGTCCCTAAAATATTTCCACGTTGCTTCTAACATGATAACTGCTACCCAACACCCATGTGCCTCCCACACTAGACCAACCACGACGATAGACGACCGACAAATAGACCATGTGTAGCACGCGCGCTGTCTTAAATAGCCTCCTAGCGACATTCAGATCACTACGCGCCAATCAAATCTCATAATCTAAAATTCTTTTTGCGTCACCTAGATAGCTTTCCTTTGGTATAAAATCTCAGATACTTCCCTTGCCATCAACTTACCAAAATATCCACCCCTTTATATAACTTGTTCATATAGATTTATTTGATGTGACCCCGGAACTATTTTCTCTCCTCGAAGCATGTGGTTCTTTGGCGCGAAACCAACTCGTGGTCTTTAACAGTCTTGCTTATAAATGGCCGATATTTTCATATAATTTCTAAATTAAGTAACTTCTCTTGCAGAATTGCGATTTCAAATCTAAGATCACCAGTGTATGCTTGAATTTTCCCCTAATATAGTTAACAAATTCTAATCGGAAATGATTTCTTGGTTAAACTAACTTACGCGGTCCCACTTGAATAAATGACTGTGGCTACTGCCTGAAGCTACCTGCCTATGGAAAACCCAAACTAAAACATCTTTCTACACTTTTACACCTGAAAATAATGCTGCGACTTCAACTTTTCTTAACTGAAAGTAAGTTTAGGGGTTATAGGGAGGATGCTAGGCCCCTGACACGCCCCTGTAAAATCGCGACTCTTCTTTAGAAGAAAGAACGAGGCAAGATTTTCTCAGAAAATGGAAAGAAAACTATTCCCCCTCGTGGAATTTGGTCCATATGTGACTTCACTCACACCATCATTATACAACTTTTCAAAACATTCACTCATGCCACAAAACAAAGTTCACAAAATATTTGAATTGATAATGACTTGTAATAATTGAAAACAATGTAAAAATGTCAAAATTGCCAAAATAATTATTAACTCCTACTCTCTCTGGTACCGGTTCACTTTACCTTAGGTACAAATTTTATAATAGAAACAATACAAGAAACCTGCCCAAAATTCAATAAAAGTATGTAAAATGTACATAGAACAAAATGCAAAAGTTACAAAATGTGTAGAAATAGTACAAAATATGAAAAATAGAGAAAATTGCCATAATATGCTTAGCATGTGTAACATTTGTGCATTGTTTTAGTCTTTCACAAATATCAAAATCATTACCAAATGACACAAGAGAAATGTATTGTTGAAATAGATGTTTGTCACTTTTATAGTGTCCATCTTTCAAACCACTTTTCCACTAATTATATAGATTATGCATCCGGAGATTGTAAAAACACTTGAAAAGGGATAACTCGACCTTAGTCCTGTTAAACACTAAAAAGGGAAAATTTCACCTAGTCCTGTCACTGTCGCCATGTCAGAAACTTGCTTTCCGGGGGGACCAACTCTTCCCAGCACCAAGCTTTACTGATTTTGACCGTTTACTCTGGCCTCGGGGTTTAACACAGTCGCCAACTACTCGAATTACCCCAAGCAGTAAGGGTTTAAAACACTAATATATGAACAGTTCACACTGGGAGGAGCAGACTACAAATAAAGAATCGTTATTTAAAAAGTTCACACAGTATATTGTTCAAAGTAATTAATATATATATACAATTCCCGAGTACCAGAGCGTGTACACCTTAAAGGCAATCAGACTTCATCACCGAAAATAGATTGCAAAGTTCAGACATGCAGCATCATCACTTGGTCCCTAAAATATTTCCACGTTGCTTCTAACATGATAACTGCTACCCAACACCCATGTGCCTCCCACACTAGACCAACCACGACGATAGACGACCGACAAATAGACCATGTGTAGCACGCGCGCTGTCTTAAATAGCCTCCTAGCGACATTCAGATCACTACGCGCCAATCAAATCTCATAATCTAAAATTCTTTTTGCGTCACCTAGATAGCTTTCCTTTGGTATAAAATCTCAGATACTTCCCTTGCCATCAACTTACCAAAATATCCACCCCTTTATATAACTTGTTCATATAGATTTATTTGATGTGACCCCGGAACTATTTTCTCTCCTCGAAGCATGTGGTTCTTTGGCGCGAAACCAACTCGTGGTCTTTAACAGTCTTGCTTATAAATGGCCGATATTTTCATATAATTTCTAAATTAAGTAACTTCTCTTGCAGAATTGCGATTTCAAATCTAAGATCACCAGTGTATGCTTGAATTTTCCCCTAATATAGTTAACAAATTCTAATCGGAAATGATTTCTTGGTTAAACTAACTTACGCGGTCCCACTTGAATAAATGACTGTGGCTACTGCCTGAAGCTACCTGCCTATGGAAAACCCAAACTAAAACATCTTTCTACTCTTTTACACCTGAAAATAATGCTGCGACTTCAACTTTTCTTAACTGAAAGTAAGTTTAGGGGTTATAGGGAGGATGCTAGGCCCCTGACACTCTTTCCTGTTTCCTTTTTTACTGTGTCCCATATAGTCTTAATTTTATTTTCAGAATCATTAATTTTATTTTTGTAGATTCTTTAATTACCTTTTTCAGTATTTTGCAGTACTGTTTGTAATGTGTTTTAACATTAGCATTCTCACTGTTCCTAGAGGCAATATACAACTTCCTTTTATTAATGCATGATGTTCTAATGCCAATAGTTATCCAAGGTTTTTGTTCTTTTTGAGAAGCACTACACTTACGTGTTTCCAGTTTATGGTATCGAGGCATCTTCTAAAATAAGTAACTGACTCATCATTTATTAAATGCTGAAGTTAAAAAACATTACTCTTAGAGCTAGATCCTACTGAAGTGTTGATGGTTAATAATTGGGCATCGTGATCCGAAAGGCCATTGATGGATGGCTTGGTGGTATAACTGAATTTTGAGGTATCTAGGAAAACATTGTCTATAGCTGAGTGACTATTATTCATTATTCTAGTTGGAAAATTAACTACCTGAGTTAAATTGAATGAACTGACTAATGATTCTAACATGACTTTACAGGGTAAGTTATTTAGAAAATCTACATTAAAATCAGCACATATGACTATGTTGACTTCTTTTCTCCTTAAAAATGTTAATAAGAGATCAAATTGGTTCATAAAAATAGAAAAGTTTCCTGATTGTGCTCTGTATACTGTTACTATTATGAAAATTTCATTATTGGAATTTAGCCGTGTAGCACAAACTTCAAAATGTTGATCAACACAGTACTTGCTAATACTTATATCCTCAAAACTATAACCATTTCTAACATAAGTGACAACTCCTCCTTTATCCAAGTTCATTATACAATAATGAGAAGCTAAATTAAAGTCAGTTACATTTGACATACCTATTCCTGTTGTTATGTGGTGTTCAGACATACATAAAACATCATTTCTATTGATATCATTTAATTCATTTATGTGGACTAGCAATTCATCCACTTTGTTTGTTAACCCTCTGATATTCTGATGTAATAAATTAATCCCTACACAATTTTTAATTTTGGTATCTGAAAACTCATTATTGTTTAAACTAATTTCTTTTAAAACTCTCTGCCTAATACTTGATCCTAATCTAAAAATGGAGCTGCCCTAACACCATTAACAACAGGAATCTGTTCATGTAAATTTGTGGCCCCATTTAATTGTTTTGCAATGAGATCTGAAAGAACCCCCTTCCCTCTACTATTGAGGTGTAGGCCATGCCTAGTATAACCCCACCTATCAATAGCATCTACAGGTACCAAGCCCATGCCAGAGCCAACATCAGACATAAGATACCATTCCAGTTCCAGATTCACTCGCCTCTCAGCAGAGTTCATCTGTGGCCGATCATAGCGTCTCAAGACCGACATCACACTGACCCGAGTGTGGCACATTGCTTCTGCTATTTTCTCCAGGTCATCTCTGATTCCCTAATTCTGCACAATCTGAAAAACTTGTACTCTACACATAATCACACCTTGAAGAATACCTATGGTGGATTTTCATCCAGCCCATTATATATTTCAAATGATTCCTTTCCCCACATCAATAAGTTGAACATACCAGCCTAGTTGGCTAACAATAAGATATCATAAAGTGTGGATCAATTTAATACAAAATTGTGATCAGCAATGAAGTCAAATTTGCAGCCACTCTGCAAGTTGTGGGCAGCAGCAAGTTATTGAAAATTGTATGAATCCAACATACAAAGTTATATCGCGGTACAGTATTTCATAGTGTAAAACGTGTGAAGGAATCATTTTTGAACAAGGATTTTGAATGGCGCAGTATAACTTTAATTTTTTCAGATTTACCTTCAAAAATAGTTTAAAGGGTATTTAGCACATGCAAAATTAATAGAAAAATAGTTTCAGAAACATTTTCAAGCATTTTAGAAAATCACATTAAGAAGAAGAGTTCAGTCAAACTTGAGAGTCAACAAAATTTTACGAAGGGATTTATCATTTCTATAAGTAATTTGGCTATATTCATTTCCAAGGCTGCAGAATAAGATCACAGTCAGAATAAGATGGGGCACTTATGGTCTAGAAAATTTAGTTAAAAAGTTTTAGTCAGTTTAAGTACTATTTCGACACGTGCGAGATGTTGCGTAAGAATCGCATTTTTCATGATAACAGCCTTAATTTTCAAGCTACGATAATGATTTACATATCAAAATATTCAGCATAAAAAGATGCATAATAGATTAAAAAGTAGAATCATTAGCTAAAGGAGAAGACGGTTTTTTAAACAAAAACAAAAAACAGATATCCACATTTCACAATTTTGAAAGTTAGCAGAATTATGTACCTGAGAGTGTACAGTCAGTACATTCATTTTAAGGATAAAATTGTAGTGATTAAGAATATCTTCTTTGTTTGTCAATTCCAGCAATATTTAGGCATTTAAAAAGTGACTTAAAGGTTTATGAAAGATGGCATCTAACAAAAAGTGTGACATCAGGCAACGAAAAAATTCTAAAGCAATGTTATATAATAAGATTAAGCAGAGCCAAGGATGCCAATTCATTAGGGACAAATTATAGTTGCCAGTAAATAGTAGGACTTTGGTGAAGGAAAATGACAGTTATTTCAGCTCAATAGGATTAGTCCTTCTTGAGTTTAGCACACTTTGCATCATACAACGAAAATTTGAGTTTCACTAATAAATACAATCAACACAGTAAAGCAACATATTTTAGAAATTGGGGAAATTTTTATAGATTGTTTTGACACCAAAATTAGCTAAATGGATTAAGACTTTTAAGAGTAATAATAAATTTAGGAATTTTTAACTTTGGAAATTTATATCTCAAAAACTATAGAACATATTAGAAAGGTTCTCATAAGATAAAATATCATTTAAATTGTGGGCTATAACCTGTTTAAATTCCAGCACAATAGGATCCTCTTGTATAAAAGATTTTGCCATTTTCGCAGCAAACCTTATTGGTATAAATAGCTTCACGAATTTCATGCTGCAATGAAGTACTCATTCTTCTTCGTCATCGTGGGTCTTAGCCACCTGCTAAGTCTGCAGCAGACTCAGTAGGTGACTAAGTCCCCTGAAGAAGATCTAAGACCTGGTCGAAATGTTGGGAAGAAGTAGAAGGAGCACATATATGAACAGTGGGAAATAAGAAAAAGGGGAGTTTTTGGCTGAAAGTTGGACAGAGCAGATGCATGTCTTGGGTGCAGTGATGTAGTGTGGGAAATTTCTAAGTTGTTGCATCACGCTGGAGCAAACCTGTACTTTCTTCAGTATGAACTAGTAATTTCAGCAATAAGGGGATTATGAATGAAGTTTGGTAACCGTAAATGTGTTTAATTTGCAACCATTATATTTTCTTATTTGAAGCTTGATGTCTTTTCCCAAAAATTCTGGTACTGACAAGTGTAAAGGAAATTTTTTCTAAAATATACGAAGTTTTAAATTGTCAAGAAGTCTACAGTGTTATCTTTTCTGAACATATCTTTAACTATTGGGGTAAAATTGACAGTTTGATGGCTGTTTCAAACTTAGAAGGTACCGGGCACAGTCATAGTTCAAAACTTGCAGCAAACGCTCCCAGCAAGCACATACTTATTCAACGGCAGCTCTGAGAAAATTAATATGCTTGCTGATGTTGAGTACAGGAGAAGGGTTTTGTGTTCATTACTGGAGAGATTTATACCTCAAATTCATGCTTTATACCATGTGATTTTTTGTATTCTATAATAATATTTACAATACAATAGTTTTAACATTTTGAATTAATTTTATTTAAATTGAATTCTCAACAATACTTTTCAACATTAAACAAATTGACAACATGGGGCATGATTCAAAGAAATCCTTGGAGTGTTTTCAAATTTCATGCTTCAGTTAACTGGCAGAAAACAAGCTTTAAAATGTTGTTTTCGTCAAGTAATTTTAAGTTATATTTCCTGCTAAAATATAATGAAAGTAGATAAACAATATGTTGAATTGTGCAAAAGACATATAAAACTAAAAGAAGAAGACTGGCATGGTGTTGAGTTCTGACAATAGTGAAACGGTTTGAATGTTCTTGCTGTGTAGTGCTAAAAATGTATTTGTAATTTTATTAGTAGTGTTGCCTATACCTTCAATGCTGCCATAGATATAAACATTAACAACTAATAGCAGGAAAAAATGGTGATAAAAAATTTACAACTGTTTTCATTTTATATGATTTTATATAACATTAAAAAATTAAAAAATGTTGTTGCAGGTAATTTATTTTATACACAGCCATCACTGAATGGCAATAAAATAAGTGAAATATTTTCTCTATCAGTTCCAAAAATACAGATAGTTTTTGAAATGGAGGAGAAAAGCAGAACACCTGTGTTGATTTTTAGATCATCCATTGATGCTAATATTCATAATTGGACAAAGCAGATGCACTTGAAAGGTTAGAAAAGTAACCAATTGTGTGAAAATTAGTGTGAAAATAGATAGCATTAATACACTAATGAGCATTATTATAGATATTCCTACCTTGAATATTCTTTAAAAAATGTATGCATGCGACTTTATAATTTTACATATCTGTAATTATTGTCTGCAATATTATTGCTTTAATCATAACACATCAATCACTTCTCAGAAATGCAGCTAAGTAAAAAAAAAAAAATCATTATTGCCATTCTAAATTCGCTCTCACTTGGCATATTTTCTAGTAAGTAGGTTTCTTTCTGCCAATATTTGCTATATTTAATACTTATTACCATAGGCTATTTGACTGTTTTTTGAAAATAGTTTTAAGTTGTTTATTGATACATGTTATTGATCCAGTACTATTTATTTTTTGACAAAAGTGCTTATTTTATGTAAAATTCAAAGTTAAAATTTAAAGTATTTAAAAGCCCACAAAAATGCTCCATTGCTGCTTGGTGCAGGCCAACAATGCCTGTGACATCACACACCAGCAAATGGTCTCTCTATCTCAGTAACATCTCAAAATTTCTGTATAAATTATTGGAAATATCGTTTATAAATAGCATATAGTACACCAATCCACAATCACAACAATAAAAACTCCCTAGAAAAAAGTAAGTGAAATAAGAAACAAATCACTGCAACTTGCTTGTAGAAACCCAGATGATATTGTGATTAAGTCACATATCATTTTATGTGAAGATCATTTACACTATAATTTTGTTGAGTTAAATGTAGCACTAGAAACAAGGCTTTCCAGGTGTATCTTTGATAGGAAATCTTCACATGTTTTCGGCCGGATAATATTATCAAAAGATAATATAATATTATCTGACAGAAAACCTGTGAAGATTTCGTATCAAATATAGCACATTGTTTAAGGCAAGTATGAGGTAGATTAATGACCTTAGGTTCAATCGTAGCTTCAGAATATGTTTTATTTGTTGTTGTTGTTTTGTGGGCATTTTGTATGTTGTTGGCAGCATCACATATTATTATTTTTTCTTTTTGAAAATCCTCCAAAACATTATCCCCCCCCCCCCCCGAAGATTTCACAAATTTTTGGATAGTAAGTGTATTACAGAAATTTGAAATATAATGAAAGAAGCCTTCAAAACTGAAACTGAACTTTGCTCACACACTTAAAAATAGTTTTTCCCCTTGGAAACTGAAAACTACTTGCACATTAAAAGTAAATTTCTCTATTGGGCAATTATCCAAATTTAAGGGGAAAATTGTGAGGGGTTATAACGTAGTTGGTCTTATTGGCAGCTGAGAAAATGAGAAGGAAGGATGTTTGGTATCGGTTTTAGTAGGTTACCGAAAGTGATATTTCCCCCAAAAGATAACACTATCAGGTGTTGAAGAGAATATAAGAATCACATTGGTAGTAGTCTCAATGTGATAGGACTTTGAAATTTCATAAATTAAGCAGTTTTATGCAATCTTCTGATTTTAAGTTTTAGATCCTAACCCACAATGTACAATATGACACATTTGATTTTGTAACATATATTACACTTTTATGTAATGGATCCTACGCAATGTGTACAACATTATGTTTAATGATAATTCCTGTAACGGATTACTACCACTCTGTGTAACACAATATGTTAAAACAGTGCATGAAAAGTATCTCTGAAAAATCTGTACACATTTGTAAAATAATGAAAATACTAAATCCATTACATAAAAGTGTAATATATGTTACAATATCAAATGTGTCATATTGTACACTGTGAGTTAGGATCTAAAACTTAAAATCAGAAGATTGCATAAAACTGCTTAATTTATGAAATTTCAAAGTCCTGAAAAAGGATCAATTTGTGAAATTTCAGAGTCCTGTCATGGTCGCTATGTAGGAAAAAAAATTGGGGGGGGTGAGGGGAGCCCCAACGTTCCAAAACTCAATTCTTTCCTATACTTCTGCAATATTTAATTTAATTAGATCGGTCGCCAACCCATATGGTTTTAATAATGGGATTTTCTAATGAAGGGTATTATCAAAAGATTGTTCTCAACACAGGTTTTTAAGTCCAGTATTTTATTGTTCAAAGTTCAAAGACATCTTTACTCTGACAACAGGAATTGTTACCAGAAAGACTTCGTTCCGAAAATTTCAGATTAATGCCACGATAATTATCTACACTCCATTCAGACACAATAAAAGTTCACTCCACTTGAAACCTCAAATGAAATCATACTAATTGGCAAATTTAAATTAGGGAAAAGAAGTTGGTTCCGCCAAGATCCATTTCAAAATAATGGTTGCGGTCTACGAATATTCTAAGTCCGGTTCTTCATGACTGGTCTACGCTACGCTGCTCAACACCGCCACCCTTGACCATAACGCCCGCCCACACTTCACACGCTCACCCTCTAACCTGTTTGAGACAAATGTAGTCGAGGTCACCCCTCTGGTCTCTTATATAGACTCCCCCAAGCCACGCTATCCCTGATGGAATTTTCCACTCCATCTGGCATCCTCTCTACGCTCTCTCTATCTCGGCCCTTTCTTTCTAACAGGCCGGCTCACAAAGGCTTCTCCCCCAAGATTTTCCGATTTCCATGAAACTTTGTAATAACATATAGTTCATCATTCTAAGCATTTTCTATCCTTATAAAATTTTTCATATCTGCTCTCCTATTGTTGTTACTAATTTTCGAATTTCAATAAACCTATTTTCTAGATCTAGTGTCCCAACTATTTGTTCTAGTGTGTTTGTTCTAATCTTCAGAAATTCTACATATTTTGATGATTAATTTGGTGTATCTCACTACCTTCTAAAAACCTTTCATTAAAAATATATGATCTCTAGAAGTTTTCATCCCTTCTTGGCGGCCATCATTGAATCCAGATTAAATATTTTGAAATTAAATATCTTATATTGAGAGTGCGTTGTTTTGATAAAGCTTTCCGCCAAACTTACTTTAAAAAATTGCGCTTTCATAAAAATACGGTGCTTCCCAGATGTTTTGTCTAGTTTACTTTGACCTTTGTCAATTTTTGTTTCTACCCCTTTTATAAAATCTGGTTAGCTACGATGCTTTAACAGATTTCGCTTTTAAATTACTTTTAAAATACTTCCACTCAACTCAATGATCTCAAACTGCTGCCATCATCTTTTCACAAGAAGACCTTTAACCCGATGTACTTTTCTTTAAACTACTTATTTTATTCTCGACTTACTATTTTTTCCTTTATTGAAAAAGTACCTTAAAATTCGAAATATTTACTCTAAATTCCATTTGAAACCATATTTTGTACTTCTAAACAAAGATTCGATACTTTCATCCTGGTATCTTAATTCATTTATTACCATTCTTTCATACTTCTATGAACCTGCCGGCTGTTGCATCGTCACTACCACAAAGCGTCTCTGTTCGTATTTTAAGATTGCGTATAACTTCCTTCAGCAAATTCGTACGACATTGAGACTACTACTAATGTGATTCTTCATTCCCTTCTACACCTGATAGTGTTATCTTCTGGGGGAAATATCACTTTGGGTAACCTACTAAAACCGATACCAAACATCCTTCCTTCTCATTTTCTCAGCTGCAAATAAGGCCAACTGCATTACAGCATTTATGTCAGAAAGGTAACATACAGTTGTATTGTCACCTAAAAATTCCAACAAAAGGGATTCAAAGCACTTCAGAAATGTCACAAGGTTAGTGTGAACTTTCTTCAAGTAATGTTAGTGTTCAAATAAATTACTGTATATTATTCACCGCCAGGCATTTGAAATCTTTGACATGTTAATATATCTCTGGTATATTTCAAAATTAAATTGGGAAGGATATCTTTTCACAAACGCTTTCTTGAATGATAGCAATTTATGTTTCAAATGCCTGCATGATGCTCAACTACTAAAAACTTATAAATTCCTTGAATAAAAAGCAACAAACAACAAACAGAAATGAAAAGAAAAAATGTGCACACGAAAAAAATATAATCCCCAATCAACTGATTTCTGTTAATTTCTAACTGCCAATTCAAGTGTAAATAATTCTCAAATTGAAGTTGTTACATTTTTAAGCTCCACAGAATAAAAGTCAGGGGTTATTTCTATAGCTAGCCCAACAAATAAGGCCTATATTTTCAGTATTTTTCTGCTGTAAACTTCTAGAAATTGTTCTCCATTTTGTATTCAATACATAATCTCAATAACAAGAAATACCAAGCAACAAACAATAAAAATAGCTGAAAACTTGGATATTAGGAAAGGCTCCACTCACAACCACAGCATTTACAGGCTTATGGTGTCACTAAAATTACCTCCAATCATGGAGCTTTTTCTGTCACATGACCAGAGATAAGAAAAATCTAATTTTTATTTCACTTTTGTTTTAATTAAAAATAATCCATGTTTTATTTCAACTTTAACAAAAATAGCTCCCTTAAACGTTATTCTACATGAATTACCACAATTTGAAATATATTTTCAATACTGTCAAATAGTCTATTTTTCCTAAACCTCTGGCAACTGCATTTGTCTAACAGCTACTGGTTACCTTGAGTGTTATAACTCACTGAGATTATTAGAAGAAACATTTTACTCCTTTTCCTCAGTTCCTTTATTGGATAAAGATGTGGCTGATATATTTGACAGAAATTTCTGTAAAATGTGTTTTTGAATTCTAATTTTTATTAACTGTGTCTGTGCTTACTTAAAATGAGAACATGACCCAAGTATTTGCCTTGTATGACTATAAAGCTAGGTACATAAAAAGCATTCAATTTATTTTCTACTAATATACAAAAACCACACTCTACACAAACAGTGTTTCTTGGTGTGTAAGTCTATCGAATTTCCAGTTTTCTTATTGATAAAGTCATGTTTCCATTTAAAATATCACATTCTTAATGTTCATTACAATTTTTAGTATTAGTAAACATCTGCAGAATACAGTATTTTACTGTGAGTGTCATGTTCTGTTAATAGAATTAGAAAATTTCCTTAAACCACATCTAGTGCTAATAGTGCAGATATCTCTAATATAAGATTTTTTTAAAAATCTTTTTTTCTGCTTCATCTACATCTACATATATACTCTGCAATTCACAAAATTGTGAGTGGCAGAGGGTGCTCAGCACCAAAGCTAATCTCTTTGCTGTGCCATTCCAATCCCTAATGGTACGAGGGAAAAAAGAATTTATATAAGAATCAGTCCAGGCACCTTATCTCTCTAATTTTATCTTTCCTGTCCTTCCGACTCAAATAGGTTGGTGGAAGAAGTATTTCACTACACTCAAGAGTGAAAGTGGGAGTACGCATGTTTACCAATAAGTTTAAACGAAACGTGTGTCGTCTATGTAGCAGAGACTCCCAACCTAATCTACTAATCAGTTCTGTGACGCTTTCATAAGGACTGTAGCAAGCGGTCACGAATCGAGCGGCTCTTCTCTGTACTTTCTCTATACTTTCGATCAACCCCTTATGAAACGGGTCCCAAATGGCACAACAATAATCCAAATGTGGACACACAAGAGATTTGTATGCTATCTCCTTTGTTTGTTCATTACATTTTTTCAAGATTCGACCTATGAATCGCAGCCTAGAATATGCTCTACCTACTAACAAATTAATGTGTATGATCCCATTTCATGTTCCTTTGTACTGTTACTCCCAAATATTTCATAGAATTGACCATATCAATAACTGTATTGTTTAACTCATATTTCTGAACAATTGGATTCTTTTTGTTAGTTATGCTCATTGTCTTGCACTTTTTACAATTTAACGTAAGTTGCCACTCAGCGCACCAAGCCAAAATAACATCTAGATCACGCTGAATTTCTAAGCAATCGGCCAAATTTCTTACTTCCCTATAAATAACTGCATCATCAGCAAACAATCTAAAAAGCTTTTCACTTTGTCTCTGAGGTCGTTTATAAAAATTAAGAAAAGAAGTGGTCCTATTACATTCCTTGAGGTACACCCGATGTAACATCTAGATTAGAAGAACTTTCTCCTTCAACAACGACATACTGCGACCGACCAGTTAGAAAATCCTTTATCCATTCACATCTAATTGCAAAAGAAATAGTTTAAGTACCATGTTAAGTGTTACACTTATATTTTTTCTTGGTATGTAGTAATGAAACTCTCACATTTATTGAAAAAATGCATTTAAAAACCTACCTATGTCCCTGAATGTGTATTTTAATTCTCTGATAGATATTTCTCACAGTATTAGTACAACAGCACAAAAGTTTTAAATGTCATAGATTCTAACAGGTTCTTTATTTGACCAACAGATATTTATTTAAAAAATAAAATCAGTTTACTGGTTTTTATTTACTTTGTTTACAGTTGAAATTTTTATTTCCATTTACTTATGGTCATCCTCACTGTTCTTTAAGAATGTTTTGTGTCAGTTTCAGCTCCACTTTTCTGAACATTTCTAATCATTTAGCTAATGGTTTTTTAAACTTATCACTGCTTCCTTTACTAAGCTGCAAATTAAATTTTAATATTCTGTGTATATGAGAACAGTGGTTCAATAACTATAAATGTATCTATTATTCTAAATAAAAAAATTTCCACTGCTTTTGCAATATTTAACTATTTCTCTCTATACTAACTGTTTTAAAGAAATATTTCTCTTTCATTTGAAATGGGTTGTAAAGTACATTGAAAGATAATATAAGATATACCAAGGGGTTATTTTAATCCCATGAAATGATTTTATGTTTTTTCTCAATGGACATTTTTTGCTAAAAACCAAATATTTCCAAAAATGTAACATTTTATGAGGATCAAAAATTTTTGTCATAAAAGTATCATGCAATACAAAAGCACTAAACTGTGGTTAATGGATTAACTTTGAATTGTTATGCATCATTTCAGCGGAGGTTCAGATTCAGGCATCATACTACAATCACAAAGTTGATGCTTGGGAACCTTTAATTGAACCATGTGCTGATGAAGAAAATATGTGCAGACCATGGGATATACTAATTAAGGTAACAGAACAAAATTGTTTGGGGTCAAATTATTTCATTGGTATATTTTTTACTTGTTCCTTGCTGGGCAATTAAAGCTTTACAGTCTAACAAGCTAATAATTCAGTTATCGCTAGAAAGTAATTACTTCCTTAATTTTATCATAAAAAAGTTTAAGAGGCTTTAATTGATTATATAACCTGTTCAGAAAAGATCTATTTGTTTATTTGTATTATTTATCTTACAGAATATTTTCCCTTGTATACTTTAAAGTGCTCCTCTTCCTTATTCATACATTTGTCTCAGTGGTGTTTACAATTTGACAAACAGATCTGGCAAGATTCTTTGAAAATATCAGTTAATTCTTGTAAAAAAAGTTTATATATTGTCATCAGTGGTGTCAAAATGTGTTTTTTTCAGCACTGATTTCAATATGTGGAATGAGAAAAACTCACAGGGAGCCAGGTCTCAGTAAATGGAGGATAGAAAAGGACAGTTGTCTAATTTTTTATTTAATTGTAATGGAGGGTGTGCCCCTGTGTCAATTTTTCTAGATCCCCATTCACTGCCTTTCTTGATTTTTAGGAATGTAACTGTTCATTTTGCTCCTCAGTCACCAAACAAGTGGTAAACTTTGCTAAAACTTTGTACATACTCAATTCTTTGATACAAAAACTATGGCCCAACCCTATTTGGGTCACAACTTCTTCTGCAAATTCGCAAATGATTGTTTTCTTGTAATAGATACTGGATTTTCTGAATTATGCATTTCATCAGTTGAGATCGAGAGTCTTCCTGACTAAGGATCATTTTCAGTTGACTGATGACTGTCAGTTCATTTACAATCACCACTGTGGTCTTTTATGTAAATCTTTTCTTGCAACTGGTTCAAAATGCCTTTGTAATACTGGCAGTTGACTGTTTGATCTGTAGGCAAAAACCAAAATTCAAAGCATGCAACTCCATTGACAGCAGAAAGAAAACAGTGAACATCACCTTGATTTTTGAATCTAGACTGTTATTCTCATGTTTGGGTGTGGAGATCCTCTGCCAACCCTCTGTGATGATTGAACTTATTTTCTTCGAATTATCCATTAGGATAGGAAAGAATGGAGGACTGCATGAAACCAGTGGAAAGATTATGATTTAATGAACTAAATGGGTCATTGGAATGAGCGATTTCGAAAAAAGCTTTGGAAAAAATGTTATCAATTTTTCCAAAGTTTTTTTGCCACCACAAATTACATAAAGAAGCAGTCAAGAAAATCTATACTAATACTATAAATGTTAAAGTAAGTCTGTCTCTCTATTCAGGGCCAGCGTTTCATGTTAGGCCCACGTGGGTCATATACTTGGGAAAGGGGGAGGGGGTGTCCCCTTGAAAATATCTGTTTCTCTTACCTAAAATAATAATAGTGATAATCATAGATAATCATATAAACAAATTGATAGGGATAAAGACTGCAAAACGAATTTTTTAAAAAATCATATAATTTATTCAACATATTTTAATTGAATAAAAAAATTATATTTTTTCAAATTTAATATTCAGATTAATTGCGCAATGCAAAAATTGTACTCACTTTGCTTGTTTGAAACAAACCAGTTCAACCATTTTTCCAAATCTAGTTCGTCAGTGAGATTACCAGATACATGCAATATTGCAATGGTTATTGCAACATTGTCGATCTTTGGTAAGTCTTGAGTCTGGGGGGGGGGGGGGAATTTAAACCTCCCTCAAATAATTTGGTTGCTCATTTTGCCTTCACAAAAGTTGTAAAAAAATGTTCCTCTATCACTCAGCAATCTTTCTTGGTCAAAATAATGGTTATAAAAATTTATATTTCTTTCAACATTTGTGGGCTTTCCCGAAGCAAATCATTGTAACGATTTGAAGGAGTGGATGGAATCTTTGTAAAATCGACTCTTTAAGACATTAGAATTTGATCATAAACTTCAAAGTAAGATTTGCATTAAAAATGTAGAGGGGTTTCAAATCAAAGATTTTTCACTTCTACCTTAGATTAAATGATTGGAATTTTATGCTGATGTGGGATTTATCGTTTGTTGATTTCAAAGTTAGTACCTCACTGTACACTTTGCCACCAGATTTCTTCAAATTATGAATCTCCAGCACAGTACAAAACATGATTACTTCTATCTTCTTATATTATTCAATTAACTCATAGATTCGATTTCTTTAGACGTGCTTTCAAAATTTTGACATGATCAGAAATTTCGATCATCATTGTTAAATAGAAAACACGCTTAAACCTTAGGTGCAACAGCACTATATACATCTACAGAATGATCATATAAAAATTACATTAGCTGCTGATAATTTTCTCTTACTGTTTTAAGAGATTTGATTCTCACTAACCTCCAGTAAAAAAATAGTAAATATGTTTACAAATACAAACCCATAATTAAAAAATGGATTTAACTTGCAATATTTATAAATACCTTGTTGGACAATAGGATGCATGAGAAGGAAATCACCTTAGGTCCCTTTTCTATTCCAATTTGCCATTTCTTAAACCGTACAAGTCGCTTTGGCTAGTATCGCACAAAGTTTATCAAATCTTTAACAGTTAAATGAATTTTCTTTCTGTTATAACACTCTCCATCCCATCTCATAATACAAGATTAAGATTATGAGCTCTACAATGCACAAATAAAGCTCGTGGCTCTTCTTTGATGTATTTGTGACTGAAATCATGTTATATTTCCAGAAACATTAGAAATATATGCATCCAGAAGAGTTTAAATAGTGTGGAAAACTAAATGCAGGTTGCAGGTAATAAGTTGCAGGAAGACGAAAAAAATATTAATGCCATTCTAGGCCAATAGTTGAAGCAAATAAGACTTCTATCAAAGGAAGAGCCTTAAAAGCAGTGGAAAAGGAATGCTCACAAATATTCCATGTTGTTATCATTTAGTAGCTCTGCCTATCAGTGTTGATAGTGAAAAATGGTTCAGTGAAGCAGCCTTAATTTATGATAAAAAAAAAAGAAGCAATTTAAAACGAGAAAGGCTGCTAAACTTTTGTTTTTAAAATTAAACTTGCAATTTTTAACTTTCAAAGATTAGTTACAGTAGTTAGAAAACTATTATTATTATTATTTACTTAAAAATCAGTTACTGATTGATAGATTCGATTATTTAATTAAACATTATTTTCCTTGAAATTTTTATTTAATAGAAGTATTCAGAAAATAAATGAAGAACTGTGACACCAAATGAAATTTTCATAAAACTTATGTTTCTGTTTCTGCTTTATAATGTAACTTCTGTTCCATCTTTAATACATACTCATGAATATTCATTACCTGTATATTTGTGTATATAGTGAAGAACAAAAATAAAAATTTAGTTTTGCTTAATCCTCCACGATCTCCTGTCTTCTAGCATTATCTACACTCAATTCATTTCTCCTTTATAGCTTGACTATTAATTTATCAATTTGAAGTTATTTGTCTATAATACACAAGATTCAGCCAAGTGTCTTTGAGATACACTACTGGTGGGTTCTCACGACACATGGTATTGGAGGCCGTGCCACACCAGCCGAAGTTTACGGATCAGCACACGCCATTTGTTAGCCCTCGCCGCCCCCCCCCCCCCCCCACCACTTTGCCTAGTGTCGTTTCAGTTACATGCACCTTTGATCTTTACCGACTGGGCGACAGATAGCCGTGCGCTAACTCTGACAGCACAGGCAGGACCCTTCCCACTGCCGGCTCCTTGGTAGCTCTATTGGCCCAGCCTACTAATGTACGGGTCGTGGCAACCCACCTTAAGGCAGCTTTCATGCATGACGATAGTTTGCCGTTGATCGAGCTCGAGGCAATAGCTGGGGTGGCGATCTATGTTGAAACATTAAAGGAATTTTGTGCTTTACTCATGGCGTTTTTGTGGGTACACAGTCTGTTTTACATGCATTTACAATGATGAAAGTAATATCCTTAGCTGGTCTGCTCTCTCAGTCTTTATTTCTTTCCTCTGTGCACGCTCAATCGCTCTTAAAATCTGGGTGGGTATTTACCCACCCGGAATTTCCTAGGTGGGTACTGCTACATTACCCGCCGGGCCTGTCTCTATCTGTCTGTCTGTCTCTCTGTCTGTCTGTTTGTTACATTTTTTGGGCTAAACAGCTAATCCTATCATGATGAATGTTTACAAGGAGATGCTATTTGGCATTAAGATGGACATAGGATACTTTTATGTATAAATAGTACATATTGTCAGGTAATTTTGAAAAATTACCGAAACGGCGGTAGACAAACGCTTAGGATGTGTAACACTCTGTAGTACCTTACTGTACAGAGGGCTGGTAGCACAGTGGTTATTGTGTTATCCCTGTTTAGAATGAGGAAGGAGTACAATCTATCTGAGTTTGAGTGGGGGCTGATTGTGATTGCCCAGAGGCTTGGCATGAGCATTTCAGAAACTGCATGACTTTTTGGGTGTTCGAGGAGACTTTGATGAGTGTCTTCAACAAGAAGCAGGACAGGCGGTGAACTGTGGTGGAACTAACATTAGACTTTAATGTTGGGAAGAGTACAAGTGTGTCTGAACACACAGTGCACTGAACACCCCTAACGATGGGCCTCCACAGCCAACGACCCATGCATGTGCCTACGTTAACACCTCAACTTTGGCAACTATGACTGAAATGGGTATGTGGCATTTGTCACTGGATATTGGGGCAGTGGCACAGTATTGCATGGTCTGATGAACCCCGATGCCTATGTCATCATGCCAATGGGAGGGTGTGAATCCATCATTTTCCAGGGGAACAGCTTCTTGAAACCTGTACTGTGGGACGGATACAAGCTGGTGGCGGCTCAGTTATGCTCTGGGAAACATTCACGTGGGCAACCATGGATCCAGTGGAGCTTGTGTGAGGCACCATAATGGCCAATAAGTATTGTACACTAGTTGTGGACCACATACACCCCTTCATGATGCCTGTTTTTCCCATTAACAGTGGCATATCACAAGGCCAGGAGTGTGATGGAGTGGTTCGAGGAACACAGTGGCGAGTTGCAAATGATGTGCCGGCCCCCCAACTCACCAGATCTGAACCCGATCGAACACATCTGTGATGTGATGGAATGTGACGTCTCATCACCCCCTTTCAGGATTTATTGGAATTAGGTGACTTGTGTATGCAGATGTGGCGCCAACTTCTTCCAGCGACCTACAAAGGCCTCATTGCTTCTGCACAAAAATGCGTCGTCACTGTTATCCATGCCAAAGGCAGACACACCAGCCATTAGGTAGGTGGTCATAATGTTCTGGCTGATCAGTGTATGCATATCCACTTAAGAAAGAAAAAGATTCAATGCAATGCATGCAGTGTAATACTAGTATTATAAACAATCAAATCTCAATATGCAAATCTCAACACCATGTCCTTCAGAAATAACATTGACTAATCTATCACACAAAGGTTGCTTAAAAATTTATAATGAGTTGAATTGATTTAAAACAAACCATCAAACAAACTGCACATCATTGTTTTTGCATCAAAATGGACTCATTTTATATATATATATGTTCAACAAGAAAATTATGCTTGTGGCTAAATAATCAGTTTGTAGGTTCATCGTAGAGATAGAATTTTTTATCACAGCAGATGGCTATGCTGAGGATCTCCTTAAAGGACAATTATTCAAAGAACCAATCATATGAACAATATGTCTTGTATTGGCATTGTGTTTACTGTAATAGTGGTAGCACTGACGATCATATGTAGAACAGCTAGTCAATGGCCATACCACATACCAAAATCAACCAACTGTTTGCCTGATGTGAATGCAGATATCAGCAAGTGAAGACCTGGATACTTGCAAACCATCTGTGCTTGGAAGCTGCAAGTCTGGTCTACTGCTCTGCTCCGCAGTCGCGAATCAAGTCCTGACCGTCTTTGCAGCTATGTGATTGCAAATCAAGGCGAGACTCATTGCTTGCATAGTCACGTCTCTTCCTCACTTTCCCTCCCACTTTTCTTTGGCTCCAATCAACTACCAGTGTGCCTTTTATATGTGAACAAATTCCAAGATAAACATCATCACATGTATTAAGGAGTATCCTTATTCGTTTACCTACACACACACACACACACACACACACACACACGCTCATTGTTGTCATGGTCAAATTTATTCTGGCATTCTGATAGGCCAAATCTCTTTGTGTTCATTTGTATGCACTTGGGAATCCTCACTATCATTCACATTTCTAACTCCCTCCTTGCCTGTGGGAATATTTTCCCTACAAGTTGAAGTGACCTTAGACAGGGAACCATAAAATGGAATAAGCTTACGTTTGTTCATCCATGCTCGCTGCCCCTTTGAAAGGCAGGTAGTGGATTATCCCTGGCTAAGTGTTTTGCCTACCCTTGCTGTCCAAAGTAGCATTGTTCTGGGTGGTACAGGTATAAACTTGACCTTTCTGTTATGACACAGTGGTGACACAGTTCGCGTCTCTCAGATTTTAAGTATGTGAGCTTTATTATAGCCAATTATTGTTCTTATTAACAAGCTGAGTCTCGTTACAGAACCCAGGAGCATTGTATTAGAAGGCCAGCATGTTACTATTGAGCCACGACACCTTGTAGGAAAGAACGTCTCGTCCAATTGATAGGTGAAGTAACGTGGGAACTTGAGATGCATATTTGTAAAATACTGGTTTTGAGGTGTGTTTAACATGAATAATCTTTAATTATCACTTCCATATCATCAAATTTATTAAGAATATTCTAACATCTGTAAAGTTGACACTCCCATATTCTTTCTATGTGGCACATGGTTAAGAATATAATACATAATGTTAATCGATGTAAAACGACTTGCAACTAAAACTATTCACTGTTTTCTTCTGCACCTGTAAATTTAAATAATCACAGTGTGGATTATTTGTGGTGGAATATTGAATAAAGCCTTAATGGAAATATCTTGGGGGAGGATCTAGGTGATATTATAAGATGTTGGATGATATCTTCCTCCAATCATAATCTTCAGTAGGGTGGAGCTTAGGCATGCTAATATTTTCCCAAAACTTGAGGAAATGCCTCATATGAAATGTAGAAGACACTGAATGAAAATTCCACCAGTGGTACTCTTGAAAAAGTGGAGCTACAATGCGTTACTGTTTTCTCGGTTAATGTGGAGTATAAGGCGTCATCATATTGTGCAAAGATAGGGACTTAGAATCTACTCATCTGGCCACTATTTTTGCTAAAGAGTTTACTTTCTTTTCTAGACAAAGTTTTATAATTCACTCTGTTAAAGTTTTAACACCTCCTCTAATACAATTACTGTAATATATACACAGAGTTTTCTATGAAGCAGTTTTTAGTGTGGTTTTTATTTCCTACAACTCCTCTCCACTATCTGCACTTATGGCTATACTTTTTATATAGTGACTTGGTATGTTATTATGTAGAACTTGTACCCTATTTCTTTTATTTAATTCACTTTAAATATCAGTCTCTTATCTTGAGGTGGTAGTTAGGTTGGCAAGCATGTGGGCGCATGGTTACTATTGTCTCAGTCTTGTTTATTACAATAAATACCAAATACAATACAACTTTACACAACAATATCAACAACTTCAAACATAAGATTTCCACACTATATCATGTAATAAGCTTAATTACCAATCGGTTACTTAAAATTCCCCCAAGATATACTTATATTAAATAACCACAATACTAGTTGGCCTTAATGATCCATGATGGCCCAAGAGTCCAAGGATTTACACACTTAAATTTACTTATGTCTAAACAACAATTTAATAATGGTAGAATATCCAGTGCTATAAGTTCCTAAACAGGATTTCCAAAGATCGAGCTTCTCAAGGCACTTATATCAGTTGAGCTCAACCCACACTGGTCTGTTTTAATGTTTCAGCACCCCTCAAGGGTACAGACAAACATACATACACTGTTTCCCTCATGTGAAGGAACAGCCATTAGTGACATAGATTGTCCCACGCAATCACGAACACCAAACAGAAAATCTCCAATTGCACCGAGGAAGCAGAAAATACAACGAAGTTGAATTGTCTGAATACCACGAACTCTCTAACAGTCTATCCACTCGTGGAACATGAAGGCACAGGTTGCTCCAGAAGGTGCCAAAGCGCACACTTTACAAGGACACCCCAAGCTGCCATATAGTCTGGGCATGTGAGGCGACAACATAGTTTACGGCCACTCAGAACTGCTTGTCAACAACCGTCAATAACCCCTCGTCGACAGCCAAGTATCGCGTTGCTCCGCCTAACTGCTGCCCGTGCATGGAGCGTGTCGCCTTCTTCAACTGCCGCTTCCGACACCGCCACTTCCTCCTCAGACTGTTCACTTGCTAGCCGAGACTGACCGCAGAGACTGACTTCTTTCCCGCGCCCGGCGATGGAGGTCCAACTGTCGGTATTGGTACTGGTACTGCTAACGCTTCACTCTTCTTACTGCCTCTGGTACTGGTACACTGACGGACCGAGCGGCCCCATTAACTGCCTCCCTGGGCGCCCGCTGCCCGTCCGGGCCTTACGCTTCCCGACGACCCAGGAAGGTACGCTGCCTCCGACAGTCAACGGAGCTCCGACACTCTCTGCAGCACTGACGTTAGTCCTTCCTCAGTGGATATCCAACTGGCCTGGTACTGGTACACTGACGGACGGAGCGGCCCCATTAACTGCCTCCCTGGGCGCCCGCTTCCTGTCCGGGCCTTACGCTTCCCGACGACCCAGGGAGGTACGCCGCCTCCGACAGTTAACAAAGCTCCGACACTCCTTCCTCACTAGATATCGCACTGGCCCTCACTGTAACACTGACGGACGGATGGAGCGGCCCCATTAACGGCCTCCCTGGGCGCCCGCTGCCCGTCCGGCCCTTACGCTTCCCGACGACCCAGTGAGGTACGCCGCCTCCGACAGTCCACGCAGCTCCAACACTCTCTGCAGCACTGACGTTACTTGACTGCTTATCCGACTGGGTATCCAACTGGCCTGGTACTGGTACAGTGACGGACGGAGCGGCCCCATTAACTGCCTCCCTGGGCGCCCGCTGCCCGTCCGGGCCTTACGCTTCCCGACGACCCAGGGAGGTACGCCGCCTCCGACAGTTAACGAAGCTCCGACACTCCTTCCTCACTAGATATCGCACTGGCCCTCACTGTAACACTGACGGACGGAGCGGCCCCATTAACGGCCTCCCTGGGCGCCCGCTGCCCATCTGGGCCTTACGCTTCCCGACGACCCAGTGAGGTACGCCGCCTCTGACAATCCACGCAGCTCCGACACTCTCTGCAGCACTGATGTTACTTGACTGCTTATCCGACTGGGTATCCAACTGCCCTGGCCGCGCCGGGTCACTGCTTATATACCCCACGCTATCCGGCAGAGGGCACTACTCCACCGCGGCGCTGCCTAGCGGAGCAGCAGGCGTGCGACAGAAGACAATCGCTCGCCAGATGGCAGAAATTCCGCCACAGCGCCCCCTAGCGAAGCGGTGGGCTGACGGCAGATGATAGCCGCAGCGTGAAGATGAGCCGCGCACGGCTCATATCTATAGTAAATTTCTAAATTTTTATTTTCTTCCATTATTCAATTAATGTTATTTTGGTTTTATGATACTAATGAATGAAAATTTCTTTAAACAATGAAAATAATGTCGAATAGTGGGGAGGGGGGGGGGGAGGCGAACACACAAAAGTTTGCAGAAAAAAGGTAGGAGTGTATTGAAAAACACAAAAAGACAAACAACTTGACAATATTACAGTAATAACCCTTATTCATGCAATATGTATATGTAGAAACAGACAAGAAACATGGGAAGAGTGGGCACACAGAGGATCAGCACCATTATATTTACAATAAGCTTTGTTGTCATCCTAATTTCAAGCTGGCAGTATACAACTGAGTTTCAAAAAAGTCCTTGTAAGCGTGGGCCAGGTTTACTGTTGCTGATGTGATTCGATACCAGGAATTTGACAGTGGTTTCTTGTTATAATTGGGTCCACCAAACAAGGAGGGGAGAGTGGAGTTGGTATGCAGAGGTTTGGAGGTGTCTTCTTAACAGCAGACCATACAATTTCATAAGCCTACCTGAGTCCCATGTATTATATACATGATTTACATTTAGTCTGTCCTCTCAGTTTTATGTTTGTAAGAAATTTTTCCATATTTTATTTATTTTTATACTATTCTGGTATCATCTACCAGCCTACCTATCTATCTACCTTAACAAGTAAAATGTATTTATTTTATTTTTAATTTCCTTTTTTTTATATACTCTGCCCATTTCTTTGTTTTATCATCAATTTAAAACTAAGTTTGGCAAGTTTTTTTTAGGCTTGTTTCTTATAAGTGTTGCACAAAATGGTTCCTACATCTAAAGTTACTATACAGCTGTATAATATTACTTACTTGACAACTGATTTAACTTCATCTGTGATATCACTAACCAAATTCACCACTTTTTATTTTATTTTAAATCCTTCAAATCCTTCTAATCCTGCAAATACTGTAGTATATAGTAAATAGGTTAGCAATTTGTGTTTTATATAAAAGTAACTGCAGTTCACTTGTGCCATTAGATATGATAAATTTTTCGAGAATAATCTTACTAGGGTCAATGGAATAAGACTAAGGTATTTAAATGCAAATATTGAGCCATCACTAAGGAAACGTCCATAAACCACGTAACTCCATTTTGGCCTCCTGTCAACCCCCCCCCTCTCCCCCTTTCCGCCACATAGCCTTTTGCTTCTGCCTCTTCCCCCCACCCCCCATTTCCATGTAGCACGTAGCTATTTTCCCTTTTGATTCCAGAAGACATTTTGTATTGTTTTCTCTAGTTAGACTATTGTAAATTATATACAGAGATAATTAACTGAGGGAAATAAATATTCACATGATGTTGTGTGTTCTGTTCCTCATTTTAACTGTGAAAAATGTTATGTGGCCTGGCTCGGAAACCCCTCCTCCCCCCACATAGCTCAGCGTAGCCTTCCAGCCAACCTCTTCCCCCCCCCCCCTCCCACCCTGGATTGAGCCACAAAGTTTGTGCACGCTCCCTAATCAAAATTGAAGGAAGAATGGCTTATTTCCACACTATATGACTCATAGATTCTCTTTCTCATCCATTGTGGCTGAGATATGTGCACAAAAATTATGCAAAAAATGTTACGATCTGTGACAAAAGAGTTGAAATTGGTACAGAGAATATATTTTGTGAACAGGGCATAAAGTACACAGACAATTTTAATTTTTTCAACACTAGACAATAAGCTGATCTTTAAGAAAATTTATCATTGGAAGTACTAAAATCCTATCCCCATAAGATTTGTGCATCAAAGAAGTATGGAAAAATAGTAATGTAGAGAGCTGGAATACTGATTTCATGAGTGAGGCAATTGTTAGGAATATCTTTTGCAGTAAGATTATCAGACAAATCATCTACCACTAGATCTCTACTACAAACATTTTAAATTTTTATCACTGCTATTGAAACTTTATTACAAAACTGTGATCTTAAAAAAAATTAGTCTTGATTGTAGACTGCTGTATAAAAACATTTTCCAGATCACCATTAATTCATGAAGTTTTGGTTTTTTTTAGTGTTCCTGTAGCATTTCCATTTAAAAAAAAAAAAAAAAAATAGAAGTTTTCAGACTGCCTTTAAATTTAAGAATCATTGTTAACTTTCTTCTCTTTAATGTCTTATTATTATAAATGTCATAAATGGTTCTCTAAAACATTTTTCCCCAGGCATTCCAAGCAAAATCATTCCCTCTTTCCAGCAGATTTGATCATGATAAAAGTACAGAAATAAATGGTGTGCAAAATCAAATACAACAAACAGCCTTTGAGAAGACAAATGAAGAATCAGAAACATCAGGTGATGAAGGAGAATCGGAATGTTGCATGACATTTATACGAAGACATAATTATGAGTCTTCGCATACTGAACACTCACGTGCACTGCAACAGAATGTCAATGGTGACTAACTAACTAAAAGTTAATGCAGAAATGTTATTCTCTGTTTTCAATATAATTATGTATAAACCTGTTTCAGAACGAGTGTGTCATGTTGGATATCCTGAAGATTCAGATTCAGACAATGAAGAAGGGATATTAGAAAAGTTAGCAAGTGCTGTTGGCCATCTTTTTACTGGGTAATTTTGTATCAATGTTTAATGTTTTGTGTTGAATATTTGTACAATTAACAATACTGTCATAAACTTTCTTACTAATTAATCAACACAGTGATAGCAGTGATGGAGAAGTAAGTGAATCAGAAGATTCAAGTGGAGCTGAACCTTCAGTGGAAACAGAAGAAGCATCAGTGCTTACTGTCAGCTGCAGTGAAACAGTTATTGGAAGAGATGAGAGGGCAGTCTTTCTCAAGAAACAAGGTAATATATAGTACTAACATGTGTGTAAAATTGAACATATTTGTATTTATTGAGATTGCAACATGCAATAAAATCTACTATGGTCACTGAACTTGGGGATATTTACAGATATGTGTGCAAGGAGTATATTACCAGAATATACTGTATATGTATATATATTTCTAACCAATAAAATGAAAACAATGTGCCTGCAGAAGAAAATAATATAGGTCTTCTATCCAAAATATGCTTCCTGTTTTAGTAAAACACTGAAAAAGTTGTTAAGAGCTTACAATATCATATTTCAAAAGTTATAGTCAGGACATGCATTTTTTTTTGCATTTCAGATTGTTGAAATAACAAAACCATGATAAGATGAACTGCCATTCATAAATCACAATTCATATTGACTATAATATATAACAGTTTATGCTTGTGGTGATTATAATTTGTATAAAAAATATAATAAGAAATGTACTGAGTTGCTAGAGAGTGAAAGAATGTTATCTAGTAGGTGCTAGCAGGTCTTATATTAGAATGCCTTCATACGCTTTACTCAAAGGTAGAAACTAATTCAGTGTATATATATATATATATATGACTCTCACCTGCTTATGTGAGTAAATTAAATTAATTTTCAATGGACAGTTTTTTTTTTTTTTTAAATAGAGTTCACTGAATATATTAAAAATTAGCACTATTGCTCCTATAAGGCTGTTTCAGATCAGCATACTAATTGTAAGTCATAAAGGTCTATTATAGATAGACTAATTAGGAGCTTTTTGAGGCCAACTGCGAATATAGATTTCCTTTTATTAGCAGATCATATTGCTCTCTGGTAAACTGCCCAAAATGATCCATTGATACTATAGAATAATCGACCAATATCTTATCACACATTTATCATTACAAAAATGCAATAGAGTTCTCTATGTTCTATGAGGTACTAACAGTAAATAAAATTTTACTGGTGATGTAAACACATTTGAATTTTATATTTGCTGAAAATGTAAAAACAGGCACAATACAGGGCTAGACAAAATGATTGCAGTGATTTCAGAAAATTACTGCAGATTTATTATTTGACATATACTTACAAGATTACACAGATATATAAACAAACTGTGAAAATTTTTTCGAGTGTCTACAGATGCTGAATATGTGCACCTTTAGTGACTCTGCACACATCAAGTCAATAATCGAGTTCTTCCCATACCCGATGCAGCATGTCTATGTCAATTTGAGCAAATGCATTGGTGATGCGAACCCGCAGGACTGGTAGATCAAATGGTACCTGTGGCACGAACACTATCTCTTTTACAAAACCCCAAACAAAGAAGTCGCAGGGGGTTAGGTCAGGGGAACGAGGAGGCCATGACATCAGCTGATGATCAGCATCTCCAGCATGACCAATATCCATCTGTTTGGAATCCTGGAGTTTAGGAAATTATGGACAACTAGGGAAAAATGGGGTGGAGCACTGTCCTGCTGGAAAATGAAATCTTCACTGTCAGCTTCCAGAAGTGGCATTATCTAATTCTGTAACATTTTCAGATAGATTTTTTGTGTGATTGTCACCTCATTAAAGAAAAAAGGCCCATAAAGTTTATTTCGTGACATCGCACAAAACACGTTCGCTTTGGTAGAGTCACGAACATGCTGCACATAAGCATGGGGGTTTTTGGTCCCCTAAATGCGCACATTGTGCCTGTTCACTTTTCCACTCACATGAAAAGTGTCCTCATCAGTAAACACAAGTTTTTCTGTGAATGGTTTGTCTTGTTCTAGACATTGGGCACAGAACTGAAAATGATGCACTTCATCGTTGTGTGACAGTGCTTGTAGCAACTGTAACCTGTAAGGCTTCATACACAGTCACTCCTGTAGGATTCTCCAAATGGTCTTATGTGGAATACCTAATTTCCTCCTCGCTCGAGTAGTAGACTTATGTGAGCTACGAACGTAATTGGCGTGCACACGTTCAATGGTTTCTTCAGACACAGGAGGGTGACCCGTTGTTTTGCCTTTACAAAGGCATCCCATGGCTTTAAACTGTTGATACCAATGCCGAATGGTGTTAGCATGTGGGGAATCCTTGCCGAACTTTGTTCTAGTGTCATTGAACAGTTACCACAGATTGAGTCAAATGAAATTCGAGAACAACATATGCTTTCTCACTTTCAGCCATCTTGCTCTCTAGCGCTCTAGCATCTATGGCAGGAAGCTTGCATTTAATGCAATCAAAACTTGGAGGGCCACTTGTCTTATAACAGCAAACCCCATCATCATACCTATAATAGGACAGCCAAAAGAAAAATTGTGAAATCGCTGCAATCATTTTGACTGGCCCTGTATATACATATAATCTCAAATTAAAATAAGATAAGTACTTTATAATCAGTATTACTGTATAGAGAATCACTATCAGGAGAGAAAAAAAAAAAGCTGCTCTGCAATTATAACAATTCCCTTTCAAGTGTACTATAATACACACAAGTCTATAAGCTAATGAATCTTCAAGATTCACGAGAAATCATTGTTACATGGTGATATTGTATGAACTAAACTGTGACTGCACAACACACAAACATGTGATAAACCTGGCAGCTCAATATGAGACTGCTTAGTGTCCTTGAAATGGTCCATGTGGGCAGAGGTCTTTGCAGCAGTTCAAACTGTTTGTTATGTGCATTTGACACACAGTATTCAAGTCAAAAGGAAGCAGGATGGCACAGAGAATGGATCTGGATGACATCACTTGTGGTTGGATCATTGGTGGATAAGGGGCCAGCCACAGCTGCACCAGGTGGGCCGGGAGATGCATGTCACTTATATTGTCATTTTATTACAGTGGATAAAATTCTTGGAGGGAAGAAACATTCAACAGCAGTGTGGAAATTATTGACCATATGCTACAAACCAGCATCAAAATAATTATCTTGCGTAAGTGCCCAAAGACATCCAACCACCACAGCACCTGCACTGGCTATAGACCTTGCATCAGACTCTTGGTCACACATCTTTTTTGAGACAGTGTATCGTCAACTTTGAGAGGTTCTACTGAACGACTTACCACATGCATATCCCTCAAACAAAAGCAACATGTGGTTCACCAAAAGTGGTGTTTTGCTCACCATGATTGTACCTAGGACCAGTTGGATAGTGCCCAGTTCCAGAATAAGTTATGGTTTAACCAGTAGAGTGGCTGTCTGTTTATCTGGTAAACCTTTGGGAAAACATTACAAACCTACCATTACTGTGGAAATAGACCAAAACAGCAATGCTAGTGTTCTCATATTGGACGGCATTATGCTAGGAGCATATTACCTACTGCATGTGTTTCCTAAAGGTTCTGTGATGACTGCTGTTTATAGGGATTATATCCTGGAATAGTTTGTTTGGCTTTTTGATGTGCATGTGAACCTTGGTTCCATCTGATAGATGATGACACCTGCCAATACAGGGCTTGCTTCTTGGTAAGGTATCTATTAGCTCGCCAAGAGCATCTCTACTAACCATCTGTGGTAGTAACATACTCTATAGTTCGATTTTGAAGTTGTTTATGTAGAAGATAGAAATTTCAAGTAAAGTAGTTTTCAACTTTTACAGATTTTCTTTCATTCATTTTCATGACTAAAGCTCACAATAAGAATTATTTTTAAGTCTATTCATTATGCCTGGAAAAATTTAATTTAACAGATAAATATGTTTGTTTACACTTTAACCCACACGGTTAGGAAAGCTAAAATCTAAGATTCCAGATTACTCTGAATATAGTAAAGTTACAGCTGATCTCTTATCATAACCTATAGTCAGCACCGTCTAGCATATTTTTAAAGTAATATTAAGTAATTAGGCAAAGTATGATTACCACTTGTAATTAAGAGAAAAATAAAGATTTTTTACTAAAAGAGATAGAATTAGAAAATTTATATCAGAAGATAACTTAAATTAAGAGGATTAAATATATGTATTGGTTTTGGTAAAAAGTTTAAGCATCGGTAAGATAATTAAGATTTTGAAAATAGACTGTTGTGAATTGTTGAGGAAGGGCAGCAAGTCGATTACATAAGAGACTTCAAGATTAATCTTATAGAAACCCTTTTGTATGTCGAATTGAGATAGATAGAATATGATATCAGGAAATCCATGTATTAATTGCGAGTTAGAACATCCAGTACATTGGGAGATATTAATTTTTGAAAGTCTTTGCCAACGTAAAAAAATTGAAAAGCTGATAACAGGACCTGCAGCCATCCTGAAACTGCCCAGTCTTTCAGTGATTTTCAAGGAGATAACTTCATGTTGTAATGTATCTCAGTCTATCGGCCATTTTCAAACAGTTAATTTCGCGATGGTTTGCGCAGCGAACTGCTCCACATGGGTAGTTATTGCGGCACATCTTAACATGCTGTAATCTTTCTCTCACTTAAGTAAGGGGGACTTAGTGAGTGTTTGTCCTCTCGAATGAATGTGCTTAACCTGACAAGCTTCTATGTAACTGTTGTCCAATGTTTTATTCGCAATTCTGGTACCGACATTGTAAGAAAAACTTTTTCAAAAATATAAGTACTTTGTGATCTTAAAACTGTGTCAAGTGAACTTACTTTATTATATCCTTCATGTTTGGAGTGTATAATAGAAACATGTGGTGGCTGTATTTAATCTAAATGCTTTATGGTACCAGAAGGCTACACCGGTCTTGAATACAATTGTTCACAGTTTAGGCAAAGTGTTGCAAGCACCCAGCTAACTTATAGGCCGTGCAACACATACCTGCAACAGGAGGACATCACACCTCTAGTGTTTGCAGCTCACTGTGTGGACTTTGATTAAAAATGCATGGTATGCTCTAGGCCAGGGGTCTCCAAACTACGGCCCGAGGGCCACATCTGGCCCGCGGACAGATTTTGTCCGGCCCGCGGAGAGCTAGCATACTTGAAAACTCCTTTTAGAGAACATACTTTTTATAGCAAATTAAATTTAGTTTACTGAAGTATTCTAATTTTATGTTTAATAATTATTAATATGACATCTACATTGATATGGTCATGGGCTAACTCATAACATTGTTGTAGACTTATTGTTTTTGTGATAAGTTGGATAAAGAAACACAGAATTGTAATGAGTAAAGACATGTATAATATGCAGAAAATTTAACTTCAGTATATAATAACTAACAAATTATTGAAATGAATCCAACTAACATTTTAAATACCAACATAACTTATAACAAGCATAATGACAGATGAAATACTAATGAGATTTATATAATTGAGATTTTCCACTGACAATAGTATGTAGTTGTGGACTAATTTTACTTGTACCAATTATTAAAAGAGATTTAAGATGCTCATCAGTTAATTTAGATCTGTAAACATTTTTTGTGTACTTCATTTTGGAGAAGGTCTTCTCACACAAATAAGTAGTACCAAAAACAGAAAACAGTCCACGAGCAAATTTATGCAAATTAGGTATCAAATTGTGTCAGTGGAAGACTCTTATAAAATTCCAACAAAGATGAGTTTTGATATTTGTTCTTAATTATATCACTGCACTGTAGATCAATCTTTTCCATTTGAAGTTCCGGGGCTAGGGTTTCAATGTCAGTATCAAAAGGATTCTGAAAAATCTTAATTTGATTCGCAATGGCATCAAGTCCGAGAAACGAGCATCAAAATTTATCTTCAAAGCACTCAAAGTTTCGATTGCAATATCGATATGAAACTCAGTCTCAGTAGTGTGGCTGAATATTTCACATGTTTTAAAATGTGAAAAACATTTACTTCGTAGTTGTGATTGAAACAGTATCAATTTCTTCCGGAATGATTTGATATTAGTGTATAAATCAGGAAGATGCTGGTTTTCTCCTTGCAATCTCAAATTCAGTTCGTTCACATGTTTTGTCACATCAACATAGATTGCTAACTTCCACAGCCATGCGTTGATTTGTAATTCAGTAAGAGGGCGATGCTTTTCATTCAAAAAAATTTCGATCACTGCTCGAAGTTCAAAAAAGCGCTGAAGGACTTTTCCACAACTAAGCCAGCTTATGGCAGTATGATAAGGTAAGTCATTTTCTCCAATATCTTCAATAAATTGTCGGAATTGTCGGTGATTCAGCCCAAAAGATCTGATAAAATTAACAGTTGATATGACTGGTTTCAGAACGTCAGACATATCCAAACATTTTCCGCACAAAGACTGTTGATGAATGATACAATGTAAGACTAATGGTTTTGAACCACCGTCATTTTCTACAGCCTTTGACACAAGAGCGACCACTCGTTTATCTTTCACACTCATTTTTTTGCCTCCATCAGTTGTAATACATTTCAAGTTTTTCCATCGAAGGTTCTTTTGATTAATGGCCATTTCAACTCCTTTAAAAATATCTGTACCAGTAGTTGTGCCATGAATACTATACATATCAAGAAGTTCTTCATGCACTTCATAGCTTTTATCTAATCCTCGAATATAAATCAACACCTGACCAGTATCTGACACATCCGTTGACTCATCCAAGGCCAAAGAAAACCACTCAACATGTCCATTTTTGTGGAACAGTTGAGAGGAAATATTTTCAGCGATGTTTTCTACCCTTCGAGCCACAGTGTTTGCTGACATACTGACAGTTTTTAATAAATTTACATTTTCAGGGCACATTTCTTCGGCTACTGCAATTATACATTCTTTGATCATTTCTCCATCGGTGAATGGTTTTCCACGTTTTGCAATTTCAAGAGCCACACGAAAGCTGGCACGAGTTGCAGCCTCTTGTTCAGTTTTGAGTTTTGTAAATGAAGATTGCTGCGATTTCAATCCGCGCTTCATAGCTTCGAATTTTTCTGTCCGCAAAATTCCTGTATATTTAGAGTAATTTTGAAAATGTTTTGTTTCATAATGACGTTTAATGTTATATTCTTTGAGAACGGCTATGCTTTCATTACAAATCAAACATAGCGCCTTGTTACTGGACTCAATTACGAAATACTGAATGTTCCACTGATCTTTGAATTTTCTGCATTCACTATCAATTTTTCGCTTCTTTTCCATACTACTAAATCACACAAAAGCAACAATTCAAATCAAAATACTGTTACAAAGATGTCTTAAACTTAAACACGCACAAACACGTTTTAAGGAGGTACTCACTATTTTATTTCACAACAGTGTCATAGGAACTGACTTGTGGTTGCGCCACTAGCCTTCTTATATATTACAATTACTGCCATCTAGAAGTGAGTGGAAGACACCAGAACTTTCTCGAACCAACGAGATTATTCTGTACGTGCTATTAGCGCCATCTGTTAGCGATAGAAGGTACTACCTATTTCCGCTTGTGTCCACCAGATGTCGTGTCACGTTACTCCTCATGGCTCGTACTCTACGACTAATCTAGAAATTACAGATAATGACAGGAAAATTAATAATATGCAGTGTTGCCGTTTTGCGGACTTTAGTCCGATTTGCAGCCTTTTTTAAACGTTGCGTAATTTTTCGGACATTTTTTTCATCAGTGGACTATTTCACTTCTTACCACCGGCAACAATGATAATATGGTTTTGGCCCTCGGAACTTACTGGAGTAATCAGTATGGCCCTAAGACTGGAAAGTTTGGAGACCCCTGCTCTAGGCCATGGTTGGCCAACCTTTCCAGCAGCTGGGACAAATTTTAGAACTAGATTTTTATAACAGGCTGCATCCACTAATTTCTTGGGAAAAAAACCTTAAAATATTTTTATGATGGAAAAAAAACACCCAAAATGAAATATTAAAGATACTATTATTTTAATGCAATGTTTTATTTTGTTTGTCAAAACTAATTGCATCGATTTTTATGCCAAAAGAAGTTGTTACTACTTAGAAAAAGTTCTGTAACACTAAGTTAAACTTACATTTATTCTGAATGTTAAACTTTATGAATATAATGATCCAGCTACGCGGGCCACAAACTGACATATGGCGTGCCGCAAGAGGCCCGTGGTTTGGCCTTCTCTGCTCTAGGCCAAAGGATTTTTCTTACTCTAATTTAATTTAATTTGATCAAGCACAAATGCTCTGGTGGCAATATCATTATTCCCTCACCATCTCATGTCATGATCTTTCACCCTCCACCGACACCTATACTTTATGAATCCCAACTTTAAACTAATTCTGTGTTTTTGGTAAACTGTTCATTATTACCCTTGGCAATTGATTCCAGTTCCTGTCTCCATTACCAACAAAAGAAAATTTTATCATTACATTTTGTATAAAATCAAGTGCCCTATTATGGTTATACGCATCTCTTCACATCCATGTACTACTTCCAATCATTCTATCAATATCTATCTATGCATCATCACAGTTAAATACAAATTCTCTCCTCACCTGCCTTCTGTTTTTGAATGACTCCCAACTTTCATTATATCAGTTACTGACTGCTTCATCCAGTACTTTCCATAAACAAATCTAGCTGCTGTTAACAAACCGCATTACCATGGGTGTTTGTGCATAACAGCTTCGCTAAACTGTGATTGTTAATGTAACCTAAGGCTATTCGGTCGTCCGGTCGGCAATCCTCTGTCATTATTTCGGGGGATGAAGGTAGTTTCTTTAAATAATGATCACTGTAGACTTTCATAAAATGTTCAAACTATGTATATATTCTTCAGATCTTAGTACAATTAGTAGCTCTAACCATGGATTATGATGTTGATTACATTGTGTCTCTGATACCTAACTAGAAGCTGCAGATTTTTTCTTTAGTCACCAAGCTGTTGAACCAATTGTCCCACAACAGCAAATGGGTCATGGATAACATAAAGAAAAGTCATAGATGACAGTTCAGTAAAATATTCTTTAAAAGTTTTTGAAGCTACAATCATATCAGATCATATATTTTGCCTACTCAATCGAATTTTCAAAACACACTTTAAGACTGGGTGTGCAGACATCCACGGTCATTGTCAATGTAATCTTGGTTGTCCAGGTTGAACCGCATCAATTTGTCGAAACCTAACATTTTGGCCATCATTTTGTGGCCTTCTTCAGAGTACTGTCATGGCTGGAACTGCTGCTGCCTATATATATCTCCCGAAGAACGTGTCAACCGTTTGGAGTGACGTGATTGAAACTACCGCCACCAGCGTGGCTGGTCCGAGGGGGTCTGCGTCCCGCGTTTTCCTGATCAAGCAAGACCATATGTGGTCAAGTTGTAGCCCGCCAACCGCATTCATATTATCTGGTCTTTTTTTTATTTCCAATGCTTCTCTGACAAGCCGGGGCCACCATCTGCTTTCTTGAACCAATACACTAGTGCCACTGAATAAAATTGCATGCCCACTGTCAGCAGAATGTTGTGCTACAACTGATTTGCTGAAGTCATTGTTTTTAAGATGTCTAATGTGTTCACACAGCCTTTCCTTGACTGTCCATCCAGTTTCGCCGATATACACTTGGCCACAGCTACTGGGTATCTGGTATACGCCCGCCGTCTGTAACTTCTCCCTCTGGTCTTTAACTTTTAAAAGCACATCAGAAATATTCCTAGGCGCTCTGTATATTGGACGGATATTTATCTTCTTTAAGGGATGGCTGATTTAATCTGTCATCCCATGGACATACGGTAATACTGCTGTGGGTACGTCTGTTCGTCTCCTGTCTTCAACTCCCAGTGTCGGAGCACAGGGAGGTGCTCGATGTGCAAGCCTTGCGATAACCTTGTTGATGATGTCAAGGCTGTAGCTGTTGGCCAGAAACGTCTCCTTTAAAATTTCCCTTTCAGTGGCTATGCTCACTTCGTCACTGACTATGGAAGCACGGACGGATAATGTTTATAAATTCCCCATTTCACTGCTGGATGGTGGTGAGAGGCTGCATGCAGGTAGCAATTCGTGTGCGTGGGTTTGTGGTAAACTCAAAGGCCCTAGGGTGCCATCTTCCTTCCATTTCATGATCACATCCATAAAAGGAAGTTGTTTGTCCACCTCAACTTCCATGGTTAATTTAATTTTGTCGTGGGCACTATTTAAGTGTTGGAAAAAAGCCTGGAGGGATTCTCGTATATCTTCAGATTTTTAAGTATTAGATAACGTGTTAATAAAAAGGAATAAAGTCAACTGAAGTTTTACTACTCATTTCAAATGTGAAAGACGAAACTAATAAGCATTAAGCTAAAAGTTCATTCATTCACGAGTTCAAAACGATTTTGTATCCCAGCTCCGACACTAAAAGAAGAAAATATAAAAATACAACATTAAAAAGGAGTACAATCTTATAAAATATGACAATTATATAAAATACGATAAATTGTCCAACAAGCAAGTCACTCTCTCCAGTCAAAAGGAAAAAGGAGTCATACTTAGGGTTACCAGAATTTTTTCTTTAATTCCGGGGATGCTTCACAACTTTTTCACCAAAATCCGGGGATGCTTTCAGCATTTGTCCTAATTACTCATTATACTTTTATAAGTTATATAATTAAAGGTTGTTTTTTGTTTGTGTTTTGTATTTTAAATGAGGATCAAAGACAGCCATGTTGCACAGAACAAGGAGACTCAATTTTCCAAAGCTGTTGTGTCCAAGACACAGTATCCCTGCAATTTTCTCTTATTCCTAGGCACGTACAAGGAAAGAAGTGTGCTTCGTATCTCTTGCTTTAAGTGGAAGCATTAGCAAATAAGGGCTTTTAAAGATCTCTCGCTTGATTTAAAAAAATTCTGAGGACAACGGTAAAAATCTGGGGACGTTGCGGGGACGAAATCTGTCCGGGTACAGCGACCTAATTTCAGGGACCATCCCTAGCAAATGGGGGCATCTGGTAACCCTAGTCATACTGAAAGGACTTTTTATATGAACATTCATTATCAATTGTACATTGATCTTTAATGGATAATTAATTTTTTGTCGCCAAACAATAACAGTGAAGTCTCCTTTTCGTTTTAGACATGTGTATCTAATAATGATGGTGGAATCAAATATTTTCATTTTACCCTATTTTTATGTTTTAAAGCAGTATTTAAAAATTAGAAACTTGATTAAAAAAACAGCTTCAAAGTTCAACACATTCTGTGAATGATTTCTTATATAAGAATGAACAATGTACTATATATTTCAATAAATCTAAAAATTTCTGGTCATCAAATAAAATTAATTTACTGTTACTTCCAGCCAATTCACTCCCTTGTACTACAAAAACCATTATTCATTTCTTAAGAATATAACTACAAAAGTCAGTTACCTTTCACATTTTTTTACCCGTTAGTGTATACACCAATAAATTTACCATGTAGTATCCCATTTAGCAAAATGTTTTGTGTACCATCTTGGAAAACTTCCTGTGGTAATTGCTTATTTAAGATGTACATGTTTTAGTCAAGATCATTAACTTTCCCATGTAATATTTCATTAGAAACCACTCCAAAAATCCTACAATCAGTATAATACTTGCTGTTATCTGAAATACAACTGGCATTCTTGCCCCAAATTTGTTTTTATTAACTTTTTCATCATTCAGTAAATAGATAGAGTACTGGTGGTGCTTGATAGGTAATTAACTCCACCGAGTTCATGTCATACTGGTACTTTGAACACATTGTCTGTAATAAGTTCTAGGAGTTCGTCAATCACACACACACATAGTACAGGTTTTACAGCTTATCAATGCTGAGGTAATTAGAGCCAGGAGAGGATGGGAGTAAGGAAGTGAAAGAATTCAGCCATTGTCTTATAAAGGAACCATCCCACTATAAACCTGGAGTAATTTCAGGAAACCAATGAACACCAAAATCTGAATGGCCAGATGTCCTCCGTGGCCCAGGCTTTTCCACTTGCCCAGCAAGTTCAGTCACATATAATTAATGCATTCACAAGTGCAACAGTTTTGATGCCAATTTTAATAGTAATAAATTTAATTTTATAAACTGCTTTTTTTTGGACAAAAACTCACATGATATAGAAATTTTTGGGTCTAACCCTTTGTCAACAGGAGAACATTATGGGTGTGGAGAGGTGGGTGTTGTGGGAGACTGCCTCATAGAAAGTATTTCTGTGATGCAGTCTCCCACAACACCCCCCCCCCTTTTCCTTAATGTTCTCTTGTTGACAAAGGGCTAGACCTGAAATTTTCTCTACCATGTGTGTTTTTGTCTTTTCTGTGTGTAAGCGCCCCACATTAATCATCTACAGGTAAATGGTGGCACATTTGTCTATCCTAATTTTCTTATACCTTTTCGCTACTTAGCACTTGACCTTTCATTGTTTGCTATAAATATATAAAAGGATTGATAGATAGATAGGTATGTTCACTTTGATCCCATGTGAGAATAATATCGGGGATGTGGAACAGTACATACACTTAATAATAATGTCAATTATATTACTATATAATAGATATTATTATTATACATTGATAACAGTTAGCTACATCCCATTAGTATAATCAATATCCCCTGTAATCTACAAATACAATCCCGAGTTAATTACTACTTATTATGTAGAACAGTGTATTCACTTGTTACCAGCATCTAATAACAAGTTATTTTCTTACCAACCAGTTACCATTACAAGTTTCACTGTAATCTACAACTACATATTATACCATGTTAGTTCCCATTTATGTGGAACAGTACACACACTTATTAACAATATCAATTATATTACCAACATCTCATTAGCAGTCAATTACTTAAAAACCTGTTAGCATGATAATTTTTTCACAGCAATTTTTGAGTGCATGCTATCCCATTTTAGTAACTATACCTGTATATGAGCGAATTTTGTAAACAGTGTAAATAGGACCCAACACTTACCACAGATAAAGCAGCTGGGAATGATGAGTATAAAAAAGACAAACACAAGAGAGACAATATTACTGCAGCTAACCTTATTCTTGCCAGGGGTGAGACTGTCTGGTGACAGCCTTCAGTGTTTGCACATTGTGCCATGCCTGGAGTCTCACACGTGGGAAGAATAAGGCTAACTGCCAAATATTGTGTTTCTTGTTTTTATCTTTTTTATATTCAGTGTTGGGTCGTATTTCCCTATCTGTCCTTAGTTTCATTGCTTTAAGCTTTTCCCTGTTCATTGTTGTTATTATATAAACTATATATTGTTTATTGCTATTATTGATTTTTTATTTATTTATCTTTTATATTTTTTATTATTTTTCACCTCTTTTATGTGTCCTCTTTTTTTGTTTAATTTTGATTAATTTTCTCCCCGATTTACATTTCAACTGCTCTCCCACCAACTCCACTCCATTTATAATAGTGGAAACCACCATTACTGTGGCTGTTATGACTGTGGGTACCTGGACAAGCTTATTCACATGTTACTAATTTCATAAATATTGACATAGTCAGAAATATTTTTGTGTGTGTGTATTTGCATATGTGTGTTTTTGGAGTGTATTTTGTCACTGCTGACCTCCACTCTTCAACTTTTGTGAGTTATGGGTGTTTTTATCTTTTCTGCCTTTATATTTTGTTTTGCCTTGTGGCATTACTCCATACTTCATTGTTGGTGAGATAATTGAGTGAATAATATATTATAAATGTTGTGTTATTTGTACTATGTTAGTATATACCTCTTCTTGAAGTGTTCTTTCTTAATGCTCATCCTGACATCACATTTGTGAACTGATTCCATTGATCCATGGCACCCATGTGGCAGTATACTATCTGATTCCTCTTAACATTTACCGTTGCTCTTATGACAGTATTACAGTTTTTAATATGTTCAAATTCTCTAAATAAATAATTTTGTTTCTCACAGATGATTCAATTGACTCTGGCTTAGAAACAGATACACCAGAACGTTTTGCAAGTTACATAATGATTGATGCAAAAGATCGGCTGGAGATTCTTCTGACACCATCAGCAATGCAAGTTATCCAAGAGCTTGCTAACGCCTTTACTCAACGAGCACCTAATATCCACAACACAGGAATTTATGTCCTTGAAGCACCACTTACTCTGATTAATGATATTGGACCAAAATCTTATATTCAGCTTGTAACCAAAGCAGAGGTTTGATTCATCTTGAAATACTTTTTATCAAGAATCTGAAATGGTGATTAACAAAACAATGACAGCTTCACAATAATTTTATGTAATACAGATATTATATTCCATTTGCAGACAACACCAGATGGTAAAGATAAGGTGCTAATGACTGCCACATATGATAAATCAGACTCTTTGCCCAGTAGCCCTGCATCAACTCCAGGCTTAGCAGAAGATGACAGTCAGTCTGAATCAGATATTGACATTGAAAGGTCAGTAATTGAAAATTAGCACTCTTTATTTAGTATTTTTTTTTTAATTTTCTAAATGCCCTCTAGGAAATTAACACATTTCATTGAAACATGTAACACATCATGATAAAAAGTTTGGCAAGACCATTCATCAGTATTGAGGGTTTGTTACAGGGTTGTAGCACTGCAAGAACACAAAAGCAAAATAATAGTAAAAAAAATATTAGGACAGGAAGAGGGGTTTTATTTGAGGAATTAAAGATAATGCGAGGGTGAGATGTAACATGTTTGATCAAGGTATGCACCATTTGGTTAGATGCACATATAAAAAAATGAATGGAAACAAAAAGCAGAAACACTACTGTATTAATACTTTTATCAGCTTGGAGAAGAGAGTAAACACACAGACAGAAAAATAAAGTAACGGAAAGTAAAGGATCAAGAACAGACGTTCCAGAATTGTTACAGTTGTATGTATACAAAGTTAAGTATACTTGTTATTATAATTATTATTGAATATATAAAAGCCAATCATTAGTTACAACTGCAGGATGTATGAATATATAGAATCTTCACACTGAATTAAAACACTAAATATAAACATATTTGGGAAAGGCCCTTCCTCAGTAATGACGTTGTTTATATGGATGCAGTACTATCTAAATGTGGTGAGTGTTCTTGTGTTGCCTTGCTTCATGATATAGTGCTCAATGTATTTTATTCCACATTCATCACTATTACTGCTGTGACCAGTTTTCCATGTTAGTCAAACAATACTTATGTGGAACGTATTTTCCATGACACAGTTTTGAAGGTGGCTTTACTCATCCAAGAAATGATCCAATAACTGCACAAACACCATTGTCACCAGTTTTCAAGTCTGAAGAAGATTCAGTAACAGAACTCTACAAAAAAATAACAGAAGAGCAACTTTTGATAGAGACAGAAGGTCAGTTTCAAACTGGTTGCTTTACATGCCATCAGAGGAATAAACATTTCCATAAGTGTCAGAAAATTCTTTTGAGTTTGGCTGTGATGGTTATTTTATACTAATGTTGTTGTTGGTATTTTTTTTTTTTTTGTATCTCTCTAATTTGCAGAATTTGACAAATTGCAAATTTTAGTTCCAAAGAGGCAAACAACTAAACTCCATATCCTGCAGCCACCAAGAAACAATACAAGGTACTACATAGTTGTTGATGTGGATATTTATCATAAATACCGCAAAATTACTATTAGGACACCATTGCAGGTATCTATGTTTCAGTACCTTAATTGTATGAAAATTGGAAATAAACATTTTGTATTTTTAAAACGGATTTAAAATTTCAGATAAAAAATGAAACATCTTATGCCATGGGCTTGTATTACAAAAAATCAGTACTTGACAATCTTAGTGTGGAACATACAGGGGAAGTAACCAATCCATTTGAAGATTCAATCCGAGTAGCGATAGTGGAACCGGATGGATTATTTAATGTACCATTGTTTGTTGCTTATCACTGCAAAATTCATGTTCTTCCTGCCTATGTAGAGTAAGTAATATTTCTATTCTTTTTTATAAGTAAGAAATGAATATAAATATTGTGTAACAATTCTCATTTTTTATACTGCTTTCCAGTAGCTACAATGTGAGTGAAGCTGGGCTTTGTTGGCAAGAATTAGCTACAGATTTAAATACACCAAAAGACATATTTTGCTCCTCTAAGGAAGAAAAAGATAATACAGTATTTTCCTTGAGGGTATGTTATATATCCTGTATATTTTGACTCAAGAATTCACCATGAAAATGTAATACCTGTTGTACAGTGCTTATATACAATGAAACAGCATTATGTAGTATAATATTGTTAAGGCCAAAAAGATAAATTAATTTACATTTGCTAAACCAGATCCTATATGGCAACAAAAGTGCCTATTAGTTGGAGTAGATGTATCTGCTATTAATTTTTAGATAGCTTCTCTATATACTCATATAATATGTGAATTTTAACTTCTAGGCAGTTTGTATTGATGGTGCACCAATAAGCAGAGTACCACGAACAGTTCCCAATTACTGTATCCGACTTCTTCCACCACTTGCTGTGCATAATCGGCTCCCATATGCTGTTGAAATCAAGATACCAAGCATCAAATATGAAGTTCGAATAGAGGCAGGGGAGAAAACAAACATATATTTTCTAAATTTGCTTAAAGTGCACAAAATATGTGTTGAGGTAAGTATAAAAAAAGAAATATGTTATCAGGTACCATATTTACTTATTTAATCTAAGCATTGCAAATATTCTGTGAGAGAGATTTTACCTTTTATAGTGGCACCATATAGTCTATTATGAAATAAAGTTTTTTCTTTCTTACAGGTTCCTATTTATCTTGGAATCCCTTGGTCTGGCTCCTTCAATTTGACTGCAGATTTGGAGGAAAAAGTAATAACAATGGCCACTGAATTTGACACTGAAGGAGGAAACAAGCAGTTGGGTCTAAGTTTGAAGGTGGACAGAAGTGAAACATGTGATCTATTTCTGCATGCACCATACTGGATTATCAACAAGACTGGCTTACCTCTGCAACTAAAGGTTACTATTTGATATTTTCTCAGTAGCGTAAATATCACCTATTTAATTGCATAGTTATTGGCTTCTATACACTGTCTGACAAAAAAAAACAAAAAACAAAAAACAAGTGAAGCACTCACAGTGGATGGAGGATACAAGATGAAATTTTATGGGTTGAGAAGGTATGTGATGTCATTTCTGTGATAACAGAATTAAGTCAAATTTACAACAAACTTGGCAGTTTAAGCCAATTTGTCAGTATGACTTTACACTCCCTCTAGCCTGGATGCATGCACTGATTCAGTTGGGAAGGGTGTTATAAATCCATTGTAACCACCCCTTAGGCAAACTGTTCCATAACTGTAGTAACTGGTACTTGATATCCTGGATAGGGCACTTGGATGGAGTTAACATTTGAGCAGGTCCCACAAGCTCCTGTCAGGAACAGATCTGAGGATCTTAATGGATACAGCAGTACCTCAACATCACACATACATTTTGTGTGCAGAAGAGCACTGTTCTTTTTAAAAAAATGGCACCACCATGAGAAGCAATACATGATGACACAGGATGTATATGACACACCATTGTGCCATCAGAGTTCCCTCAATCTCTATCATTCATGTTCAGAACTCCCTATGGCTCAGACTGACCACTCACCAGGTCACTCCCATACTCGTCTACACCTAAGGTAGTGAAGAACCGCTGAACACAATGGTATCACATTGTGTGTATTAATTAATCATGGCTCTACACTACCTTGGTTTATCATCATTGGTGAGTGTGTTGGAGACCGGGGGAAAGGTACCATTCTTCCAGTGTTTTAAAGAAGTACAGCAGTGATATTCTTGGTGTCATGGTATGACAAGCCATCGGGTATAATTTCGAGTGATGGCTGGTAGAGACTGAGTGAAGTATGACAACACAACATCACACCATGTATATCCTGTGTCCTCGTGTGTTATCTCTCATGGGACAGTATTCTGGCACCATTTTTCAACAAGACAATGCTCATCCTCATCAAAATTGTCTGTGTGATGTTGAGGTACTCCGGTGGCTAGGAAGATACTCAGATCTGTCCTGAATAGAACACGCATGGGACTAGCTCAAATGTCAACTCCTACCCAGTATCAGCATCCAGGATATAAAGGACCAGTTACAACAGTTGTGGGCCAGCTTGCCTAAGGAGAGGTTACAAAGTCTTAATGACACCCTTTCCAATCTCAAATTTTCTATCACCTTCTGATACCAGCTCATATTATTTCAAAGTTTATCACAGGATATGAAAATATCAAAAACATTCTGTCTCCTTTGTACTGATTTACAACAGAAATTCTCATATAAAAAAAAAGCATAACCAAAGATAGTATATAACCATATTCATCAGAATTTATTACAAAACATCACATGAAATCATATAACTGCCTTTAAAAAAAAATCTGCAATTTGTTCATATATATATAGTGTTCAAATTGTTTAAATCAACTATTATGTCACTTCTCTTCAAAAATATTAAGAACAAAGAGGTGTTAATACTGCCACATTACTAGTGTTCATTTTTTAAAATTCAAATCCTTCTGGAACACTATCAAATGTTATAAAAAATTTTGTATCCTAGCTGTAGCCATATCAACAATTTAAATTCACAAAAACAATATGAAAGTGCATCATTTCACACTTGTCCACCAGTGTCTTTAGAGGGACTGTAATAAAATACATACATAAAAGCAATTCTTAATATAAACCCTAATTCTAGTAAAGGTGTCAGTTATCCTAAAAAAAAATAAAAATAAATAAAAAAAAAACCACAGAAGTATATATATAATAAAAGAATATTAGCTTTCTCAGAGAGTCAGTTGCATTAAATCTTCTTGGGCTTTCCATTAGGATAGCACGTCAGTAAAAATACAAAGCGACATTTCGGAGACTGCATCTGGCTCCATCAAATTCACAATCTATATAATAACAACAATGAGCAGGAAAATGCTTTAGAAAACTAAGGAAGAATAGGGAAATATGACCCCACAATTACCACAGATCAAGGAGGCTGGGAACGATGAACACAAAAAAGGACAAACACAAGAAACGCCCAATATTTCAGCGAATAGCCTTATTCTTGCAAAAGTGAGACACCAGTCGGAGCCAGACGTGTAAACGACGACACCTGTCTGGTGAATGGCATGGCCAGCATAGATGGTAGTGTAGGAGAAATGGGGGGGATGGGCGGAAGTACAACTATTAAATTGATAATTGATAATGTTGCAGGTATATTATCACTGAAAGTGGTAGACCACCATTATTGAGCATTTCTTGTGTAGGTTCTTATTTGTGTTCATCGTTCCCAGCTGCCTTCATCTGTGTTAAGTGTTGGGTCATATTTCCGTATATAAATATATACATACTAAAAATATGCAAACTTAATCAATAACAATATTTTGAAAAAGTTAATATTTCTTATAATTCTCATCTAATTAACAGCTAAGCTTCTAATGCTGGGTTTTCTTATCCGTCTAGACCAGAATTTTAACATCGAAGCTTAGTGACCTCGTCACATGTTTTTTGTTTTTAATTAATAACTGTTAAACAAGTCGAATTACAAGAAAAGTTGTCATTACTTAAAAGTATATAAATAAATCAGAATATAATAATAATAATATTTAATTAAATTGCAGTGGAGCGCACACCGGAGTCAATTTCCATACACACCAATCTTCCTCCTTTCCTGCACCCACCCAAATTTGCCCTCTACAAATTTTAACTTTAAATTCTTTCAAACTTTTTGGTAGATTATTCATCAGTTTTCTTTGTAACTGATTCCAATCCCTCTTTTTTTTTTTTTGTCGTCATTCTTTCGACTGGTTTGATGCAATCCTCCATCCTTTCCTATCCTCTGCTAACCTCTTCATTTCTACATACCCCTTACAGCCCACGTCATCAATTATCTGTTTCATATATTCTAATCTCTGTCTTCCTCTACAGTTCTTACCTTCGACTGTTCCCTCCACTAACAAGTTAACCAATCCAGCATGTCTCAAAATATGACCTACGAGCCTGTCCCTTCTTTCTGTAAGCTTCTTCCATAAACTTCTTTTCTCACCCATCATTTCCAAAACTCGTTCATTTCTTACTTTGTCTGTCCACTTAATTTTCAGCATTCTTCTGTAACACCACATTTCAAATGCTTCAATTTTCTTTCTTTCCGGTATTCCTAAAGTCCACGTTTCGCTACCATAAAGAGCTGTGCTCTACACAAAGAGTTTCAAAAAGTTCTTTCTAATTCCTAGATCAATATTTGAAACTAAAAGGTTTCTCTTTTTCATGAAAGCTCTTTTTGCTAGTGTTATTCTGCTTTTGACATCATTCTTGCTTCGGCCATCGGTTGTAATTTTATTTCCCAAGTAACAGAATTCGCTTACTTCTCCTATTGCATCCGATCCTATTTTTATATTTAATCTAGTATTGGTATCATTTCTGCTACATTTCATCACTTTTGTCTTGCTTTGATTTATATTCAGTCCAAAATCTTCCTTCAGTATTTCGTTCATGCCATTCAGTAACTTTTCAATATCCTCAGCCCTCTGCTAACAAGACAATGTCATCAGCAAAACGTAGCATACTGATTTTTTCTCCCTGAAAACTTATGCCACATGGAAATTTTTCTTTTTCTTCATTGCTGCCTCTACATACAAGTTGAATATTAATGGGGATAGACTACAACCTTGTCTCACACCCTTTTTAACTGATGCATGTCTCTCGTGATTCTCTACTTTTATTACCGCCACTTGATTCTTATATAGTTTATAGAGTATTCTTCTATCTCGATGCTTTAGACCTGACTTCTTTAAAATTTTGAACATCTTGTCCCACCTAACATTATCAAAAGCTTTTTCTAAATCAACAAATGCCATAAAAGTGTCTTTGTTTTTCTTGAGCCGCCCTTCAAGTATTAATCTTAAAGACAGAATTGCTTCCCTTGTACCGCGATTTTTCCTAAACCCAAACTGATCTTCACCTACTATCTCTTCTACTACCCTTTCCATCCTTCTGTATATTATTCTGGTCAGTAATTTTGAAGCATGTGAAGTTAGACTAATGGTGCAATAATTCTCACATTTGTCGGCTTGTGCTTTCTTTGAAAGTGTGAACATGATATTTTTATTAAAATCAGTTGGAATTTCTCCTGTTTCATAACTTTTGGATATCAGCTTGAATAATCTTTCGATTCCTTCCTCTCCTAGGGATTTTTCTTTTGCTATTTTGCATTTCCTATTTATTTGATTTCTAAATTGCCTGTACTGCTCTCTTCCTGCTTCATCCTGAGCATTTTTGTACCTTCTCCTCTGATCCATCAGCTCCAAAATTTCTTCTGTGATCCAAGGTTTTCGGGCAGATTGTTCCCTAAAGCCTAATGTTTCTTTACCAGCTTTCATTATTTCGGTCTTTAATGCATTCCATTCATCCTCGGTTGAGCTCCTTTCAGAGATACTTCTTAGACCCAAGTCTACTATTAATGCAAATTTTTCTCTAGTGCTAGATTGTTTCAGTTTATTCACTTCCAGTCTGTTCTGCTTATACTGCTTCCTTATTCGCTTAAATTTCAGCCTGCACTCCATTATTATCAAATTATGGTCAGAGTCTATGTCTGCTCCTGGGTACGCTTTACAATCTAGAACTTGATTCCTGAATCTCTGTTTGACCATGATATAATCTAGCTGATATCTGCCTGTATCCCCAGGACATTTCCACGTGTAAATTCTTCTTGCATGGTTCTTAAACAGTGTGTTTGCCACTACTAGCTTATATCTTTCACAAAATTCTAGCAACCTGCTTCCTCGTTCATTTCTTTCTCCTAGACCAAAGCTTCCTACAGTATTCCCATCTTTTCCTTCTCCCACTATTGCATTCCAATCACCCATGAGTATTAGATTTTCCTCCCCCTTCACATATTGAATTAATTCTTCAATTTCAGCGTATATTTTTTCTATTTCTTCGTCATCTTCCTGTGATGTTGGCATATACACTTGTACTAATGTGGTTGGGACGGGCTTAGTTTCTAACCTCATCAAAATAATCCTGTCACTAAACTGTTCATAATAACTCACCCGTTTCCCTACTTTCTTGTTCATTACAAATCCTACACCAGTGACTCCATTGACAGCATGTGTGCTAATTATCCTGTGTTCCCCAGACCAGAAATCATGTGCGTCCTTCCATTTAATCTCACTAATCCCAACAACATCTAACTTAAGTTGTTCCATCTCCCTTTTTAAGTTTGCTAACCTACCTGCCCTATTCAGACTTCTAACATTCCACGCTCCGACTCGTAGAATGTTTCTATCCATTCTGATGACTCCTCCCTGAGCAGTCCCCACCTGGAGATCCGATTGGGGGACTATTTTACCTCCGGAATATTTTACCCAGGAAGAAGCCATCATGATATATGTAATTTGAGAGGATTACATGTCCTCGGGATACCCTTTGGGTCTTTAATGCAGTGGTTTCCCGTTGCCTTCTGCATCCCCATGCCGTTGATCATTTCTGATTCATCCGCCTTTAGGGGCCGTTTCCAACCCCAAGGGCAAGAGGGAGCCCTGAACCGCTCCCCGCTCTTCCGCCCTCCTTTCGGAGGCCGTTGGCAAGCAGAGGGTGATCCCTTATACCGGGAATCTTTCAGTCGCCAGAGCCTTGTCCGTGCAAACAGGGTGCACCACGTGATTTACCCGTTAACAAACCCAACTTTAAATCGCTTTTTAAGCAAGTAACTTTATACGACTCAGATTTACATTATAGATGGAGCTTACTAATTTTAACTAATATGTTAAATTTTATTGCCTTCCTTTCCTTACTGGATCATGCTCAAATTTCTTTTATGCATAAAGATCAACAAGGTTAACTAACACGTAAAGTTTTACTATGTTCCTATGTTTAGTTTGGAAGTTACTTGCATTTACTTATGGTGGCAGTTAAATCTACGATATATCGGCACCGAGCGTGGTGGGTGAACGGTTAACGTTCTGGCCTAGCATTCGGGAGGACGTGGTGTCCGGGCATCCAGATTTGGGTTTTCCATGGTTTCCCCGGATCACTCCAGACGAATGCCGGGATGCTTCTTTCAAAATGGCCATGGCCATGGCCGAAATCCCTCACGTTTCTTGTCCCCAGTCCTCTAAGGGAGCGTGCATAAACCACGTAGCTCCATTTTGGCCTCGAGTGAACCCCTCCCCACATGTAGCCCTACGTGGATTTTGCCTCTACCCCCCCCCCCCCCCCAATGTAGCACGTAGATTTTTTCCCTTTTGATTCCAGAAGACATTTTGTACTGTTTTCTCTTGTCAGACTATTGTAAATTACACATGGAGATAATTAACTGAGGGAAATAAATATTTACATGCTGTTGTGAGTTCTGTTCCTCATTTTAACTGTGAAAAATGTTATGATCGGAAAGCTAAGTGGCCTGGCTCGGAACCCCCCCCCCTCCCCCAACGTAGCCCAGTGTAGCCTTCCAGCCAACTCCCCCCCCCCCCCCCCCCCTGGACCGAGTCACGTAGTTTGTGCACGGTCCCTAATGACCTTAGCCGTCAACGAGGCGTAAAGCAATAAGTAAGAAAAAAAAATCTGCAAATAAACGAATGGGTCAAATGGACCAAACTTGACTATGCTAAACTCTGATTTAGCTCGATAACGTCCTTTGCTACTCTGTTGTTCCACTCCGTTTCGTGCACGTTATTCGTTCCCTGTTCATTTACGTTCACCGTTTTAATATTTAATAATACGTTGCGTTACATTTGCGTTCGTTATTTATTTTTTCTCTGGGATGTATTACAGTATTCTAAAGGGCGTAAAAAATATGAACGCCTCACCGATACAATTGCTTATTTTATCAGTGTTGATAATAGACCTTTTAATGCAGATGAAGGTAAAGGTTTAAAGTTTTCATGAAGCACTTAGCACCATTATACAAAGTCCCTTTTAGTAGAACTATGAAAACAAAAATTGATGAAAAATATTTAAAAATTTCGAAAGTTGTGAAGGAGTAGTTGAAAAATGTGAATAATTTTTTTATTGTTACGTATAGAATAACAGCGACTATTTGGAGATTACGGTTCATTTTTTTGGGAAATTATATTGAAATCAATCATGATTGGTATACTAGTTGAATTAAGCTAAGTTCAAAATTTCAAGCAGCCTCGTCAGTACCTTCTGAACGCCTTTTCTGACAGGCAGGAACCACTGTCACTCAAACTAGGAATGGACTTCATGAGAAAAGGTTAAGCGCACAACGTTTTCAGAATCTGTTAACGCTTAATATGTGCACACCTAACTTTTTTCAATAAACTACCTCAAATTTATCACTTGATTTTTCTAATTTCTATAATAATATATACAAATATTGGAAAATATCGATAAGATGCGGCCGATATTATCGATATCTGCCTGGCATAGATATAAATATCGATATATTTATCGATATTGATATCACCTTGCATCTCTAAATCTATGGCATTCGACAAAGCTCACACCAATCGCGCAACCATTGTTTGCAGAGAGCATTGTTGGTAACGGGCATAATTAAATTGATATCTAAAATGTTTTTATCCATCGATTTTAAAATGAAACCGCGACAACTCAGAATAAGTGATCAACTTTCAAAAAGAAATACGATTCCACAAAAAATAATTCTTCTAACAGTAAGCCAAGTCTCGTGGTTATTAATGACCAAAAGTTTCGAGAGTTTGTCCCTAGCCTAGTCTACACTTTACAGTGTATTCACTTTTTGAAACAGACTGGTTTCTCTCGGTGTCATAAATCATTGATTTAAATTAATAAAAAAAATCTTTGTGTAGTCATTATGCATGTCATATTTTAGCAAATGCTTTAAATATGTTGCTTTATCAGCCTTAAAAATACACAAAAGCCAAGATTTCCCTCGTCTGTCTTTCCGGATTGAATAATCATATATATTCTGCCTTTCATTTCAGTAAAAAATATGATATACCTAATGGCCAATCCCCCGTTTTTAAAAAAAAATTTAAATCAATGATCTCTAACACCGAAAGAGACCATTCTGTTTCAGAAAGTGAAGTGATTACACACTGTAAAGTGTAGACCTGGCTCAGGACAAGATCTCACAACTTTTTGTCACTAACAGCTACGAAACTTTGCCTTATAAGAATTGTTTTTGTGAGATTCTTCTTATTGTATGTATCTTTAGTCAGATGGTATGCTAGTTTTAATTTTCTTGCTCTTGATCTGTATGCTTCTGATATATATATATGTGTGTGTGTGTGTGTGTGTGTGTGTGTGTGCGTGCGTGTGAGTGTCCAGTGACGTTGTTTTTTTATTTGAGAAGGTGCGAGAGAAGCTTGATTCTAGACAGCTTCCAGACTCGCCTAATGGCACTCCTAGTGATGACGATAATGAGTGCCACTCTCGTGTGGAGAGATGAACGGAGAGTACACGAGACGAGGTAACTAGCTGTGAATGCGAAGTAGCCGGTGTGCTGAGATAGCAGATGTGGGTTACTCTAACAAGGCTCGCCGTCGTGGCACTGGACACCTGCTGCGCCTGACAGCAACGACGACTGCACTTAGTTACTCGGGGTGAGACGTGTGGTTCCTGACACCACCGAGGCCACTGTAGCAAGCTGAATCCGGGCCGAGGTCTCCGATAGAGCTACGCTGTCATTACTATTCCCGCAGCCACGTGGGCGGTGTGACGTGATGACGTTGAAGAGTAATGGGGCGTCCATTAATTACGTGAGGCGGGGGGGGGGGGGGGAATCCGACAAAATCTCACCAAGAGGGTGTGGGTCAACATAAATCTCAGGTCGTCTTTTTAAATCCCTGACGAACAGTAGAACTAAAAAAGGTCAAGGTCTGCAAAACACACCAATTCCAACGTTAGGAAAGGGGGGGGGGGCAGGGGAGCCTAACAACGCTTGAAAACAGGAAAACTAAAAAAAAACCTAAGAAGTCGCCAGTAGGGGAAGGAGCCCTTCAAGATTTCACCTCACCATAAGGGGGAGGGGAAGGGGGTCCGACCAGATCTCGCCAAATCTCACCAAGAGGGTGTGGGTCAACATAAATCTCAGGTCATCTTTTTAAATCCCTGACGAACAGTAGAACTAAAAAAGGTCAAGGTCTGCAAAACACACCAATCCCAATGTTAGGAAAGGGGGGGGGGGGGGCGGGGGAGCCTAACAACGCTTGAAAACAGGAAAACTAAAAAAAAACCTAAGAAGTCGCCAGTAGGGGAAGGAGCCCTTCAAGATTTCACCTCACCATAAGGGGGAGGGGAAGGGGGTCCGACCAGATCTCGCCAAATCTCACTAAGGGGGTGGGGGAGGGATACGGATTTCCGAAAGGACGTACATTCCACGTCATCACCGAGTATGCAGTTTCTTCAGTCAAGAATATCAAAGCATGGGTGCCGCAAGGCTCCGTCCTCGGATCCATTCTCTATAATCTATATACAGCTGACATACCTAGAACCGATCAGACCGAAAGTGCGCTATATGCAGATGATACCGCCCTATATGCAAAAAGCATTAGAGCCTCAAACGCCGTGGCTAAGCTACAAATAGGTTGTGACAAAATCGAGCTATGGGCAAAGAAATGGCGATTAGCATTTAATGCTACTAAAAGCCAAGCAATAATCATAACAAGAAGAAAAGTACCCCCTCTACAGTCCATTAAAATACGAGGTGAGAGCATTAAATGGACCCGAACTGCTCTTTACCTGGGAGTCACTTTGGACAGGAGGCTCACCTGGAAGGAGCACATCAAGAATACGCATTCAAAACCAATGAGCAGATTGAGACGGTTGTATCCAATCCTCAACCCGGCCTCAACACTGCATCCACATACCGCTATCACCCTTTATGCAGCTGCAATCAGACCCATTCTCGAATACGCAGCTACGGTATGGGGCAATGCTGCCCCCTCAAACATCAAGCCTCTCCAGCGTATCCAGAATCGTGCAATCAGACCACACCCTTAATATTCCTACACCCTTGTGCCTGAAATTGAGTGCCAGCTTGTGGTCATGGTAATCTTTTCCCTTCCATGCATTACTATTAATTCTTACACAAATATCTTTACATACCTCATCACCAATATACGACTTGTCTACTCCCATGACCCTCTTCACCCTCCTCCTGTATTGTAATTAATCATATTCCAGCTGTTTTATCATATCTGTTACCGATTGTATTCTGTGATAATTTCCAGAAACAAATCTGGCAGCCCTTTTTTGCACCCTCTTCAACTCCTGTATTTGATACTCAAAATGTGGGTCCCATTTTACACTACCATATTCAAGCAATAGTCTGACCAATGTTTTGTAACCCAATTTCTTTACTTCTCTCATACATCCCCTCGTCACTCTCTCCAACAAGTGCAGAATTTTGAAACCTTTTCCTACCACCTGTCCATTGTGTCCTGCCCAGTTAAGCTTTTTATCAAATCTAATGCCAAGATATTTACATTTCAAGTCTTCAGCAAGCAATTCTTTCCCCAACTTATAATCATAATCAACCTTTAGTATTATATTTGTGTATCTAATAAGCTGACGCTTCTTTGCATTTATCTTCATCCCATGTTTACTAACCCAGACTAGATATCCTGTCCAGATCACCCTGTGACTGTTTACAGTCCTCTGCCATTTTTATCCTTTTATATAGCATTATATCATCTGAAAACAATCTAATTTCTGATAGTAAACAATCAACACAATTATTAATTAGAAAAATGAATAGCACTGGTGCCAATATACTACCCTCTGGCACTCCCATTTTTACTTCTACTTCTTTTGATACTGCATTTCCTACTCTATCTTTCTGTATTCTACCTTTTCAAAATTCTTCTACACAGTGAATCACTTTCTCATCCACTGCAATAGTTTTTACCTTATTTACTACCATTTTATGGCTCACTCTCTCAAAAGCCTTTGACAGATCTAGTGCTACACTCTCAGTTTGGCCTCCCTTGTCCATTTCATTGGAAATGTCTTGCATATATCCCACCAACTGAGATTCACATGAATATCCTTGCCTAAAGCCATGTTGCCTACTTGAAAACCACTTACGCTCCTCACATATATTTCTGATGTGGTTGTAGATCAATCTCCCCATTAATTTACCTACCACTGATGTCAAACTTATTGGCCTATAATTTTCTACTCTATTTCTCACCCCTTCTTTATGTACTGGCACTACTATCACACTTTTCCAGTTCTCTGGTAAGCAGCAAGTTTCCAGACTCAATTTAAGTAATATTTAAGGATAAGGTACAATGTCACATCCAGCTATCTGTATTAAAATTATTTTCACCAGCCCCTTTATATTTTTTCAGCTTTCTTATTTCCTTCATCGTATCCTTAGGATGAATTTCAAATTTTTTGTCTGCTCATATCTAATTGGGTTGTTAAGCTCGTTCACCGATTCGGACCCTCCCATTTCTGATTCATTGTCCCTAATGCTCTCACTAAATCAGTTACTTAAAATATCTGCCTTTTTTAAATCCTCAGTAACTATAATATAACAAAGTTTTGGGAAAATGCAATTAAAAATGGTATTCCATGGGAAACTGGGACTTCTGCAATTCACAAAATAATAGTGGTTTGATGTGGGAAACCAATGATAATCCAGAACTTTCCAGCTAGGGAGTATACAAATCTGCCATTTACTTGCCTCTAGGCCAGTCTCAAACCAGCAGTGTATTGGACCAGTCGCTCATCGCAAATTTCAAACATTTACGTGATAAACTTGTAAAATTTGGGTCTTGGACAACGTTCATAGACTTTGTAGTAACCCTGCCAACTGATTGATACGAGCCGACAGGGTAATCTTCCACTGGAGCCGTGGATAGGGGATGACCATAGAAGGTCAACCATTGTTCTGATATGAATATTCGTCATAGGTTCCCACTGCAACACCTGACAGGTTTTATGGCTCAGTACATTCAAATAGTAACATTGGAATGGAGGTTAAATTACTGCAAACGGCAGTTGCATATTCACAGATTTATTTACATGAGCAATGACTGAAGGCATACGTGAATAATTACATTGTTTTTATTATTATTTATTTTATTTATTTATCATTCTTGTTTCATGGATCCCTGCTGAGGAAGCACCTCTGGGATGTGAAACATGTCATGGTTAATATACATACATACAATATGAGTCATAATCATAGTAAAAAACAATTATATGTTACAAAGAAAAAATAAAGACAATAAAATAAACATAAATTTTTACAACTGTGATTTGCAAAAGTCATATTAAATACAATTAATTGTTTTGTTCAAATTCTTGAATGGAGTAGAAGGAGTTGCCAATAAGATAATCTCTCAGTTTTTCTTTAATTATATCTTTATTTTCTGCAAATTGTTTTATACCCTTGGGAAGTTTATTAAACAGATGTATACCAGAAAAATTAACTCCTCTTTGTACTAATGACAGAGATGTTTGTGGATTGTGCAAGTTATTTCTTCATTTTTTCATGCTTCGCCCTTCGAAATTAATATGAAGGATTTGGGCAAGTGATTGCCAGATCACTACAACTTTAACTATTTCAATGAAGTGAACATAAAAATAAATAAAAATCCGGAACTGACAGTGAGCTGACCATTAAATAACCAAAGTGCAACTGCTTGACCAAGCCCACTCTGAATGAGGTACAAGTCAAATTATGGTTGCAAGAGTGAATACTTTTATTCAGTATATGTGTTTGTTGAAGAATAGCCTGCATTCTTCTCATAAGTTTTTGAAGTCCAATAGTGTCTGTAAAATGTGTGATCTGATACCAGTTTTGGTTCAAAGACTTTCAAAGAACATATTACTTAAAATTTCATATGTACAAACCCATGTTAGGGTCAAAGCTGATTTCGGGGTTGGTATCGGCTTGTCCACCTAAGCTTGAAGTCATCCAAAAAGTTGTCAAAGTTCGGAAAAAGTGCTATAACCGTGTAAAACCTTGTTGAATGCTAACTGTAAAGAAGACCACAGTCGCCACTTACAGATTAACCTCCTGTAAGAAAGGTACTAAAGTTGAAATGAAAGTCTGATTCCGGATAACTGAAATATATATTCTCAAATATTTTCACAGAATTTACAAAAGTCACAGTTAGCAATGGCAATTGGAGAAAATCGTTAGCCGAAGATTACAAGTCATGAAACAGAACAGACCACACCGCCCCGAATGAACCTAAGATGAACACATGTCAAAAAGTATTAGACTGTTAAGTTGGCCATGCCAGATTTAAAATGTCGTCGGTCAGCCATACTGTTCTTGACCTGCCCTACCCATAAGCCACCGCGACCGCAGGTCTTCTCAAACTTAAGAACTCATGAGATACGTGTGTCATCGTCAAAGCGATCTGTTGGACTGATGTCTCCGCCTGTCATGGCTGACTTTTATCAAAATGACCTACTGACCTAGACAATAGTCTATCTGGAAAAAGAATCTGTTAACTGAGTGCTACCAGAAAATTACAAGATGAAGAGCGTAATGAGACAAGTGTAGTGATGTGTTTGGTTATGGTTTTAAAGCTTCCAGACCGGTAAAAATGAATTTTGAAAGTTGGTTAATTTAAAAGCACATTTGTTTCGTGTATTGCGATACGTCATCCTACGTCACATGCAAAATGTGATCGTGCAAAACTTTAGAATCTCAAGTTAATATTATTTCCAAAGTGTTCCCCAGCCTTTGCTGAGTCCAGTGGTGTAAAAATCTTTCAAATTGGTTAAGGCTATCAGAAGTTATAGAATTTCTAAATTTTACTGTTTTCCTAGCTTGTGCAACCGAAACTTCACTTTTTATTTAAAGACAGTTGTGGCCTGAAACTAAATTTAAATCGAACCTTTATCAAATTTAAGTACTTTAGAAAAGTTTTTATTTCGTGAAATATGTTAGTTGGGGAGAAATTAAATCCTTAAAGTTCGTTGCTACGACACCATTACCAGGTTGACTTTTATTTACTGATATCTTCTGTTTATTAGTTGATGGTTATCGGAAACATAAAGAATATTGACTGGCTGGTTATTTTGCTTGTTTAAATTTACTTTAAAAGCTCTGAAAATGTTTAGATGTGCTGAAATTAAATATCGAAATTCAACCCATATGGTGATCCTTTAAAAGTCATATTTACTGCTATAAATTGGTCTGGAACTGCGAGTTATTATTGAATTTTATATAAAACGGTGAAATTCTAATTATTAAAGTGCTTTGCAGTGTTTAATTCAGTGGAATATTAGTGTTGTGGTTGCGTAAACAACCTGTGTATTTCACTTCAGAATTATTACGGATTACGCTCATTTAGGTAAGTTTATGGTTTTAATTTTATTAGAAACTTCTTATTTATGGTTGCTATGTGTTGTTTATTTACTTTTCTGAGTTTAAAATGTTGTTATTTCGGTTTCAACTATGGTATCGTGTACTGATGTTAACCTCAAACTTTGCCGGATTTTAACTGAATCTCGAAAATAGAGAGTATGGTAGCTTACATGCCCCTGGAAGATTGAAGTCATTTTTGAAAGCAAAAACTGGCTGAACATCTTAAAGAAAAGAAAGAGAAGAAAAGAAAACCCAAAAAGAAAGTTTAAAATCCCCAAAATTATTGAAAAATCCCCAAATTTGGAAAATTCCCTAAAAATAAACTACCCCTAAACCTAAACGGTCGTTCTGTTTCCTCGTTCATACCAAAAGTTATTACAAAAATCTGAAAGTATTTACTCATTCACACTTTAAATTATTATAAGTATCAAAACATTGAAAAAGGGAAAATGAAAAAGTTATCAATGGACAAGTGTATCCAAAAACTCAAAATGTCACTAAGTTCAAAATATGAGACAAAATTATAAAGATTTAATAGAAATTACAAACGTTAAAGAACAAAATATCCAAGAAAAATAACAAATCTTAAGCCTAAACATCTACAAAATTATAAGAAAAAATATCTTAACACTAGAAATTTACAGAAAATAGATATATTACAAAAAAAATGGAAGTTTTTCACAGAAAATATGAGCTTTAGCTTGTTTCTGTCTTTCGTTTCATAAACGTCTTTATCTTACTTATTATAATTTCATTATTTTCTCACACACACATTTTCCTTAGAATGGGTAAAATCCCCAAGTCCTGTTCGGTCGCAGATCGTAGTGCTAGAAGATTATATAAACCAAACAGGTCCCTAACACTGCCGAGAAATGTTCATGTCCCAGGTTCCTGACACAGCAGTTGCCCCAGGGACCTCGGTCAGTTGATAGATCTGCGGACAATAAAACCAAACAAACGACTTGTGTGAGAAATGCCATAGGTTCCAACTTAATCTAAAAATACAAGAGAACTTACTAACTAAACATCCAAGAAAAAACTAAATTATACAGATAAATGAAACAATTAGACCCATAAAAAACAGAAAATTATACTTATTACCCAAAAATCCGAAGATGGGCAGGTTACAAGAAAAATAATAACTATGGAGATACCAAAATACTCATAAGTAGTACTACACAACAAAAAAAAACATATTTGTTTTTTTTTCCATAAGTTAAGAGTATTGCACCAGTCCGCTGAATGGCTTTCAATTTGGGCTGTATTTAACACTAAAGAAAGACAACCAAACAAAAAAAAAAAAGGGTGTGAGCTGGTAAACTGAACACCAGAAAGTTTCTAAAAATACCAATCTTAAAACTAGCATAATAAACCAATATAATCTTATGAACTATTGGAAACGCAGTTTCCTTTCAGCAGTACACTGCTGTGACAAGATCGGGTTAGTTACAGGCAACAAAGTTGCGAGGGACCAGTACACTGGTCTGTAGTGTAAGTAGGGTAATGTGTCATTAATGTAGGGGATCCTTCTTAGGATGGTCAGCCCATGGCTGTAAGTCTCATGATATAAGGTAATACATAGAAAATAGCTATTCATAATGAAGAAGGTCATCTAGGGATCCTACTAGGTTATTATACAAATTCTAAACACAAGGGAAAGTACTTAAACGTAAACTGTCTCAATCCTTTACAATTTGAAATGAAAACTAACATCAGCTTAGATGTCATGTCGCAGAAAGTGCCTTTAAATGCAACAAAATCAATCGTGTCCGCACTCATCTCCTAAAAGTGTATCGATGCATCATGTGTTCTATGTTTGTATGAGTATCCTAATGGTAGTGGGAATATGTAAACAACAACAGTGACGCCATGGGGGAAAAAATTAGGTCAACCCATCTCTGTGGTGGCGATGCCTATCTTATACATATACGGGTGTGGGAGGGTGTGTCATGCCGGTCTCTGCCAGTCAAGCACTAAGTGTGGGGTTGGTTGCCCAGTGTGTTACGTATGGGTTAAATAATAGAGGTCATCCCCTCTCTGGGGTAATGCCTAAGGGGTAATAGTGGGAAAGTCATCCTCTCTTCGGAGGGAATAATAATAATGGGCATCCTCTCTTTGGAGGGAAATAATAATGGGATAAATACAAGTGGGATTCTCTTTTCTTCATAACGGCCCCCTTTCAACATAGAAATACAATTAAACCTTCACCCCCTTATTCAACAAGAGCCTTCACTCTATCCTTCGTCCACCTAAATTCCTAACTTCGACAATCTGTCGCAGCATCTTCTAGTCACATCGCTACTGTATTGGATATCTCTTCCAAAAAAAAAAAAAAAAAAAAAAAAAAAAAAAAAAAAAAAAAAAAAAAAAAAAAAAAAAAAAATTGCTCTATAAAAGTCTTGGGGACTCAATGTTACATGTCTACTAGGAAAGTATTGTATGCATAGTGAGTATGTGATGTAAGAAGGAGAAAAAGAAGAAGTAAAAAAGGAAAGATAGTAAGAAGAGTTGACTGAGCTGAGCCAATAGGAAAAATTAGAAGAGCGACTGTCCCAAGAGGAAAAGAAGGAAAGACAGCCACAGCTGGGGGCCTCATGGACGCCAGAATAAGGAAAAGAAGGAAAGACAGCCACAGCTGGGGGCCTCATGGACGCCAGACCACGCATGCTAGGTGCATGCCCCTGAGGGTTTATTATTAAGTGTTATGTACCGTGGTCTCAGGGTCTGGGCGAAATGGTTTCAGTGCTGAGACATGGTAATGACCCTTAAGTTTTCTGTTGTCGGGATGCAGTAATGTATAGGTGTTAGTATGTTTAACATCACTTATGACAAAAGGACCTTCATACAGGGGGAAAAACTTTTTAATTTCCTCGTTGAGAGCTGAGGATTTCACATACTTATGGACTAATACAAGGTCTCCAATAGAATAAGCAGTGTGTGTAATGTTTTTGTCATGTCTGAGTTTTCTCTTCTCAGGCTGATCCTTTAGCTGTTGCAAAGCAACTTTCAAAATTTGGTCTTGTGCTAGTGGTTGAGTGTCAGGGAAAGTAATTAGATCTGTAATGAGGTTGGGGGACTTCTTGCCATGCATGATTTCATACGGGGACAATGATGTGGCTGAGTGAGGTAAGGTATTCAAATCATCTTCAATGTGGGGAAGCTGTAAGGCCCAGCTTTTGTGGTTATCTTCACAGTAGGTCCTAAACCATCTCCCAAGCTCTCTCATTACACGCTCAACGGGATTTGATTGCGGGTGATAAAATGCAGTCTTAAGTTTTAATCTGGAGGGATTCCAAAAATCTTTTACTGGAAAATTGGGGAGCATTATCAGTAAGTATTGCTTGTGGGTGTCCAACTTGTGTGATATAGTTTTGAGAAATCTTAGAAAAGATGATATCAGTGGTGGCTCTCTTAAGGGGATACAGCTTAACAAACTTAGAAAAAACATCTAGAATGACACAAATGTGTATTACTCCTCCTCTAGAGCAGGGTAGGGGTCCAAACAAATCCAATGCCAATAACTGTAAGGGTTCTGGGGGGATAATTGGCTGAAGTTCACCTGCTCTCTGCACAGTGTCAACCTTGTTGACCTTGCAGACTTTACAAGATTCAAGAATTCTCATGACTTTCCTATGCAGGTTGGGGAAATAAATATACTCTCGAAGGATGTGGAAACATTTACGTGGACCACAGTGTCCATGGCTAAGGTGTTGATATTTAATGACTTTCTCTATAAGGTGATCTGGGATACATAGTCTCCAGTGGGTGGCTGAGGGTCAGTCCTTTGAAAGAGCACTCCATTCTTAAAGGTATAATAGGAAAAAAGTTTGTGGTCAGGGGGTGCTGTAGTTAATGTTTCAATAACCTCTTTGAGGGCTGGGTCTAATCTTTGTTCTTGTTGCATGGTTTTGAAGGCTTGCTTCATATCATCTTCAAGGTGTAACCCCTTAATATTGTAAATGTGTGGTTCCACTCCCTCTGACTTAGAATTGGATGTGGATTCTAAACCTTCAGGTAACTGGGAAAGTGCGTCAGCTACAATGTTGTCTTCCCCTGGGATATATTTGATCTCATATGAAAACTCCTGTAGGAGTAGGGTCCATCTGATTAATCGGCCATTTAGTAACTTGCATTTGTGGAGGAAAGAAAGGGCTTTGTGGTCTGTATAAATTATTACTTTACGGCCCAGTAGGAGATATCTAAACCTCTGGAAAGCCCAGATGACTGCTAACGCTTCCTTTTGAGTAATTGAGTAGTTTATTTCTGCTTTTTAAGAAGCCTACTGGCAAAAGCAATGGTATGTTTGGCTAATCCTTGATCTGTGTGTACTTCCTGAAAAATCTCTAAACCCAAGCCATAGTCAGAACTGTCTGTTGACAAACAAATGGGTAAGCTCCAGTCTGGGGAATGCAAGACAATATTTCGTAGGAGGGCTTCTTTGGTTCTGTTGAAGTCTACTTCACACTCCTGTGTCCACTTCCATGTGGAGTTCTGTTTGCATAACTGTTGGAAGTGTGGGCTGTTCAATATCTGGTTAGGGATAAATTTTCTATAATACCCACAAAGGCCTAGGAAACTTCTTAACTGTGTTTTGTTTTGTGGTCTGGGGAAATTCTTTATTGCTGCCAATTTATCTGGTGCAGCTGTAATGCCTTGCGGTGTGATGATATGGCCCAAAAATTCAATGCGGGAGGTAAGAAAAATGCACTTTTTAAGTTTAACAGTCATCCCTCCCCTTCTTAATGCGGTAAGGACCTCTCTAAGGGTATCCCAATGCTCTTCAATGGATTCACTGGCAGTAAGGATATCATCTACATAAACATAAACTTTGCTTAATAGCTGAGGGCCTAAAACCATATCAAGTGCTCTAATGAAATTAGCTACTGCATTATTCAAACCAAATGGGAGGACACGAAAATGAAATGAGCGACCTTGATAAGTGAAAGCTGTATATTGTCGCGACTGTGGCAATGGGTCCCTGCCAATAGGAACAAGTTAAATCTAGGCTAGTCAGAAATTTCTTCCCATGGAAGTTATGCAAAATTTCATTAATGGGTAGAGGGTGGTTCCTTTCTGTCTGTAGGTGTTTGTTGAGGGTACGTGCATCAAGAACTAAACGTACTGACTGGTCTGACTTGAAGGGGTTGTTATAGGGGCTGGTTGACCTTTCAATGATTCCCCACTCCAACATTCTGTTAATCTCTTCTTCCACCATGGGACATTTTGCAATTGGGATGGGATATGGTTTAATGAAAAATGGACGGTGACAATTGACAGTAAAACGACATTGGTAATTCTGAATAAGTCCAGGTTTGTCACTGAAAACATCTCCAAACTCCTCAATGAGGCTGGCCATTCTAGTTCTATGCTGATCAGGGACATCTTTAAGAACATTAATTAATACATTTTCCCCAGGTGCAAGGCTCAATTTATCTACCCAAAAAGATGTAACTTTGTCATGAAAATCTGGTTCTCTACCAATATTCACTTCTACTGATTTAAAGAAAAATTTCGCTGATGGTGAGTGTTTATTTCGCCATCCTTGCTGTAAATGAACTGATAGGCGTTGGGAATCCAATGAAAGCCATAAGACATTCGTGTCACATTGTAAAACCGCTGCTACATGATGCAACCAATCAATACCGAAAATGCATGGGGGTTGAAGGCCAGGGACTACATAAACTTTAAATTCAAAAGGAATATTTTCAATTGTACCTTCTAACAGTGCTTGGATTCTAATGGGTTTGCTTTTCTTTCCTGTTGCAGTCATTGCTGCCATGGGGGGGTACTTCATAAAACGTGACTAGGGAAATAGCATTCAATGTATTGAACAAATCTTCAGAAACACAAGAAAGATCAGCACCTGTACATCAATGTTCATGCCTTTGGCACAAATGGGTAAAATGGGCACCTGAGCTAATTCATCAACTCCCTTATCATTATCTTCCTCTATTAAATCCTCTCTTGGGTTATTGTGGAACATAGTATTAATGCTTAATGAGGGGGGTGGTCCTTGATTGTTACATGCCGCTGTGTGGACCAAAACATTAGCCAAATCTAGTTTTTTGGATGTTGCTTTCTTTGGTCTGGATGGTCATGGACAAATGCCTTTGTTACATTCCCACCATGATCAGTGTTAGAAAAGTGTGGTTTGTGGTTCCCATTGGAATGACTAGGTCCTCCTCGGCCTCTACCTCTGAAAAAACCCCTGCTATTCGCACCACCTTTCTGCGAATTATTGTAATTGCCACTGTTATTATTATTAAAATGCTGTGACGGTATGAAACCCTGAGTATTCAGAGCGTAGTTGTGCTCAAAAGGTGGTTGATTATGAAAATAATGTGCTGCTGGGGCCTGATCCTGGCTAAAATGGTTAGGGAAAGGGGGAATGAGGGGCGGTATGGTATAATCCCTGGGGGGTAGGGGTATATAGCTGTTGCTATTATGATTATTACTGTGGAAATTCTTCTTCTTGTGAGAAGCACGGGACTTCCTAGCTGCTTGTTGCATATCCAGCATATGCAGGGTTCGTTCAGCTTCCTCAATGGTTCAAATGTTCCTCAAGGTAAGTGATTCTTGGATATGCTCAGGTAGCCTAGCTAATATATAATGAACTAGATCTTCCTCGGGTATTGGTACTGTGAGATGGCAGGCCTTTACAACCTCCTTAAGAAAAAAATCTGATAAGGTCATCTCCCCTTCTGGGTTAAAATTTCACCTTGAGATAATGTTTCGTTTAACTTCATATTTGGTAGTGTTGGACCAATATCATTGTAGGAAAGCTTGTTTGAACTGGTCAAAAGTCTGTGCGGAATGTTTATGTTGAACGCCCCAATTTCTGGCATTCTGATCTAGGTGTTGGAAAACAGTTTCAATCTTTTCAATATCTGGTAAAAATTGAAAATGCCTATAGGCCTCAAAGCTCTTAATAAACTCTACTGGGTGGACTGGACCCTTTTCAGAAAAATTTTGGACCTCAATTTTGGTACTACCTAATAGGTCAATGTCTGGCAGGTGAGGTACAGGTAATCCTTGTGTAGTCAGTTGTTGTACTTTAGCATGGCAGTCTTTTAAGTCCGTCTTTACCTTTTCAACATGGGTGGACAACAAGGTTATTTGGGAGGAATGTACTTCTTGTTGCTGCTGAAGGCCATCAACTTGTTCTGTGAGAGCAGTGGTAGAAGTAATATTGTTGTCTACCACCATGGTGAGGGCATTGAGTTTATCACCTGTCGTGGTGCCAATTTGCTGTAAGTCTGTGATGTATAATTACGTAATCTTTCTCGGCGTTGAGAATACAAATAATGTTCTCGGGTGACTAGCCGAGTTATAGGAGTGTTATAGTAATCACACGATATTTCGGTGCTCTGAATCATCGGCGCCATCTTCCAGTGAAGTGAGGACAGGAACGTGCGAAATTGCTGAGCTAGACCAGATTACCGCTGCTAACCTCTGATTGGTCGACCATTGATTGTGGCAGAATGAGATTGAAGTTTCTTATCTAAAGCAGCACTATGAGCAATAGAATGCTGAGCCAACTTTTTGTCAATAGTATTCTGAATTGCTTGTATAACTGCTGCTTGAGAGTCAAACTTTGTCTGCATGGTGTTCTTAATTTTGTTGAATATCTTGTGTTTGATTATCAAATTTTTCATTTAATGTCACAAATTTTTTATTTATTTTGAAAATTTGCTAATAGTGGCCTATCCTTGCATAGCCAAGATTGTGTAAATCTTGATGATGTGAAACATGTTGAATGGAAAACTTGATCTATAAATATATTCAAATTGGATCAAAAGTATTTAGTAACTGTATTGGTAGGGCCTGACTGTAGCTTGGAGTAATGTTCAACAACATTTTAAATGGCTACATAATATTCAGACTATATACATTGGAATCAACTAGAATCTGTAGATTTTTCTGAAGATGCTTGTTTGGTTATGTTTTGTATTGTCATTTACCATGGGGTCAATAACAACAGAATATGTTTCATCGGTGTGAGTTAACCTTGCAACATCTGGGTAATTGCAATTGCAATTAACTGTATATCTGGCAAAGTATCAGCTGTTTCTATACTATGTTCGCTCTCATCTGGCGTGTCAAGGTCATGTGCCCCTCGCCCAACGCCTCACCTTAGCACCCCCTCCAGATGCATTACCCTCCAAGCAGACTGCTCCTTACAAGCGGGCGAGAAGCATTGTCATTTGATGCAGTACTGTCGTGTTTATTCCGATACACCGTTATAAAACTCTGTAAGGGAAATGGCGTCAGATAGTTGTTACATTAGGTGAAAGTCAAAAACAATTATTTTTGATGTGTATATTTTGTTTAAGATGTTAGAAAAACTGAAGAGAAAGTTAATATACTTTCTTTGGAACCGCAAGAAATGACGGCAGAGGCGTGTGGCATATCGTTACAAACAGCGTGTATGTAGTGAAGCCCAGCTGAGTGTTCCAGGGCCATCCTTTTCTTTTCCAAAGAAAAACGTTCACTGAAAAATACCTTTCACGGAGATGGATGACTCTCAGAAAGATGTAATTCGACGTTCCGTACTAGAATTTTATGATCGAGGTGAATATCCTACCTTACAAAATTGAGGGAGGTACTGAAAGAGAAAATTAATTACACTGGAGGTGTCACTTCTCTGCATAAGTTATTAAAAGCACTCGATTTGAGATACAGAAAATGTAATGACGGTAGATGTTTTCTGATGGAAAGGACAGACATTGTTGCAGCAAGTGCCTTATTTTTAAGAAAAATGCATGATTTAAGGAAGGGAAATTCTCTTCAACTTGTCATCTACCTTGAATAGATGTGGTTAAATCAAAATCACGCAAGGAAGTTTATTTGGCTACACTCAAAACGCAATGGTGGCCTCAGGGATCCTATAGGTAAAGGCTCTCGATTAATTGTTTGTCATGCTGGGTCAGCAACTCATGGATTCGTTGAAGGGGCTGGTTTAGTGTTTCAGTCTAAAAGTTCTGGTGACTATCATCAAGAAATGAATAGTGAAGTGTTCAAAGAATTGTTTTCGAACTAGCTTAAGAGTCTGGAAGAAGGGTGTGTTCTTGTAATGGATAATGCAATTTACCATTCAAAACGCAAAGAAAAAATTCCCACCACTAACGCAAGAAAAGCTAAAATTGTAAGAAAAGGGCATACCACATTATCCATCACATACTGTAGCAGAGTTGCTTGCTTTGGTTAAGCAGCACAGCAGTTTTTCAGGAAATATGAGCTTGATGAATTGGATTTAGAACTGGGACCCGAAGTTGTACGGCTTCCACCATACCATTGCCAGTACAATCCCAATGAGCTTATATGGGCTCAAATAAAAGGAGAAGTGGCCGATAAAAATTCTACTTTTAAAATGACTAATGTCAGAAAATTATGGGAGGATGCCATAAGTCATGTGACAATAGAAGACTGGAAGAAATGTGTTCATCATTGAGAAGGTTTGCATGAAGAAGACTTTGTGAACTATGGACTACAAGATGAACGTGTTAAAAAAATTATAATAAATTTGCATGAGGAGACCAATGATAGTTCCAGTGAATGCCACAGTGAAGATGAAGACAGCGGTTTGTGAAGTTCCTTTTTGGTAAGTCATTTCGACTATGTTTACTTCATGCATTATGCAATTGTGTGAAATCCGGTTATTGTTTACGTCAACGATTTCTATAAACAGAAACTATCGCTTCAAGTCAATATTACTTTCATTTTAAAATTTAAACGATGTGTTTCAAGAATTAACATCCACTAGGAAACATCTAAAAATTGGATTTAGTCCTCGAAATGTATTGCACAACTTTTAAAATTAAAAATGATGAATGGAAGCAGTAGGATTTATTCATTAAAATGTAAATAATTTTTATCTTTATTAACATATGAAATTTTAGTTGGTAAACATGAAATTTCTTTGACATACGATTCACTCATTTCCGCCTTGACAAATAATTTAAATTCTCGATTTTACTGAAGTAATCATCAAATTAGAAGCAACATATTGTTCCACATATGTAGTGATGATGTTTGTGCATGCACGGCAGCTGTTTCCCCTTCCTCTGTAGGATCTGCGGCAGCAGAGTGGGGATAGAGCAGAGTGAACGTGACCTGCCTTTCCTATCTGAACATAGTATAGTATACCCAGAGTATAGGAACCTTCCCTAGTATGCCTGGGAACGAATGAAAACGCTATGTGACTAAGCAAATCCACACTGTCCTATGTCAATACTTCAGCTCAAACAACATTAGTTTCAGCCATAAGGACTACTAAATAAGAATGAATCCCTGCAAAATATATAAAAATGTTGCAAAATAGAAACTTATAAACAGCAGGAAATCAAAATATCACCACATAGTTCAACATATCACCAAAGAAATTCACATAGACTAATGAAATATTTATGCACAAAAAATATTAGTAGGCAGCACTGAAATCGATAGCCATACAAGCAGCCACAGTGAAGCACAAAGCATATGTTGCAATCACAATTCAAAATGCACAGTGAGGTTTTTTTTTTTTTTTTTGTTACATAGGAATTTTTAAAGTGAATGAAAGTTAACAGCTAATAATGGGAAAAGTTTGAAAACAGCTGATATTGTTCACTATAGCACTGCATAGCATTTGCACCACCTTGTTGGTGAAAGGAAAAGAAAGAGAAAAATGAGAAATTACGCCTTTGCTCATGTGCAAATGATTGTTTACTGTGCTGTATAAATGCTGCAGAAACACTTGCTTCTCTATTATTAACTTCTTGTTTAGTTGTTTTAAGTACTCACAACAGCCTTGTCTTTGAACTCTGGGTAATATCAAATGATTGTCCAAAACACAGATTTTAAAGTCCAGTAATTTATTGTTAAAAGTTCAAAGGCATCTTTCCTCTGACAACAGGAATTGTTTTCAGAAAGATTCCATACCAAAATTTTCAGATTAATGCCATGACAATTATCTACACTCCATTCAGCCACAATAAAAGTTCACTCCACCTGAACCTCAGACAAAATCTTCCTAACTGACAAATTAAATTCACGAAAAGAAGTTTGTTTAGTCAAGGATCCATTTCAAAAATAAAGCAACTGTCTATGAATCTTTCAAGTCCTGCTATTCATGGCTGGACTACATCATGCCACTTTCCTTGACCATGCCACCCGCCCAAACTTCACACGTTCACCCTCTGACTGTATGAAACTAAAGTGGCCAAGGTCACCCCTCAGGTTACTTATATAGCCTCCCCCAACTGACGCTACATCTGGAGGAATTTTCCGCTGTGTCTGGCACTTTTTATACCCTCTCTGTCTCTCCTCTCTCTATCTCATACTGGCATAGGTTACAAATGCTTCCCACCAAGTAGTTCCGATTTTCATGAAACTTTGTAATAATGTAGAGTTCTTCATTCTAAGCATTTTCTACCCTTATAAAACTTTTCATATCTGCTCTCCTATTGTTGTTATTAATTTTTGAAGTTTAATAAACCTATTTTCTAGATCTAGTGTCCAAACTATTTGTTCTAACGTGTTTGTCCCAACTTTCAGTAATTCTACATACTTTGACAATTTTTTTAGTGTATCTTGCTTCCCTCTAAAAAACTTTAATTAAAAAGATATTGTCTCTCCAAGTTTCCATCCCTTCTTGGCCACCATTATTAAATTCAGATTATATATTTTGAAATTAAATATCTTATGTTGAGAGTGTGTTGTTTTGACCAAACTTACTTAAAAAAATTGCACTTTCATAAAAAGAGGGTGTCTCCCAGAAGTTTTGTTTATTTCATTTTCACCTTACCTGACCTTGATTTTGTTAACTGTCCTACATGTTCTGGACGGTCTGTTTCGCCACGATGCATTAATAACTTTCACTTTGAAATTACTTTTAAAATGCTTCCACTCAACTCAATGATCTCAAACTTCTGTCATCTTATTTTCAGAAATCGACCTTAACCTGATGTAATTTTCTTTTGACTACTCATTTTATTAACGACTTACCATTTTTTCTTTATTGAAAAACTACCTTAGAACTTGTCATATTTACTTTAAACTCCATCTGAAACCATATTTTGTACTTCTAAACCAAGATCCGATACTTCTATCCATGTATCTTAATTCATTGACTGCACCATCCTTTCATACCTATATAAATCTGCTGGCTGTTGCGTTATCCCTGCTACAAAGTTCCTCTGTTCTGATTTTAAGATTGTGCATAACTTCCTTTAGAAAATTCGTACGACATTGAGACTACTACCAATGCGATGGTTACATTCTCTTTTACACCTGAAAGTGTTATCTTATAGGGGAAATATCACTTTGGGCAAACTAATAAAACTGATACCAACCATTCTCCCTTCTTATTTTCAGTTGCCAATAAGGCTAACTACAAGCCGCGTCAAAATTGAGCCGTCTGGCGACGTTTCGGAAGCTTGCACTGCTTCCATTGTCAAGCCCCCGCTTAACATTACTACCGTGAGGCAGAATTCAGTAATGTTAAGCTTAACATTACTACCGTGAGGCAGAATTCAGTAATGTTAAGCGGGGGCTTGACAATGGAAGCAGTCAAGCTTCTGAAACATCGCCAGACAGCTCAATTTTGACGTGGCTTGAAACCTGAGAAGTTTTTATAAAGCATTGCCGCCGCGAGTACATACATAGTTATCTAAGGCTAACTACGTTACACAGGACAGCAAATTAAGCAACTGTGTGATTAGGCATTCCTGTGCCTTCACTGATTGCTTAGATGTAAAGTGTCAGTGTAAGGCATTACCACTTTTAACAAACAAATATAGATGGCGTATTGGTGTAGTGTCACATAACCTTAGTTATGTCAGTATACTTTCAAAAACAGTTCAAAAGGTCCTTAACACACTTAAAACCAATAGCAGATCATTTTAGAAGCATTTTTCAGTAATTTGAGAGTCAGGAAACATGTTAGTAAGGAGAGTTTGAGCTATTTTGTAAGTTTTCAAAAATATTATAAAGAAATTTAAACATTTTTAGAAGCCTTTTGGCCACATTCATTTTCAGAGGTGTAAAATGAGATGACAATTCAAATTAGATCCAACACTTGCATTTTAGAAGATTATATTAAGAAAATATCATGAAATTGGTGATCTTGCAAGCTCATGGAATTTATTGCACAAGTAACTTTTTTCACCTAATTTTCAAGGTACAGCTAAGTTTCAGAGCTCAAAATCTTTAGCATAAGATAATACACAACATATTATAAGATAGAGTCATTAAGTGAAAAGAAAGTATGTTTTTTAGACAAAATAAGAGATTTCGCTGACTCTGCAATTCAACATTTCTGCAGACATACAGATCTGAGGGCATAGAAAAGACATTTATATTAAAGAGAAGCTATCACTGAACACATGGAGTGATTTTCGTAAAGATTCTGACAATGTATAAGCTGTAAAGGAAAATTAAGGTTTGAAAATAATTGCTGCTACTAAGCATTATTTTTGAAACAAAGGATTGGCATTAAGGGAAATAGATAATGAGGAAATAATATTACCACCAGATAGATAATTTAATTTAGTAAAGTTTGAGAAATATTACAGATTGGTAGCACTCATATATTTGGAGATAATGAAAATACAAGTTTTTAGCTGACTTTGCACTTATAGTCAAAGTCGATTTTCACCATCAAATACATTTGGGATCTAGAACAATTTGATAACAGAATCATTTCACAGACTAACGAATTGTAGGGATGGTGACAGAGTAAAGCTTTTACGACTTTAACTCGAAATACACAAATCCTAGGAGAAAACTTGTCATAACTAAAACTGACATTTAAAATATGCTTCATAACATATCAAAATTTCAGACTTATCGGAATAAAAATAAGGTTTCCCTTTGTCAAATCAAGCGTCTGCTGAGTCAGCTGGCCCAATATAAATATAAGGAGCCTCCGCTGGCCTAGGCGGACAGCAGTAATACGGCAGAAATTGAACCAAGAGGACCGCGTGTTAGTTGCTCGCGGAGATGTAGGAAATTTTAGTAGTGACGTTATAATGGTGCGGGGTCAATCTTCCTTCAGGATGAACTTTTAACTTTCATCTAGGGGTTAGGAGGAAGTTGCTTACTGTGAGAGGATGGTTTAACCTGTAATCATTTATTTCGGATAGAAGCCTGATGCTTTTCTTTTAGGCCTACGCTGGTACCGAATTTATGTAAGAACTTTTGAAAAAAAAATATAATCTGGAATTAATCAGGAAATCTGAAGTTGTTTTAAGAACAGACCTTTATCCCTTGGGGTAATTATGAGGGATTGGCGACAGTAAATAGCATCATTTAAGGGTACCAGACACGATCATAGTTAAGACAAGCTGTAAGCTACAACCCCGAGCAAACAGCAGGTTTTACAGTAGGTCAGTTGGATCTCATATAAACGTGGTAGTTTCTTAATGAAATGTTGTTATTTCCCCTTCCCTGGCTCATTGAAACTCATTCAAATATTTCAAATATGACCTTACGGAAGTCATGTCATTTATTTATTAACACTGGTTCAGTAAAAAGCTGACTATGCGCACTATAACCATGTCAGTCAGATAAATCCAAAGTTATGCAAATATTTCTTTCCTATTAATCAGTCACTAACTCATAGATAGAAATTCTATTAACATTTCAGTTTACTGAATTACGAAAGGAAGTTCAAATAAAGGTGGTTCAAAAGTTTATGTTTTTGTATATTCTTCAAATAATTTTGTATAGCTGGTACCAGAAAGTTACACTGAAGTTAACTGTTATAGGCTACAATCATATTTAATTGATTACTGTTTAGTTTCCAAGAAACATTCAAACAGTCCAATTGCAATAATCACTCCATTTTAAAGTTCCGAAATCGAAACCACCATTTTAAAATGTTTACTATACAAGACGTTCCTTGATCAAATTTTTTCTAAATCCCAGAAAACATAAAGTTATGCCAAATTCAACTTGCTGTGGGGCCTAACTCAGCACCTTTTCATCTCAAATCACTTCGTCATGCACATCTGTTGCTTTCTTAACAAAAGCTTTTTCTGCATTGGTCTTGCAAGGCCATCCACACTCTGCTTTTTATACCTTCATATATTGTTACACCAGCTGCCATTGAAATGCTGTGGCACATCATGGAAATATTCTAGAATGATCTATGCAACATCACAAAAATCACCTCTGTATTTTGCTGAAATCCTTATTTCTTTCTTAATCATATTCCCATATTGTAGTATATTATATATTTAAATATATTAAACATTTATCCTTCTCTTACTTTTTTCCATAATGTGCTTTTGTTGAGGTAAAGAAATTAATCAAAGATATTAAACTCAATATTTCAGTTTTCTCTCTATATATGGCTACCATTTTAAATCTTTTAATGTAGCAAATTCACTTTTTAATTCTAATTTGCACAAATATCCATTTATCCTCTGATCAAAACTGAAATTGTAAAATATTTATTCAAATAACTTTTGTCACTGCCACGTGTCTGCCAAACATAGTATAGAACTAAAACATTCATTACTTCCCCTTTATATTATTAAATGAAACTAACACCATTCTTATTAATATATTTCTCTCGGGCTTCCAGCCGTGTTAAGATGTTACATTTGTGGGACGTTTCGAAGGTGTCCTTCTCTGCCTTCATTCTCAACCAAATGTCAATTATTAACTGTTTGTTTATTCAGCCACTGCCATGGAAATGGTGGAAGACAAAAACCAACACAACGCAATTACGTCATCCACTATTCTGCTCGTTACCGATGCGAAGCTGTTTCAGAATTTTAATTGCTGGGTTCCAGGCCGCACTGAGTTGATAACCACTGTCCATGTTGACTAATAAATCAGTTGATCTTATTTCTACAGCCTCTGTAATAACGCTGGCCCAAAAATCTTTGACCCGGGCTAAAATTGTTGTTTTTTCCAATTCAAATGTGTGACCCTCTTGCACACTATGTTCAGCCACTGCAGATTTTTCTTCTTGCCCAAGATGAACATTTCTTGCCTGCACTACACATCGCTGCACAATGCATCGCTGCGTCTGTCCGATGTAACAGCGGCCACATTCACATGGTATATAATATACACCAGGGGTTCGTAAACCTAGGTCATCTTTAACTCTCCCGACCAAGTTACTAATTTTAGTGGGTGGTCTATAAATTGTCTTGACTCCATGTTGTGATAACAGTCTACCTATACTGAAACTTAGGGCACCCACAAACGGCAGAAATGCAAGACCCTTGTTATCAATCTGATCTCTCCGTCAATTTTCCTTCTGTTTAAATGGGCGAGTAATCTGCCCCTGATTATAACCATTATTTAAATACGTTTTCCAGAGATAGTCCAATTCACCAGCCAGGCTATGTTTGTCACAAATCCTTTGTGCTCTGTGTACCAAGGTAGTTAATACAGAGTTTTATTGTGCCGGATGATGACAGAGCACAAAGGATTTGTGACAAACATAGCCTGGCTGGTGAATTGGACTATCTCCGGAAAACATTTTTAAATAATGGTTATAATTGGGGGCAGATTACTTGTGCATTTAAACAGAAGGAAAATCGACGGAGAGATCAGATTGATACCAAGGGTCTTGCGTTTCTGCCGTTTGTGTGTGCCCTAAGTTTCAAAATAGGTAGACTGTTATCACAACACGGAGTCAAGACAATTTATAGACCACCCATTAAAATTAGTAACTTGTTCGGCAGCATTATAGATGACCTAGTGTCAGTTTCTTTGGTGGTTTAATTAATATGGTAATTAATTAAGTAGTCCACCATAAAGTTCAGTTTAAGATTTTTGTTTATTTTCAAAACAATGTCAGCAATATTGTTTACATGCAAAGATACAATCCAGAGATACTACTGACACACTCTTTAGCAGTTCGAAAGTGAATCTGTATAAAACTACTGTAGACCTCCACACTGTCCTTCTGCTGATTTCTTTATATATGCTCTATCGAAATTTCTGCCAGATATTTCTCGAATATTAACAATTACTCAAACAATTAATCATACTAAAAACAATCAGAATTAATACATAATCACTTAACATCATTACAAAATGGTCAGAAATGGAAATTAAAGATACTTAAACACAAAATTATTTACAGAAATCATTTTAAAATGTAGAAAATTGTCCTGTAGACATTGTAACTTGCATTAATACTTGGAATTACCAACATTTAAGCAATTATCTTGCACAATTCTGTTCTTAAACATATTAAAAGGCCTTTAAACAATTTCTTCTCAATAAACAAAGTCTATATACACTGATTTACAGTTAATTGTAAAACAAACAAACCAGATCATATTCAAGCAAACTTTAGCTACTACAAATACTTCATTAAATACAATTCTACTTAAAGTTCAGGTATAAGGGCTGTTACAACCCCACCCCAGGATTCACTTAATTTTACACAGTTAAAATTGATTGAATCCGTCATGAATCTAAGCAGGTTGAATGTACACATAATGCCAACACAAACAGATTACAATCAATCAACCATAATGACTTTTACAATTATACAATGTACATATGCATTCCTTCATTACATACATCATATGTACATAGTTCATGACACTGATTCTGGTTACAATAATTAAATGTCTTTTTACAGACCCAATCTTTTTTTTTTCAGTTACTGTTTTACTCAACAAACATTCAATGCCATCACCTTAAGTTACAATTATCCACTTCAAATTACAAACTTTCTGTCTGCTTGTAAATGAGAACAGTCTGTTAACATTTTACAGCTGATAATTTGTCACCACAATTCAGTAAGTCCCCACATCATGAAAACACCAAAAGTCTAAACAAAACTGTTACAAATTGTTTTATACACTAGAGTTCTTACATTTTAAACATTCTGTATTATTACATCTGCACCTGAACTGAAGTACTAAAAAAAAAAAACTATCTATATACATTAAATGTCAAAATCTTATTTACAAAATTAGATATTTACAGGTGGGGACCACTCCACAAACCATGCATTTCAATTAATTCTATAAGTGGGTTCCAGGATTTCTCTGGAAACCCAGAACCATGTAAACTTTCCAATTTTCTTCCACCTTTGAATACACATCTAATACTACATTTCTATATACACAAAGCTTCACTATATACATACAGACAGATACACTAACTTTGAATTATCTCAAACAACAGACTTTGGTATAATCTTAGAACAGCTGAGACATTAAATGGTTCTGTTTTTGCAAATTGTTTGTCCCTAAACATCAATGTTGCTGACTCAACTAGTAATACAAATTTACTATTATCACTACTACAGTTCAGTCTGTCATTACTCCCAACTCCACTCTCCATTGTCTGATAACTACCATTACCTACCAAACTATCTGAATCAGTACCTACAACTGTTTTAACATCTGGCTCAATGACTTCTTCCACAATATAAGTATTTTTCTCAGCTACTATCACTTCACAATTATCTCCTACATCAAAGATTGTACAAAACATGGTGTCACCTAAGTCACATTCAGTAATATTTTTAAAAATCAGAAACTGGTTGAGATAAATCCTTACTCCCACCCATTTCTTCAATATCATCATTTACACCAAATAAAGAGCTAAATAATGTATCAACTAAGTCAAAATCAGGACATTTTTCCAACATGGGGATTGGTACATAAGGTTTTTCACTCTCTCTCTCTTCAGTAGACAAACATCCTAGCCCACAATTCTCCTCCTCAACTAGGTCTTCTTCTATCGACACCACCAGATCACCCTACTCCTCAAGATATCTGAGAAACTCCTCGATTTCAGCACTCTTACAAATTTTCTAACCACCTATACAAGCCCACTTAGTCCCAGCTAGGCCATGCCGGATCCCACCATTTTCGATAGTCATATTGTACTATATACTACAAACTCTGCATTATTTTTGGTAATTAAGTGGTGACCAATTCCGTAAATCTTCCACATGAAAATTATTACTTTCACACACTGACTTGAGTGATAAGGTACTATGGTGGTCCCCTTTCTGCTCTATCCTGTCATCATCTTTAGCCTCATAAACTTCATTAATTACATTCCTCATTACTATACCCATATCTTGTAATTCGCTTTCTGCTACCTCCACCAAGTTACCTACCACTATAGGATTATTTTCTACTTTACATTTAGCAACTTCCTCATCACATTCTGGATTTACAACTTTGTCATAGTCTAGAGATGTTACTACAGAAACTACTTCTTTTACAGTTAAATCAACTGCTTGGTCATCATCAGGACTGATTTCAATCTCATGGACAATTTTATTAATAGAGGCACCACTGACCAAATTTTTAGTAACTTTTGACCCACCAGTATTTTTAACTATAGCATTTACCTCATGGGGGAAAGTACCTGGACCCAAACTCCTTCCCACCACTATTGGGTCCCACACAGTGGGGGGTCTTAGTTTGACTGCTCCCCATGCTGTCTTTCCTTTCCAGTTTGAGTGTTCTGTTCCCTAACCTTCTCATTATCATTTCTCCTTGCATAATTTCCATGATCTTTTACCCTGGACCTATCATTTCTTGATCTATGATCCCCCCTTGAAGGACTTCTGCTTTCCCTCCTATGGTAATGATGGTAATACCGGTCAGAGAATCACTCCTGAGCATCCAAACGCTTCAATAATTCAGAAACCCTATCCACATTGACTACATCCAAAGTAGCAATTAAATTTCTTGTTTGCTGAGGTAGCCTAGCTCCTATCAAATCAATGAATTCTTCCTCCCCATAAGGATGGTCTAAAAACTTCCAACGGATCCAACACTTATGAAAAAAATCATGCTGAGTTTCTCTACCCGGTTTGAAGGGCCTACCAGTCATCAACTCCCTCTTTTCCTGTATCTGCCTGCTAGTTGACTAAAAATGTTTCAGCAAATTTTCTTTGAACAGCTTGTAGTCATTGACTTCCCTAGCTTACCTATCACCCCATGTCCTAGAATAAGACTTTAGATATTTACACACAAGTGCAAATTTTTTACTGTTGGGTAACACATTAAAATAGTCCGATCTTTTAAAATTATCTAGAAACTCAATAGGGTGAAGTCTTCCACTGTCATCATAGAATTCAAACTCTTCCTTAATATCAGCACTGAGAATTGGATTACCAGTTATGGGAACTATACCTTGAGTTAACTGAACCTGCAACCCAGCAAACTTTTTCTCCAACTGATTTACATTGCTTTCTAATCCATGCACTAACTGTTCCTGCTGCTGCACCAGTATATTAATATTTAATCCCACCTCTTGTCTCAACTCATTTACCCTTTGAGCAGCTTTACTATCACTGGATTTGAACAAACTCACATACTCCGCCTTCATTATATTACATTCTTCCCTGACATCCTTCACCTCTTTATAAATCAAATTTTCACATTCAGCCTTATACTGTTCACAAATTTTTGTAACCTTTTCGAATTTCTTCTGACGCTCTACAACTGCATGCTCCAGTTTCGAATTTAAATTATTAACATCCTCCTTGAATTGAGAACTAAAACCCTGAAATTGCCAATTGATTTTCTCATCAAAACACTCAGCTAATTCAGAGAATTTTGTATCATTGCTTTTTTGCAGTTGAGAAAACTTATCATTGATTTCATAAAATTGAGACTTAATCTCAGAAAATTTACCATCGAGATTTAACTCTTTTTTAAATTCTGAAAATTGAGAATTAATTTGAGAAAATTTACTGTTAGTATCACTCTTTAACTCATTTCTAAATTCAGAAAATTTGATATCAAATTTTGCATCAAGTTCCGAAAATGTTCCATTAAAATTGGTTTCAAAAGATTCTAAAAATGTTTGTTGATTCTGACTATCAGCCATTTTCAGTAATTAGCAAAATCAGTATGAAAACAAACTTGAAGAGAATTAAAATTTGGTTAACCTGCCACAAATAAACATGCAAAAAACAAATATATTAATATTCAGTACTTACTGTTTGTCATCAGTTTTGTATCACTTAAATACTTTTCACCACCTTATTTTTCACCTAGCATCACATTTCGCCACTAAACATCACACTTTTCACACTCAAAACACAGTACTGCTGGAAGATGTAGATTTTCTAAGCATCCAGTTTCGAAGACAGGTGGTATGCCGAGGCCGAAGAAAATTCGCTTGCCGTCGGAAAATTACTGCCGATTCCAGGCCCCGATGGGAAATCTCCGATGATTGCTGCGTTTAGCCACTCGTTGTACTCGGTTTCAAGTTGTCGCCGAATAACTCACTCGTCGTGCATGCGCCGCCGATTCCTGGTGCCGAACGGTGTTATCACACGTCGTAATTTTCCGTAGATTTGGTTTGCTAATTGCCGATCCACTGCAGATTCTTTTAGAAAATTAACATCTCACAGATGTATAATGATTTCTTGTCCCTTGACGGTAGCCATGTCAGGGTCTTTGGTGGTTTAATTAATATAGTAATTAATTAAGTAGTTGTAAGACAACAAGCTTATGGTGGGGTTCTGCATAAAGCTTGAATCTTAGCTGTGATCGTGCAAACCTTGGATGTAACAGTTTTGACTTAAATAGAGTGATACGGCCGCCACATACACATAGGTTTTTAACCAGAAAACTATGAAAAGGTAAAGTTCAATAATGATAAATAGTTCATTGCCATTTAAATAAGTATATTCTTCCAAAAGTTCACAAAGTCAAAACTGTACAGGCTATCAGACGACTTTTCCAAATTAATGTCTTACAAGTTCGATTAACCAGTCGATCCAGACCACACCCCAATAGTTCAAACTTCTAGTTGTAGTGCTTTAACAAAAGAGAATCACACGCTCCCATTGTTCAACAGCATAGTAAAATCAAACAATCCCGAGGCTTCACTTGGAGAAATACTATTTTAACACGACATTATGGTTAACTTGAATAAAAGAAGTGGCATTATTCCAAAATAAAACTATCACTGATGTGTTAGATATAAAGCTTTCCGTCCTACAGAGCTACATGCTATCGTGTTCGCGGTTCCTGGCAGACTGAGCGGCGAACAACTGCACGCACGGTCCTATATTCACCTAGCACTTCCTGCTTCTCGAATATTCCTAGCGGCTTCTCAAGCGAAGCGTGGGAACAAATCTTTTTCGTCTTTCTCAGGGGTGGCTGATGGGAAAGTCGTCAGATATCAAATCGCACGTCTGAAGTCCTAACATTGGCTAATCTGACCTTGAAATTAAAAATAATTCAATCTGCTTGAAACTTTACAAATCGCTAGATCTTTAAATAAATGTTAACTTTAGTTATTATACTAAATATCGTAACTTTAATACTTTAGCTGAAAATAAATAATTTAGATAAAAACTTCCACTCCAAGCAAATGCCGAAAACTGATGAAATTGAAAAGATTGAAAATACTATCTTGAAAACTGTAAAAGTTTTCTAACTTGAATAAACATAAAAAATGACTATAAAAATGAAATGTACTAATATTTTATCCAATCTAACTCGTGGTTCTGAGAGCAAAATTTTGTCACGCAGTTACAAAATTTAATAGATAGCTTACATAGTCCACCATCAAGTTCAGTTTAAGATTTTTGTTTAGTTTCAAAACAACATCAGCGATATTGTTTACATGCAAAGATACAATCCAGAGATACTACTGACACAATCTTTAGCACTTCCAAAGTGAATCTGTATAAAACTACTGTAAACCTCCACACTGTCCTTCTGCTGATTTCTTTATATAGGCTCTATCGAAATTTCTGGAATTCTTCAATAGCATCCACCAGATATTTCACGAACATTAACAATTACTCAAACAATTAAACATATTAAAAACAATCAGAATTAATACATAATCACTTAACATCATTACAAAATGGTCAGAAATGGAAATTAAAGATACTTAAACATAAAATCATTTTAAACTGTAGAAAATTGTCCTGTAGACATTGTAACTTGCATTAATACTTGGAATTACCAACATTTAAGCAATTCTCTTGCACAATTCTGTTCTTAAACACATTAAAAGGCCTTTAAACAATTTCTTCTCAATAAACAAAGTCTGTATACACTGATTTACAGATAATTGTAAAAACAAACATACCAGATCATATTCATGCAAACTTTAGCTACTAAAAATACTTCATTAAATACAATTCTACTTTAAGTTCAGGTATAAGGGCTGTTATACTAGGTTTACGAACCCCTGGTGTATATTATATACCATGTGAATGTGGCCGCGGTTACATCGGACAGATGCAGCGATGCATTGTGCAGCGATGTGTAGTGCATGCCAGAAATGTTCATCTTGGGCAAGAAGAAAAATCTGCAGTTGCCGAACATAGTGTGCAAGAGGGTCACACATTTGAATTTGAAAAAACAACAATTTTAGCCCAGATCAAAGATTTTTGGGCCAGCGTTATTACAGAGGCTGTAGAAATAAGATCAACTGATTTATTAGTCAACAGGGACACTGCTTATCAACTAAGTGTGACCTGGAACCTGGCTATTAAAATTCTGAAACAGTTTCGCATCGGTAAGGAGCAGAATAGTGGATGACATAATCGCGTTGTGTTGGTTTTTGTATTCCACCGTTTCCGTGGCAGCGGCTGAATAAACAAACAGTTAATCATTGACATTTGGTTGAGAATGATGGCAGAGAAGGACGCCTTTGAAACGTCCCACAAACAGAACATCTTAACACGGCTGGAAGCCCGAGAGAAATTTATTAATATACAACACCGTGAAAAATTACGATCTTAGACAATTCTTATTGTTAAAAAGTGCTCTTTCTTTTAGTCTGAGTGCCTCTTGTCAATTCTCTGTAATTGAAAATTGATCATTCTAAATTTTTAATTCCACTGTATTTTAACCAACTGTAGTATTCATCTTTTCTCTATCAAAATCTTTGAAATTCATAGAATTGTTATTGCATTATTATTTGTTATGCAATTTCCTTTATTTGTGTAATAAAGTTTTGTTACTGATTTTTAATATTGAGTTAAGTATAATTTCATGTTAAAATGTTAGACTTAAAATTCCTTTGATTATTAAAATATTTATTAATACAAGTTCTTTTATGCTGAATCTTAATATTTAAGGTTATTTAAAATGTTATTTGATAACTATTTCACACACATTTGTTTCTTTTAACAATCCAAATCCTATAGTTCACCTTGGCAATGACATAACACATACACCTGTTCCCTGAATGATTTATGTGTTAAAATGCTTGTATTTACCCTTAGCAGATTTGGTTCTATTATCTATAAAACATATATCCTACTTAGCTTTACTCCACATATCGATACCAACGAACTTTCTCGCATTTGAAAGATGGCTAAAAGCCTTATTGCATTACATGCACTGAAGCTAAAGTGTTCAGAAAGACATAAGGGAGTATGTGTAATGTGTTTATATTGAAGTATACTGCATCTGTTTGTAAACGGATTTATGCACAATTTCAGTAGTTCAAATGTATTCCCAGTTCTTTAAAACACGTTAGCCTTTTTTTGAGCAACTAAGTTATATGAAAGTACTTATTTATTATACAGTATGTAAATACTATTTTAGAGTCTAATAAGTACTTTGAATATAGCTAACCAAAACTATAAAAAAATCTCCCATAAGAAACAAATGATAAGTACAAACACTTTCTGCTATGGGTAAAGAGGATCACAGATAGGATTTCCAAAATACTATTGAGAGGTAAATAGCAACCCTGAATGGGTTTTAAAATAAAGTAGATAATGGATTTAGAATTAGAAAGACAATAGTGCCGCATTACAGGATAGGAAAATTTGTAAAACCCAGTGTGACTGAGAGAAAACATACCATAGAAACCAAGCTATTAATGTAATCTTTGCTGGTATTCAAAATTACACTGGTATCATAAAATACACTCATCACCAAAAGTCTGTGTAACAAACAAATGAGTCAGTGCACTTATCACCATATCTAATCAATATGTAAGAAAAGTGAATTAGTTACAAAAGTATCTTGGAGATTAAATATACAAGGAATATCACATTGGTATTCAATTTCACAACATCTTAAATTATGTGGATTTTCCCCTTTTAATTATTTGTAAGCTGTAGAAAAATATGTAGTACCATATGTTTATAATACAAGCTGTATCAAAACCAAGATATTAATCTTTCAAATGCCCCTGGCAAAAATATCAAAAGTTTATATAAAAGAAGTAGGCATAAAGTGCATTTCTAAAGTGCAATTGAAATTATAAAAATGAAAATTGGAACAACTTCAGTTGTAGAAAGAAACAGTATTGAAACATCTTAACTTATGTTAGTAACATAAAACAATTAATCTTACAGCCTACACATTAGAACCATACTAAAAAAAGACAAGATTGTGTTATTTTATAAATAATACAAAGCATATTCAGAATAATATTAATAGGAAAAATGAATCATATTTGTATAAATGTATCATGACAACGAGAGCTTTGTGGACCAGTACACGGGTCATATGTTTAGTATTCTAGCCTAAATGTAATACGGGTATGGAAACCCTGGACAAAAAAAAGTCAGATTATTCACAATATCTTTTTATCCAATTACAAAACATATAATATAACTGTGCTGTGGGTATGGATACATAGTCCCTTGGCCATAAAAGTGTCCCATCATTCTTAGTGTTCTTAAAATGCCTTAAGCTATGTACAAAAAGCAGCCACTTTTGAAGGGCTACAATTTATGTTTATGAACAAATATACACACTCTAAGTGCTTTAATAATTTAAGAAAACAAACAAAAACATTTTTCTGATATATTTTAGTTATATTAACACCCTTTTTTTATGTTTACATTTACTCACTTGTGTTGGCAAAGTAGATTAAGTAGAACAAAGGGTTTTTAATGTTATTTTTGATTTCAGTATGTGAAATATGCAAAACTTGTGCTACTGGTAACAGAGATTAGGGATTTTGGATTTGTAATTTCAAATTTTCATTTTGTATGCCACTTTTCAATTTGAAGGAGAAGGAATTTTGGTAACCTTTGTGGTATAAACGAGGTGTGAATGAGAGAAATCTTTTACAAGTAAAGTTATGTGAGAACGTTCTTCTTTCCTACACTTCAAATCCAACTCATTTCCACTCTTAAATTTGCAGAACTAGTTGAATTTTGGAGGGCATGTAGTTAATACAGTATAACTATATATCTTGCCAAAACCAGCAAAAGAGCAGGGTGTGTGGGGGGGGGGGGGAAGAGGGAGGGTTCAACCCCTAATGTTTTGTACACTAAATAAGTTTTATAAGCATTTCGTTAATAATAAAACAACTTTCACCTTGGAAAGAAACAAAATTTAGAAAGCCAAAAATTGAAATTATAAGGTTTTAGTTGCATTAATTTCCATGTATTGGGCTTAAAATTATGAGCATGTTGATGTGCAAATTGTATAGCCCAAAAATTTTATATAAAGAGATATTGCGATTTTTTTGCGCGTTACACCACATGTGGATGTAACAAAGGTGAACAATCAGAATCAACTTTATTGAAGACAAATGGCTCATTTTTAAGGATAACTTAAATTTTATTACAGCAGTATATTGTCAACACAAGGAGACATATTCTGATACTGTATAAACTAAATTTTGTCATTTTATTTACAAAATTTGTTTAAAGAATATCGAGTTAGCATCCATTCTATTGAATATCATATTTAAATCCATTTTCTTACAAGTTTCAAGGGTTAAGTAAAAGTAAATAGTTATATTAAGTTGTAATGTAAAGTAAATATTGTTGCTATATAGTTTTTTGCTTATTTTGTATTATAAAACATTGCACTCATTTTCAGAGGTACTTTAGGCCATAAAGAGCAAAACAAGATATGTAATTTGGCAAGTATAAATGTTCACTGAAGAGACCTAAATCGAAGTTTTCATAGTTTCGTAAGTTTTAGAAAACAGATAAAAAATTCCTGAGTGCACAGCTTTGCATATATGAGATTGGTTCATAGATCAAAAGATATGTAAATTTTTACTACTCATTATTAAAAAGTTTGAAAAGGAGAGCTAAAAGCTAAACATTGTTTTTATAGGAAAATGATGATTTATCCAAAATTTGACCATAACGTGATAAGTACAGACTAAATTTACAGAAGGGGGACAGTAACCAATAGAAAGAGGAATTTTTCCTGGGCAATTTTTACTCATTTTTAGCAAAATCTAAGCGGTGTTGTGGCCTGAATCAGAAAAAGTAAATTAATTTGAAATTCACAGAAATGGCCAACTTCCTCTTTTAAGAATCTGGCGGTATAAATTTACAATGAATAATGAAATTCTGAATCAATAGAAAAAATATTAAAGAAACATTATCGTAGTTGAATATTATCACTATCTTATAGAAAATTTAATGTAGAATCACTTTGAACACAAATTATACTTGTAGCTTTGATATTTTTTAGTATTTTTCACCTAGTTAAACATTTAAAGATAAGCCAATTTTTACACCACAAGAAAGAGCAGGAGGAGGAGATCAGTTCAAAACTAGTTTCAGCTCAATAACTTAAATACTTTAAATGTAAGAGCAAATTTTTTTGTAGTATTCATATAATAATTTTTTTATATGAATCTATAGGAGATACAAAAATTTTCACTAGAATTGATTTTGACATTTAGATATTAAACTACACACCATAAAAATTTCAAGTTGATTGGAGTTTCTGATAATTTGGAAATTCCGATATTATTGCACAACCCTGAGCCATAACTATTTAAGGAACTCCAGGAGGGAGGGAGGGAGAGGTCAGTCAGTTGCAAGCATTTGGACCAGACGTCTTGCTGGGCTTACTAGTGTTTTGGTGCATTATGTAGGGGTAGGCAACCAAGATGTATCGGGAGTTATCATGTTTTGGCAGACATCTTTGAAATTTTGAAAGTGCTGGTGCCATAGTCGTGTCTCTCCTGTGTAGCTGATTTCAGATATGGGGCTTTGGGGCTGCCCATGCTTGATTCCACTAATTAAAACCTGCATCATTGTTTTGGAGAAGAGGTACTGACTGATTCCTGTAGATTTTAAAACAGCCTATGTAAAATTTGCTGAAGAATACAGTGATGTTTAAACTATTTTGAGACTACAGTGACATTATTTTGAACCATACCTTTTCTAGTTGAGGTTAACCAATTAGATAGTGACCAAGTGTAAGGAACAAAGGCTGATACTGGGGCTGAGTATCAGGCCTAAGCACCTTAACTAAATCTTAACTTGTTGAAAGGTTCTCTGAATTTGCCTTAATAATTTTTAAATGACCCTGCAACTCCCTGGATATTCAACTGTAAAGCTTAATGGCCACCACAAAGCTTATTTGAACCAAAAGCTGAGGAAAGGTTTCTGTTCACTATGAAAGCACATAAAAATCCACTTGAAGAAAAATGTATAGTTTATTTAAAGGTCACATTTTGAAAATTTGCATTTACAGTTGAGTAGGAGATCGAACTAAACGTTTCCAAAAAAATTTCAGTTTATGAAGAGGAAGAATTTACCGACCTAGCCCCACTAGAAAATTTATAAGTTGATAGTCATTTTTAAAGTAAGTCACTAGTTAGAAAAATTCAACATGGTGGAACGTCAACCATGCTGCCACCTAAAAGTTCAATGGTTTCTGGCTATTACTTGGTCTAACCGACACACACACGAAACATACCAGTGCAGGTTCCCTATGCACAACGCTCCCAGATAAAAGACGCTGACCTCGCTACCACTTCACCCTTTATACCCTCAACTGGATGATAGATGTGTTCTAACGCTTACCAAAATTAGTGTGAAAAGATGTCATTATAGAATGTGCTCAAACTTTAATCATGTGTAGCCTGGCTTTTAAGGTTTATAAAAAGTATTTAGCAAAAATTCTCAAATGATTAGTTTTCTTGTAAATGAATTTTGTTTACTGGTGCAATGGTAATAAGTTTCCAAAAAACAATTGGTACATCCCCGAATTGTAAGCTAATTTAAGTAAATTTTAGGTGACCCTGCTGAAATACAGATTGTCGTGTTGAAATTACTGTCATTATGTTCTACGTTTGCTCCTGATTTCAATGGTGTAAATTTTAGTATTATCAGTGGTGTATTAGCAAAATTATTAATCTGACAAAAATCGGGTTTAAAACTGTTTAGCATACACTTGGTTTCTACTTCATAATTATTTAAGTGCTACTTATATCAAAAAAGTGTTATTAGCTGAATTTTTCTCTTATTTAGTTACATGTTTTAAAAGTTGTTTTGTTCACGGAAATGGTCTAGTTTAATTGCAAATAAATTTTGAATACTACCACGTTTCTGTTTACGACGAAATAATTTAAAAATTGATTTAATATTTGTTCTACTGCAGGGAATGTTCTGAAACTTTAATATATTTTACTAGAGTTTTAGTTCTATCAGGAAATTTACTTTTTAGTTCGTGAAATTATCGAAAACGTGTGCTTAAAAATGTTGAAAGGGCAAGTGTGCTAAATGAAGTGTTTAAAATTCTATTTTCTTTATTTACACGGTCTTAAAGTATGGAATTTTAGCGAATTTAAGTTCCTTTCGGATTATTATTATTATAAAATTACTTTACTATTTCGAAAAGTATGAAGAATTAGTGAAATTATCACGTAACAAAAATCGATTGTTTACAAATTGGATAATAATGGGTTACCCTATTTCAGGTTAGTTTAAAAGTGATTTACTGCAATAAATTGTTTATTTAGAGCTGGTATTGTGTGTTGAGTGACTTTACTGTTTTTAAATCGGCTTAATTATTGAGTAGGGTTGCAGTTTCGGCTTCTGTATGACATGGGTTTATCATGTCCTGTAGTTGCAAACTGAAAAATTATATGTTTACCATAAGGCTTACTCCCTCCCTTATGCTCTATAGCTAAGAAAACTAGAATTTACCCAAATTCTAAGGTGCTTACACAAGATAATGAACTAACAATCTCTATGGGCTGTATCAAAGGTCACAGTTCAGACAAGCTGTTATATACAAGATCCCATAAGCTCGTCTGACAATATTCTGACCACCAATAGACTTCATAATCATATTAGTAACAGATATTTTAGAGAAAAGAAAAATTGAAGTTTTACAAATAAAAGACACAGACGGATAAAAATGTGTTCAAATGATAGCAAAAATTCAATATAATAATATAAGTTTGTAGACAAATTCAAGATTTAATGTTGATAATTGGATTTTCAGTATTGAAGTTAACCATTGACATGTATAACTTTTAAATCTTAATAACTGCACAATAAGTAGAATATTTTTTAAAAAACTACATAATATAAAGTTTTTGTATTAAATCAATCAATCAAAATTTCAGCAGTATTGGAATAAAAATAGAATGTATGACCCATCAAGGGAAGTTATTCCGCTCAGTAATAAACTATTCTTCCAGAACTTTTAAGCGCCCAGCTAGTGGAGACTGTAAAAGGGGGCAGCTGTCTTTAATATTACTGGCAGTTTTTTGTAAGCAATGTCTGAGTAAGGTTGTGTCATGATGTAAGCTCTGTGAAAATTTGCTAACAATACAGAACCTATCATTTAAACCATGAACTGACAGTTTGGGCTTATAAGCCTTTTAAAATATTAGGAGTTACTTTAATATACTGAAGTAAGATAATAGTAGTAAACTTCTCTATAATTTTTATGATTAAACTTAACATCTTCAATCTTTAAAGTTGTTTGAGGTCTTGTCAAAGGTTTCAGGAGTACAAGTTAATGAGTGTGTAGCGGTGACCTACTTTCTTCATTAATAGATTTAAATGATCTGATGTCAAGCTTAGGTTAACATGCTCATACCAGTCTAACTTCAAAAAAATTATTTTCAAGAATATATGGTCTGTCATTTTCAGTAAACTTTTTTTTACAACAATAATTTGAAACCCAGTAACTGTAATGGGGAACAGTGTATGTACAGTTTGGTGGACGTTCAAATTTCTGCAATTTTAGTTATGATATCAAACTTCAACATTCAAGTACTAGAACTTTTTCAGCAACGGTCAGATATTATGCATTTTTTTCACTCGCCCCAAGTGAAAAGTTCATTAAGCTGTTGATTTACTAATACCAGGACTATGACTGGATGATGATGTGCCCTAAAGCCCCAAAACAACAACGATTGAGACTGGAACAAGTTGCTGAGAAAGTTATTCCACATAAACTCTCAAACAGTAAACGAATTTAAAGAAAAAAATCATATAATATGAAAGTAGGTATGAAGGGAAATTGTTGCTAGAGCCTCTGCTCCAAAACAGTTAAAACACATTGAGGAAACATTAAAATATTTTGACCCAATTGAAAATCCCACATGCAATTTGTAATCTTATGTTTAATACAACAACTGTGGGTCTAAGAAATATCTCTAAAATATATTCAAAATAATAATAATGGAATGAACGAAAGAAAGAGAATGAACAGCTGGTAAAGAAAAATTAAGTATTATGACAGAAGCTGGATGAAAACCTTTGTACACACAAGACACTTTGGTGTTAATGGTACAAGTAGAAGACACAAAAAATTGTTTAGGATGTAGCAGTGTGGATGTTTTATAAATCACATGAATAGTAAATGCAAGAAAGTAAAGTGGCAGCAACAAAAATGTGTAAAAGTAGATAAAGCAATGGTAGGTACAGCAGGTACAGCCTACAGGAGTATCAAACATAATTTTGGAGAAATAAAAAAGAAATATGAATAAACATTAAAGGTGTTTATAGGAAACCTCCTTTAACGTCAGAAGATAGAGCTTATAGAGGGAACAAAGAGAAACGTATGATAAGGGTGACTTAAACAACAGTGTGTTGGAAAGAGAAGATGTTGACACTGGTGGTTTATAATATTCTGTTTTAAATACAATTTGATGGAGTTTTGAAAGATTTTAACTCAAATAAGGATGAAGGATATACAATTTGCTGCTGTTAGCACAGAGATTTAATGTTAATTTGTGATTGACAAATTCTTGTACTTCCATAAATGGATTTTAAAAGGTAATGCACTAGTGATCAAAGGTAGAGGAGAAGCAACATGATAACAGCATTGTTGTACTGACAGCTGTTTATAATGACAGCTTACAAATATATCATGTAAGTATTCAAATCATTGACTAAAGTGTGCAGAATGGTATTCCAGATAACACACTATTAGAACCTTCATAGTAACAGCTAATGCGAAGAAATGTTATCTGCAGATTACTGGTTAGTAATAGAACAAACTGTTAGCAAGGAAAAAAGTTATATTTTATGTCTATTTTTTGCCCAAGTCTCCATACTTGTATACTACGTTGTTATTACATAGTTTTGTGTATTTTGGTATTACTGTCTTATTACATAAATTAATTTCGACTCATTTTTATAACCATCAATTAAGTACTTGGCTCAATCGCTGTTAACTTTTATATTCATTTTTGGTGTATAGTTGCAACATAAAAATTGTGTGTGTATGTCGCCTACAAAAGATAGATAAATATTCTGGCAGAATGTTTGCAGAATATATGTAGCTTATCAAAACTTTACAATGTAAAAGCTTCATTTTCCTTACTCACACAGCTTTCGTTAATTATTTTTAATATTAGACTTTGGCAGCAGTACTTTTAATAGCTTCAATATCAATGTGCAGGCCTTACACCAAATATTTTACAAGCAAATTAGTGTCATGTAGTATTGATTGAATTTACTATCAAATACTTTACTTTCTGTCTAATTTGCATCATGGATTCTAGTTGGAATATAGGTCATAAGCTATTCAATATTCTTGTGTTACTGTCTCTTTATAGTCAGCTCACAGTCTCTTCCCGATTCTGGTAGATAATTCAATCATTTAACATTTTGGATTGCCAGTACTATTTTTAGTGAGCATTGAGATTGACTATATTGCACTGATATACTTATAATGGTTTTGGCACGAAATAACAATAAAAGGACCCTATGTTATGCCAGTTAATTGACTTCAGTAAACTCGTTAGGGTATGTATGTTTGTTTGCACTAACTAGGACCACAGTTAGCCTTTGTTTGGCTAGAATTTGCTTTGGATGTGTACACATTCATGTTACAACTAGGGTTGTTAGCCTTAAAGGGAACTTACGGTTTAACAAAGAATTGGAACTATGGAAGATTTCTGGCATACTTCAAATTACACAGCAAAGACATTTTAAAATTCCAGCCAAAACCAGGATTCAAACTGTAGAGTTTTCAAATTCCAGTCAGATGTCGTAACGACTGAGCCACCAGAAAGCTATATTAAATCTTTACTAATTTATGATTATAAAATATAAACTAAATTTGACTGAATAATTTAGTTACAAATTATAAAAAAAAAATTGTGTAAATTGAGCCTCATTAAAACTGTACTAATGGGCCGCTGCAACTCAAAACAATTTATATACAGTACTTATTAAAGATAAACATGTGTTGTAGTCTTTTCATCAATATGGTTACAAAGTACTATGCGAATACTGTCCACCTGTTTGCACAGGTGGACAGTGTGAATTATGATGTAGGGGATGGCCATGTGTCCTACCTGAATTTAGAACTGGAGTTCTAAGATCCAGAGCATTTAACCTACTTGCAGAATACAACATTTTACACTTTTAGCAGGTGTCATATTAATCAAATATTCCACTTACTTTTTTGGGGGATCGCACTGCTTTAATTGATGCATTAGTACCGACGTTTTGGCATCCAATATGGTCCCTTCATCAGGTTTCCAGAATCGAAATGGTGTGGTTTTTACACAACTCCGTCACTGAGCTAACACTTAGCTCAGTGACGGAGTTGTGTGAAAACCACACCATTTAGATTCTGGAAACCCTGATGAAGGCGCCAGGTTGGGCGCTGAAACGTCGGTACTAATCCATCAATTAAAGCAGTGCGATCCCCAAAAAAAGTAAGTGGAATATTTGATTACTTGCAGAATGTTTGTGTTGGCATTTGTCTGTGAAACATGTAACTTGTGTTCTGTATGATAGCTGTATTTTTGTTTGTGAAATGTATAGTTTGAGATGGAGATTGGGGACCATCCCAGCATTCACCTAGATAGTTGTGGAGAAACTTCCTAAAAACTGCAATTAGGGTAACAGTACTCGAACCTTATCCCATTGTACATCTCCAATACAGTTTGTTGACATCTTAATATATGCACCTGACCTGCTCTTGCCTTCAAAAGTTGAGGTTTCTGTGCCAGGTCAATATCCTGGTGGGGCCAGGAATTTTTTAAAACTGTGTTTTATTAAATGAGCTATGCCAGAATATTCCATGTTTTGGATTCCATGTTAAACAGTTGGTGTCAGAGGAAAGGAACTGATCACCCTATCTCTAGTATGCCTCCTTTTGAAGGACCCAACCAGCCTTAGGGTTGCAAAACATTTTAGTTTTTTTACATACTTACATATATGCTACTACATGAATAGGTAATTGAGTAAAAAATTAAAGAAAAAGTGAAAATGAGTTGGATCTATGGTCCTTTAGTTATAAATGTACTTACATACAGACATTTTATAATAATTAAATATGAACTCAAATTTATATAACAGATATGGACATCATATGGGCAGGAAGGAAACAAGTTGAGTTATTGAAATCTTACACAAAAACTTCAGTGTCATAGGAGGTGCTAAAAATGAACAAAGGTAATAGTTCTGCTGGAAATAATTGTATTTCTTGCTACCTTAATGTCACTAAATGGACTAAATTTGTATTAGGAATTATTGGCGACAATGTAGTAATATTTCATGTTACTGATAGTTCCAAACTTCTATTTCTAATGCGATAATGGTTCCCTCCACTCAACTAGTATCACCTCAGAAAGGTTCCATAATCTTAGTTTTTAGCTTATACATCACTCTAAAAACAGAAAAACAAATTTTTAGATGGTTGAGGACATTTCAGTTTATCTCCTTCTTATGGCTATGTATGTTAATTAAGTACACACTCTTCTATTCCTCTGGTATAACACCTTCCAGGGATGCTGACGAAGTTGTATTGCATATCACTATCCAAGTTATCAAGACAGTTGTGATGTCCAGATGTGGCATAATACTATACTCTGGGGGTGTCCTTCAGCACTTCATTTTTCACTGTATTGCTATTTTTCATTTCTCATAAATTATATTTGTAAATATTTCTTGTATTATTTCTCTTCCTTAAAAGAATGTAAAAATATATAATATTCAAGTTTATTATTGTTTGAAATGTTCTCATCAAATTTATTCTTGTGCAGGGTTCATTGTCAGATGCAGTTTACGAAGCACAAGGAGAAGAACCACTGCTATTCTGCTATAAGAAACACAGACGTCGGTGTGTGCGTTTAAGAGCATACCACTCATCATGGTCATCTGCATTTTCTCTTGATAATGTTGGCTGTGCTGGTCTTGTAGTGTGCCATGACCGTGAAAGAAAAAGACGTTATCGGATATTACTTACTTCTACGTTATCACAGTCATGTCCACAGCTAACACGTATAGTTACTTTTCTACCAAATTTCCTAATTTCTAACAAGAGCAGCAAACATCTTCGTTTTATGGAGGAAAATGAAAGGGCTGATCTCTGGATAGATATTTCACCTGGCCAGGTAATCTCTACTTTTATCTTTAGCATATGTTTATGACATAATCATTTTTGTTTAAGAGAAACAAATCTGACAAGTAATGAAATTTTGGGAAAAAGAAGTGATATATTTCTTACTGTGGGAGGTTTTAATCCTCATTTAACAAGTACTTTTGTGGCTCTACATTGGTCACATGTAATCAACGTCATCAATGAGTATACTATAGTTGGATTTTTTTTTAATTTTTTTTTTTTTTTTTTTTTTTTTGCTTATGGCTTTACACTTTATCAATGTCAAGTTCACAAGAGGTCGAAAGGAATAGGGCAAGGAACAAAAAGGAATTCGTCCATGGCATTTTGAAGGAACCATCCTGACATTCGCCTGGAGTGTTTTTGGAGAAATCATGGTAAACCCAAATATGGATGCCTAGACAGGGATTTTAACCCACGTCCTTTTGAATGTGAGGTTGGAGCATTACAGCTCACCCACCAACCTCAGTTACAGTTGGAGATTTAAATTGAATGTAAGAAGACATATCCATGTGAAACTCAGTAGTATAAAAGATATTTCAGATGAAATGGAGATGAATTGATAGTGTAGCACTAGATCTTTCTAAGGCATTTGACAAAGTGAACCATAAAATGGTTTTAAATAAGGTAATAACCAATGGATTGGATAGAAAATGTAATTTGTTGGGTAGAAGAATTCTTCAAAGGTAAAAACATAATAGAGGGGATAGGAAATGTAGTACCAAAAGAATGGAAAATGGGAGTGGCACAGTGTGATGTATTAAGACCATTGCAATTCACTATTCTAATACATGATTGTGTTAATGGTTTACTGTCAGAAGTTAGGTTGTTTGCAGATGCATTAATGTTATATAACAGGATCAGAATGAGGGAAGATTGTGAACATCTGCAAGGTGACCTGCACAGAATATCTAGCTGGGCAGGTAAACCTGGGGTCAATTTAAATGGAAAGAAGAGTCTAGTTATTAGATATATATATATATATATATATATATATATATATATAGGTGCTTAAATATGGTAGTGTAGTATGGGGCCCACATTATGGATATGAAATACAGTTGTTGCAGGATATGCAAAGAAAGGCTGCTAGATTTGATGGTTGAAATTGTTGCTAAATACAATCAGTCACTGATATGATAAAATAGCTGAAATGGGATTCATTGATTGATAGGAGAAGGGTAAAGAGTGCTGGGAGTGTACAAGGCTTATATTGTATGGAAAGATATTGGTGGGAAAAATTAGACTTTTGTGGAAGAGAATAGATGACCATTACTACAAGCTGGCACTCAATTTTTGGATAAGTGAGTGGGAAATTTTTCTTTTATAGATAAGGGAGACAGTGATTAGAATAAATTACTGAGGGAAGTGATGAAAAATTAAAATTTGCAGTGGGCAAAATTTGGCAGATCTAAAGAACTGGGAAAATTTGTATTTAAGTAAATTTCCACTGGATCATTGTACTAAAAAAAAAAATTAAATATGTAATTAGTGACATTCATTTACTATACCAGATAGTCCAAGGATTTGTTTTTATATTTGTCGAAGGTGTCATTAAAACTGACGATAATGTTTGAAACCAAACAGATACTATTTGGAGTCTCTATAATTGTTATTTATAAAGAACTGTTAGTTTCTATGTATTTCTTGTTTGCTGAAGTATCAAATCATCTGTGTATTTATTAACTTTATCAATTGTTGCAGTGTTTACCATTCTGGCCTGAGACAGATTCAATGAAAATGTATGTAAAATTAAGGGACAGCAAAGTACTATCACAGCATTTCCCAATCATACATATCCATCACACAGTTCTCCGTATGGATAAAGGCGTATGTATTGTTTAATGCCAGATGTTATTTGTATTATAAAATTTATGTGGTACTTCTTTTATATCCACTTCTAATTTGCAGACTGCACTATGTGTTTCTGTGACTGGTGGAGGTGACAAGCCATTCTTCATAACACTGTTCAATTACAACAATGGTGATGCTCCTGTTAGAATTGACAACTTGTGTGAAGATTTATTTCTAAAAATATACCAACATGACTTGTGTCAGGTACATCACAATAGTATTTCTACTTATATATTTATATACTACAGCATATTTACATGCTCTTTTCCAAGTCACTATGTGATTTTTAAGGGCATTTGAAATATTAATATAACTTTATATGGGAATAGTTTTTCATGATAGGACTATTAATGATTTCTGAAAATATTAAATATTGAAAATGAAAGAGTATTCAAGAACATTAAAAACAAATTAACTAGTAAAATGTGTTAAACACTGCTAGTATCAGACAGGGAATAGATATATAAGTAAATATTGATAAATCTATTTTGAGTTGCATGAATACTGAAATTCATTTTTATCTATATGTAATAATAGGATGATGACATACACATGAAAAATGAATAGACACTTGGATAAAAATTAATGAGGTACTGTGTGTGTGCTGTAATTTGTGGTTTGTAGACAGTTATTTCTAAAACATATTGTCCAAAATACCCACAACATAGTCATTTTAAGATCTATAGCATTCATTAGAAAGGCAGCCAATTAAATTTCACGTTTTAAGCGAATACATGTGCAGACTGTTAGTGCATTTTTATCTACTATCAAGAACTGAACTTCAGGAATTAGAAGTTCTTTATTTTAAGGTATCTGAATGGAAGATGTTCCTTTTAGTCAGTAATGGTCTGTTATTCACCTGCTCAGTTGCATTTTTCCCAAACTAACAGAAAAATTGAATTCAGTTTGCTTTAAATTACGGTACTCCAGAACAAAAGTATTTTTTCTGCATTCCATTTATGTTTTATCACTTTTTTAATTATGTAAGTAACCTAAGCAATATTTATATTTAATTTTCCAAATTTGCAGGTAATGCTTCTCAGTCCTTATCAGTCAATGTTATATACATGGGATGATCCTGTAAAAGAAAGGTACCTTTACTGGAATGTCTACAATAAAAAGTCTAAAGGATTTCTAGCAGATTTTTGGAAGGTAAGTAACACATTATCTGTATATTACACGTGTTTTCCTAGAAATTGTAGAAATGATTATTAAGCTGTCACAGATCCATTTTTATCCAATCAGTTTATTTGACTTAATTCTTCCGAGAGATTTAATTCTTGATGACATCTTCCATGATTTATATCCCACTTCCTTGTACTCCTTAATGATGTTTTTGAACTAATTTGGAGAAGATTTTATATATAAATAAATTAAATAGAACTCAGACTTATTTCCAATGCTGATGTGAAATGTACATCATTGTAATGCTTCCATAACATTGGACTAAGGCTTAAACTTCAAATGAAATAAATCAGTCTCAATTTTCAATTAGTGGTTACTGTTGCAACAGCAGCAGCATGAGACAACTTATTACTATAGAGAATGTAATTACTTCAGCTTCCCTTCCATTTTTCTTTAATGAGTCTATTTCTTTTCCCCTGAAATTGGTTCACCTAAGTAGAAGAACAATATTAAAAATACCACTAAAGATAAATGCAACAGATAGAATCAGGTTGATATATTTTCCCAGTAGAATATATGTTCCCAACCAAGGAGAACAGGCTGTGAGGTAACTTCATCACCCATTTGGAATATGCACTGTAGCAATTTACTATGTATCCTCTGCTGTCTTTTAGAGTTAAAAATATTTATTCTGACAATACATACTTATTGAGTTTCTCTGGTATATTGTTGTTAGCACTTAAAGTAGGCATTTATCTTATGTTATTGATAATAAAGTAATTGCGAGCAGGTTGGGGGATTATTCTTTTGATGGAAAGGGGGCACGGTAGAAAAAACATTGGAAAAACTGACAGTAGAATTACACCCCTTAAATAAATAAATTGTCATAAAAAAATAAAAAATTTAATTCTACATTTCCTGCTTCAGGTATATTAATATCCATATACAACACAAGTGGCAGAGTTTTCCTGGATCATAACTAGTTTCGTATTGATATTAATACAAAAATTACAAATTAGCAACAATTGTATTGATGTAAGTTCAATTATTTTCATAAATCTGTGTAACCACATGCTAGTTAAATTTTTTGGTAACAAATATTTTGTTATTTAGTTACTTTTCACACTGATACGATTTCTATTCACCATGCTAATGAATCCCTATTTTCTAGTTAACATACATATCTCTTGCCACAGAATATTACTCCTCTGCACTGCCATATATTATGAATAAGAGTTGTATTTAAATAGGTTATCATGTGTTAACCACTCCATACTGTCAGAAGCTCGCATATAAATGTCTCTGTACACTACTGGGCTTCATAATCCTACACCTGTTCTTAATAAATACCCAGAAAATTTCCTCTTTATCATTAAACCACACTTGTAGATCATTATACGGATCACATTTATTAAGTATTTGTTGTGTGAAGATAGCTGCATAAATATTAGTGAAAGAGTTTAACAACAGCAGTGGAAGAGATGAGACTTCCATGACCATCAATTAATTCTTGATTACTGCAATTAGAAATTAGTAAGTTTCCCTTAATAGGTAAATGAGTCAAGGAGGTGATAAACAGTATACCTTAGATACTAAAGAAGTTTTAAGTAAAAATATGCATAAATCATAAGTAAGTGCATAGGGAAATCGCCGTTAGAGGTAAGATGATTTGCAATTACTAATAGTACCTGCATGAATTTTTTTTAATAAACATATATAATGTTTCCAAGCTTCCCAGGTAGTGCAACATCCTAATGTTAAATGCCTACATTTTGGCAAATCTGTTTCAGCCTTCCTCTAGGGTAGATGCATACTGAAGTATGTTTCACATGCTCTACTAATTAAAATTAATGTTCAGTGTTCTGAACGGTTCAAAATTTAATGAAAAGTGCAGAATGTGTGGAAAAATATAACTTAAATTTTATCCACAAAAATAAAGAAACTACAAATGTCACTACTATTACAGATGAGACTACAATAAATGTCTTTCCTGAAATGAGTAAATAAATAAAAAGAAAACCTGGCAATTCACATGGCAAACAAATTACTTTCAAATACTAGATACATAACATTCATTTACCCTACTTATTCTTTTCAATAACTGGCACAGAGAAACTCCACAAAAAACCAATACAATCAACGAAAAATACTCATCTATTTGTTATCTGCTTTACCATTTAAAAAATTGTTTTTCTCTCTCTAATCATCTACATTTACATCTACATCTACATCTATACTCTGCAATTCACAATTACTGTGGGTAGCAGAGGGTGCTAAGCACCAATCCTAATTCAGCGAATTCAAATCCCGAACAGAATGAGGAAAGAAAGAATACATAAATTTATCAGTACGACATCTTATTTCTCGAATCTTATCCCTCCTGTCATTGCAACCTAAATAGGTTGGCAGAAGAAGTATTTCACTGCACCCATAAATTAAAGATTTTCGCATATTCTGCAACAAATTCAAACGTAAACGACGTCGTCTGTCCACCAAACAATAACAGCCCAAGCCACGTATCCGCTCTGTGACACTTACATAAGGTCTGTAACTAGCAGTCACGAATCGAGTGGCTCTCCTCTGTACTTTCTCTAACGTATCAATCAATCCCTTGCAATATGGATCCCAAATTGCACAACAGTATTCCAAATGTGGACTAATTAGTGTTTTGTACGCTATTTCCTTTGTATGAGCATTACAACTTCTCAAAATACGACCTATTAATCGTAGTTTAGAATTAGCTTTGTCTACGAGGGAAGTTAAGTCCCATTTCATGTTGCTTTGTACTGTTGTGCCAGATACTTCAGGAGTCTACCGTCTCAAAACTGAATTGTTAACTTTGTACTTGTTAGAAAACGGGGTCTTTTTTATTATTTATTTGCATTGCCTTGCACTTTTTGCAGTTAAGTGTATGCTGCCATTTATGGCACCATTCTGAAATAACATCCAGATTGTGCTGAATTTATATGCAATCATCAGAGCAGCTCACTTCCCTATAAATAAGTGCATCATCAGCAAAAAATTGCATCCTGCAATTAACGTTGTCACCGAGATCGTTTATAAAAATTAAGAAAAGAAGTGGCCCTATTACACTTCCTTGAGGAACCACCGAAGTAACATCTAGCTTTGAAGAGGCTTACCCGTAAACAATGACATACTGCAACTGAACAGTTAGAAAATTGCGTATCCATTCGCAAATCCGATCAGATATACCATACGCTCGAATATTCACCAAACACAAGTTGTGTGGTACAGAGTCAAAAGCTTTCTAGAAATCCAAGAAAATAGAATCAACTTGTGATCCTGCATCAATAACCTTCATTACGTCATGTGAAAATAGAGTCAGTTGCATTTCACACGATCGGTTCTTCCGAAATTTATGTTGGTTCGCTGTAAGTAACTCATTTCCATCTAGAAACTTCATAATGTTAGAGCATATGACATGCTCCAGAATTCTACTGAAACAGATGTTAGAGATATGGGTCATAATTCCTAGGATCTCTCCGATCTCCTTTCTTTAAAATGGGAATCACCTGCGCTTCCAGTCGGAAGGTACTTTCCTTTCTTCTAAGGATTTACGAAATACATCTGACCGAAATGGTTCTATTTCTTCTGTGTATTTGGAAAATACTCTTACTGGGACCCGGTGCCTTCCCCCACTTCAGGAGCTTTAATTGCTTTATGATACTAAACTATCAATTTGAACTGGATCCATTTCAAATTCTAAACGCCGTGCAAAAACGGGAATGTTTTCCATGTTTTCGTCAGTGAAAGAATTTTTAAATTCGGTGTTAAATACCAAAGCTTTGTCATGGCTGTCATCAACATCCCGACCATCTTGTAGTAGAATTGACATATTGTTATCACTACCACTAACTTTTTTTGCATGTGACCAAAATTTCTTTGGGTTTTCATTGAGACTCTTGGAAAGTGAGTTGCTTCTAAAGTCATTATAGGCCTCGCACATCATATTCTTAACGTGTTCTCTTGTCTCAGCTAACTTTTATAAATCACTCCTATACATCGTCCTCCTTGAGAGTGCATGTATCTTCCTTTGCGTTTTAAGTAACATCCAAAACGTTCTTAAATTCTACTTTGGGGCCTTTTTGAGACTGTAAATGACCCTTTCTTTTTTCTTTTTATGCGTGGCTATTAATTTTACTATAGCAATTACAGATTTATGATCACTTATTCCCATGGTGGTAGAAATGTTTGTGAATAATTCAGGCCTATTCGTAACGAGAATATCTAAAATATTTTCGTTATCATTGTGGCACCGCGTTGGTTCAGTGATGAGCTGCTCAAGATTAAGATCTGAGAAAAGGTCAAGAATAATTTCACAGGATGTTTTATCGTTACCACCAGTAACGTAAACGTAATTAGTCCAGTCAATATACGGAAAGTTGAAGTCACCACCCAGTATTATTGTGTGATCTGGTAATTGATTAACTATATTACTTACATTAGTTCTTAAGCCCTCAGCAATAGTGACATCTGCATCTGGTGGACAATAGAAAGACCCTATTACAAGTTTTTTCCTAGCTACGTTTAGTCTAATCCATAGGATTTCACAGACCGTATCGATATTTATTTCGTTACACTACAGGTGTTTACTAATAGCTATAAATACACCGCCTCCATTAGAATTCAATCTATCCTTATGGAAAACATTCATGCTATCGTAAAAAAATTTCTGCTGAACTTGTATCCGGTTTTAACCAGCTTTCAGTACCTAATACAATATCTGCTTCTATGCTACTAATAATACTTTCAAGCTCAGGCTGCTTATTAGAAACAATTCTACAGTTAATAACCAATGCTTTTAACAGTCGAGATTGATTTACACTACTCCCAACATATGGTGCCGAATTTGATTGGGCTTTCCGTAACTGTAATCCCAGTTTCGGGTCTTCATTCCTCAGCCTAAAAAATCCCCCAATGCACTCCACATGGCCCCTGCCACCTGTGTAGCCGATTCACGTGTGTAGTGCACACCTGATCTATCCAAGGGAACCCTACACGACTCGACCCCAGGGTGAAGATCTAGGAATCTGCATCCATGATTATCGCAGAAACGCCGCAGTCTCTGGTTTAGACCCTCAACTTGGATTTGAACCAGTGGTCCACAGTCAGTTCTATTGACAAGGCTGCAGATAGTTAATACAGCCGAAATCTTGTGGTCATCAACCACAGAGCCTACCCTTTGAGCAAGCCGCCGGAAGGAAGAGAGGATAACTTCCGACCCCAGGCGGCAAGCATCTTTGGTGCCGACATGAGCTACAATCTGCAGCTGTCTACACCTCGTCCCTTCAATGGTATCCGGGATGGCCTGTTCCACATCTTGGATCAGGCCTCCCGGAATGCACAATGAATAGACACAGGACTTCATCCCTGACCTATTCGCCATGTCCCTAAGGCGCTCAATGAAATGCCTAATGTTGGAGCTACCTGCCACCAAAATCCCCTTCTGTGGTCGCTCAGACCTTGCAGGCGGTGGTGCTGTCAACTCGCAGTTTGACGATTGCGGATCTGAACCAGAACCAAACAACACGTCAAACCTATTGGACAGTGGTACAAGCTTGCCCTCCTGGGATTCAGACTTGTACGACTGCCCCCGCATGGTGCATCAACGTATGGAAACCACACGCCAGACACCATCAGGTGACTGACGCACAGATTCCAAAGTCTCTTACCGAGCGTGGTGGTGTAACGGCTAGCGTTCTGGCTTCGCATTCGGGAGGACGGCGGTTCAAATCCCTGTCCGGGCATCCAGATTTGGATTTTCCATGGTTTCCCAAATCACTCCAGGCAAATGCCGGGATGCTTCCTTCAGAAGGCCATGGCCGAATTCATTCAAATTCCTTGCCCCCCATCCTTTCCCGTCTCTAAAGACCTCGCTGTTAGAGAGACGTTAAGCAGATAGAATTTTTTTTTTAAAAAAAATCCAAAGTCTCAGCCTGGACTGCCGGTACGATGATAGGTAGGGGAGAACCTGTAACAGCACTAGCTTCATTGGGGTCACCCATATCACATCTGCTGCGCCAGCTTCCAGCCTTGTAACTTTCATTAGCAATGCTGCAAGCTGAGCGCGAAGATGAGCTACTTCAGCCCGCGTCTGCACACAGCAATCTCAGTCCCTACACATATTACTTTCAAAACAAAAACTATGGAGACAATGAAAGATGAACTAACTAAGTGATACAAATAAACTTTTCACTACTTACAAACAATCGCTAGTAACTACTTAAAAAAAAAACCTAAATTAACACCGAAGCACTTCCTCGCTTAATGGTTGCAGGAGACCAACTGACTACTGGCACTGTTAAACAAATAAGCAAAGATGGAACAAAAGCTATCTACACACTTTAAATTAATCACTTCCATTATCTGCATATTTACTATCTATCCTTACAGGTATAATGAGATTATATATCAAATCAAATCATTTATTATAGTCACCTCATTTTCATGAATATGCATATACACTAAGGTCAACATACTGTGTACATAATGAAAGACTTATTATGATCTACTTTTATTAGTCAATATATGAATATCTTGTTCTATTTACTTGTTATTTTCAGAAACACAACCAGAGTGATATACTTGTCACTTTTTTTAGACACTGAAATTACTTTATTACACATACTTGCATTTCCCTTTTTATAAGACCTATGTTTCAGTGGAATTCTGAAGTAATTTTCAAAACCATTTCAATCTACCAGTACTTAAATTTAATATTTTGTGAAATTATTTTAGCATTATGCAACACATTACATTCATAAAATAAAATGTTAGTCATACCTCCATCCAGCCACTTTCAATCAATCTTCCCTCTGTTTTTAATGGTATCGCAGAGTGAAACCATATTTAAGATGCCGACTTTTGTATATTAATCTCCAGATTTTAGATTCCTAAACAGCTTTATGGTATCAATATTGTAATTTTCTGTAAGTTTTCCACTACTAGGATATATTAGTTTAAAGGCATTATACCTTGGGAAACTGGAAACTCCTCTTACAGATGTTTCAACTTCTTAATTTCCTGATCAACAGCTGATGACTTAAATGAGTTTGAAACAATGCAAGATGCCCCTTCCTATATTTAGAATGTTTCATGCTATTATTATGATTGGTATTCCTCTCACTCTTTTTCTAGGTGTTTCTGGGCAAACAACTTCTTTTTCTGGTGCTAGTAACAGATCTAATTGCAAAGTCATTGTTACTGTTCTGTGAGATGAGATGGAATTCTTTCGATCATCAGCTCATAAGTCAAAACCTCCATGGAACTGCGGGGAATAGTACTGATCACCTCATCCACACTTTTCACCTTTGGGGACAACCTTCTGCAATTTATACTACAGTAGGCTCTGCACGAGTTGCCTATTTCACAAGGTTGCACTCTGGTTGGTAAAATGAAGTGTGTAGTTCTTCCAGACACACTTTGGCAATTATCTGCTACCATTCGACATTACCAAGTTAAGGAGCATTGCCAGAAAGGCTTTTTTTTTGAGTTTACCTATACTAGGAGATAGTGGGGAAGGGAATATTATCTGATGGGCTACTCCTAACAGCTTTGGTTGCATGTCAGGGACTAAGCCGGATACTGGGGTTGGTATCGGCTTCATCACCTGAACTCGAAGTCTTCCAAAAGTTGTCAAAGTTCTGCAAAAGTTCTATTACCGTGTTAAAACCTGTAGAATGCTAACTGTAATAATTACCGTGGTCACCACTTACAGATTAACCTCCTGTAAGAAAGGTACTAATCTAGGAATGAAAGTCTGAATCCTGATAACTGACATATATTCTTGAAAATTTTCACATAAATTACAAAAGTCACAGTTAGCAATGGAAATCGGAGAAAAATCGTCAGCCGAAGATTACAAATCATGAAACAGAGCAAAACCGCACTACCCCAAAGGAACTCTACATCTTCTATTTACACATGCCGAAAACTGTTAGTCTGAATGTAGGTTGTGCCGAACTTTGAAAATGGCGCCGGTCAGACCGGTCGGCCATCATGCCATGACGTCTAACTTCCCACCATCCACCGCGCACTGAGCCGCTACCGTTGAACTCGCTAACCGAGAGATTACATCCTATCACCACGAGATACTTCATCCAAGTGTGTTAAAAATGGCAAACTTGTATCAAACTGACCTACTGGCCGAGACAATAGTCTATCTGGAAAAAGAACCTGTTAACTGTGTACTACCAGAAATTCACAGAATGAAAAGCATATCGAGACAAGTGTCGTTAAGTGTTTGGTTAGGGTTTTAAAGCTTCCAGACCAGTAAAAATGAATTTTGAAGTTTGGTTAATTTAAAAGCACATTTGAATCGCGTAATGTTAAATATCCTACTACATCACAGGAAAAATGCCAACTCTCAAAGCCTTAAAATCTGAAGTTAATACTATTTTCAAATTGTTCTCTGGCCTTTGCTGAGCTCAGTGGTGTAAAAATCTTTCAAATCGGTTAATTCTATCGGGAGTTATGGAATTTCTAAATTTTCCTGTTTTTCCGTTGTTCAACCAAATATTCTGCTTTTTATTTATAGCCGGTTGTGTCCTGAAACTAAATTTAAATTGAACCTTTATTTATTTTAAGCACTTTAGAGAAGTTTTTAGTCTGTTAAACATATTAGTTTATGAGTTATTAAATTTTAAAGTTTCGATTTTACGGCGCCATTACCGGTTGGCTGTTATTTACTTATATTCTCAATTTATTGGTTGATTGTTACCGGAACCTTAAAGAATATTAACTGGCTGGTTATTTTACTTGTTTACATTTACTTTTAAAGCTCTGAAACTGTTTAGATGTGGTGGAATTAAATGTTGAACTAACTCCCATGTGGAGATGCATTAAACTTCATATTTATTGCTGTAAATTGGTCTGGAGCTGCGAGTTATTAGTGAATTTAATCTCAGATGGTGAAATTCTAATTATTAAAGTGCTTTACAGTGTTTAATTTAGTGGAATATTAGTGCTATAGCAGTGTAAACAAACTTGTGTTTTCTGCTTCATGGATTATTACGGATTACGCTCATTTAGGTAAGTTTATGACTTACATTTTACCTGAAACTTCTTATTTATGGTTGCTATGTGCTATTTATTTACTTTACTGTACTCAGAGTGTTGTTATCTCGATTTTAACTGTGGTTTTGTGTACTGAAGTTAACCTCAAACTTTGTCGGATTTTAACGGAATCTTGAAAATAGAGCGAAGGGTACCTTAGATGCAGCTCATTTTTATAGGTATATTAGTATGTACTTGAAATAAACGTCTACATTGATAAGTATCTGGGTTACATCCCTACAAAAATTGGAAAACCCTATTAAGACAAGCTGTTGTGGTTTTGATGGGATTATGGTCTTCATCTCACTTATCATTTAACATTATCAATTTTTGATCTCTGATAGATATCGCAGGACATAAATTGCTAGTAACTTCTGGTCATGTTAAGAAAGTAGAGGTCTTCCTTTATTATGTGATAGCACTTTTTATTGCTGAAGTGGCCATAACTAAGATGGCAATACCATTAAAACCTGTCCACATTGTAAGGTATCCCTCATTCTATTTTCAATATTCTGTTAAAATCCGGCCAAGTTTGAGGCTAATTTCAGTACGCGATACTACAGTGAAAATCGAGATAACAACACTTCTAGTACAGTAAAGTAAATAAATAGCACATAGTCAACATAAATAAACTATAAATTGCCATAAACTAATGATATTCCAGCAGGAAATAGGTTATCCCATATAAAAAGTAAACTTTCAATACCAGATCCTAATATTGGTTAGGGAGATATTCTGAACTGATTTAAACGAAGTAAATGTTAAATAATAGTAAATAGAGTACCTAAACAAACCTTTTATCATGATTACTAAGCATTATTCCAGAGATAAATAAATGATTTCAATATAAATCAAACCTAACCCTAAATTTTTTGCATATACCAGATTTTGGTATTTCTGAAGAGGTTTTTATACAGTAAAGATTGTAGAGAGCTAATAAAAGCCAGGCCTCGACCTACAATAACCATAACATCACAGTAATATGTAGTTTCAGTGAGATTTAAAGCAGTTTGTAAAGTTTGTGAACACATTGCAGAAGCTATTTCCGTAAACAATTGGAGACCTTTTAAATAGTTTAAGGGCTTAAAAAGTAGATAAAATCATAGTAAATAATCTTATCTTTCAGTTTTAATAGGTTTCAAGTAGTTTTAATCCGTAAAATATGATATATCAGTGAAAACAAGAAGCCGGTAAATAGGCGAAATTTTCAATACTTTCAGAATTAATTCCAATGAAGCAAAACCATTTCAAAAGCGCTAAGAACGTCTAAATGCCAGTAAACACACGTAATTAATTTTCTATAACCAATAAAAGACAATTTACTAACCTTCTGTTTGTTAATCCAATTTCGAAGTAACTTGTCATAGGCACCGTACACTTAATATACTTTTACACTGATTTTAAACACTGTCTCCCAATATAAAGTAAATAATAAATTAAAACAGTCCTAAAGAGAATTAAATTCAACTAAATCTGATAGTTTCCAACCGTCTAAGTATTTAAAGGCCATCTGAACACATAAAATAGATCACTCAACTTTAACATTTTCTCATTTAAAAGCCTACTGTGATTCTGGCTTAAAATGTAGTTTTCCTTAAAGATCCATTCTTCTAGTTTCATACACATTAATTTCATGTTATTTAAAGCAGTAACATCGATGTTATAGAATTTCTAAATTCACTCGACAACCTCCCACGAGGCAATAAGAGAACGATTTTATTGTGCCTAAGATATAGCACCCACAGAGATGAGACAACCTTTAAAATATGCAGTTTAATTCAAGCTACACATTAGTAATTTTTCCGGCTTAATAATCAACATACCTTCAGAGTTATACCTAAAATACATAAATAATAAATATGGCGGATTTTGGGAAATCACTGGTTATAGCAATAACTTAATCAATTCCTGACAGATCTAAATAAATTTCATATTTTTGAGAGGCTAAAATCGGGTCAACATTTTGAGCATAGTTTCATGTTTGTTACTAAAGCCGATTTAAAATTTTCTAAAACTCTGGCCTGTGGTGTAATGCCGTAAAGATTTCAAAATTTGGTCATGTCATTAGACATGAGAATTAAAGCTAAAATAAATTAAAATTTTTCATAAACCACTACACCCGTATACCCCTATAACTTTTGCCTTTTCAAGTTTTAAATCGAACACTTAGTAGATAAGTTATAAAATTAAACGTAAGGGAATATTTTAGAGTGAGCAAGCGCTCAGCCGGAGCGTAGCATCACATGAGGTAAACCTATATAGGCGACACAGCGCGCGCAAGTATAAGCTCGGTGTTTTCAGTCTTTCGTCAAGCGTGCTCGAGTGCGCACGCTCCGTGCGAGCGCGGACACGTTGGTAGGCAGTGTAGGTGGGAGAAGAATGGCCGCCGGGAACATGCTTGATGGGCGCCATTTTCAAAGTTTGGCAAAATCTACATTCAGACTTAACAGTTTTCGACAGTGATTTTATTTTCAAATTCATTCTTGGGGTTAGTGCGGTCTTGCTCTGATTCATAACCTGTGATTTTCGGTGAACGATTGATATCTGATTGCCTTTGCTAACTGTGAACTTTTATATTTAATGTGAAAATTTCAAGAATATAATGCAGTTATTTGACTTTTGACTTTCATTTCTACAATAGCACCTTTCTTAGAGGAGGTTAAATCTGTAAGTGGCGACTGTGGTCAATTTTAACAGTTAGCATACCATATGGTTTAACACGGTAACAGAACTTTTCGGAACTTTGATGACTTTTGGAAGACTTCGAGTTCAGGTGATGAAGCCGATACACACCCCGTATACTCGACTGATCCCTGACAACATGTTCTTCTGGAGATTCCATTTCTCTTTGATAGGGTGACTTCTGCACAATAGCAAGTCCTTTTATTCTACATAATACTTCCTCAATTTTTTTCCCTGGCTTTGGTACATATTAATTTATTATAAACCTCATAAATTCATTCATTGCCCCATTGCTTTTCAGAGACTTACTTCAAACAGCCTACAGCTTCCTTCCTGAATTATATTAACTTCACATATACTATTTGAAGCTTGCATTTGGGTGTTAAATAGGCTCTTCCTTCTTCCACACTGACCAGGAGTAATGACAGTGTGTCCAGGAATATGTTTAGTTTTGTAACCCTTTATCAGATCTCAAAATTCAGAGTCCTGGAACTTCAGTCGCAAACTAGCGAACTTGTCATAGGTTAACTTACATTAAGAAAAAGTGGACAGGATCAGGGTCTGTTATTTGAATAGATGAATGTCTTCCTGCCTACTAATAAATATCTGAATTTTTCAAACACCTGAAGTATTAATAGTTCCTCAGTAGGGGTAGGCCCATTCTTGAACAGCGGAACTTCCAGTCATGTGACACAAAATGGTGCCTACTGGTGCGAAATTTAAATATTGCAAACAAAATTGTGGCGTGTCCAGTGCCGCAATATTTTCATGGGAAAATTATATCATAGCTACTGATCATTCAGCTACTGGCTCTTTCAAGTACTGTTAAGTTTATGACATCACAAAAATTGGCAGGGGACAGTTTGGGCCAAATGCCATTACTTCAAGGGTTCTAGGTTGAGCAACTAGGTGGTAGCTCACACCTGACTATTTCACCACTTCACTTCCAGATGGCAATTGAATACTCTTTTCTGCATTCACCGTAATGTCTTCACTTTATCAGAATTTATCCTTTAGTGACGTCAAACAGTTAAGGGGCTCAGACACTGAGGTCATTGAAATGAACCAAAACTCCTCATTCCTTTGGAATTTCAGCAATACACTTATTATTAAACTCAAATAATAGAAGTGGAGATAAAATTTCAATTGTGATGACACACATACAATAACATTTATCACAAAATTTCACCATCGTTCTACATTTGCTCTTAATTTATGGGTGCTGTTTTTAGGCCCTTTCATTCAGAGGGAATAATTGCTGGTTACTGAACATGGTCTGGAATTTGGTATTGGATCCCCACATTAGAGCATGGGTTTGAATCTAACAGCTGACAAAACCTTTTTATGAGATCAGAATTACACCTGACTCTCTCCACATTGTGTCATGCACCAACGACATTGGAAAGTCATGTCTAAATACAGATAGGTTTGTGATTTGAACATACAGTCTTCTAGCGTGACAAGTTGTGATACATTTACCTCAGAAATGCAAGTACGTTGAATATGGTAAACATATTATGCACACCTCACTGTTCTGCTTCCTGAGCTGACTGGTAGTGTCATCAAACAAGTTAAACAGCAGTGATGCCAAATGTCTCACTGATTAGCTGGCTTTGAAACAAGACCTCAAACCAGTAATTGTACTCAAATATGTTGGTTTAAAATAACATCAAAGTTACACAAAAGTAATGGAAAGTATTCATCCAAGTGATCTAGCACCATCAACAGATTTTGGTGTCTTAAAGTCGTAACATACTACAATGAGTTATGAGATTATTCTCATGCTCCTACACAAAAACTAATAGATGTGGACATTGAGAACGTATGTGTCAGTGGAATGTTATATAATCCCATTTTTACATCAGAGTATGCACAGTTAAAACAAGGCATTAAAGCATACAATAATTTGTCAGTGTATAATGATGTTAACTGCAATGTGTGACAAGATTTAAGTTACTGTGCACTTTGCACACTCCAGTGTCTCTTGAAAACAAAACCCTGTCTTGAACCCCTGTGCTTCTAAGAAAATGAATCTAATATTTATGAGCAGTCCATCTTAAATTTGTTTCCTCACAACACTAGTGTGATATGCATAAACCACAATGTGATTGTGCAATATTGGACAGTATACAGATGTTAAGGCAGGAAAATGCTCACTGCTCTCATATTCTTCAAGAATATATGTTCGGCCCATTTTAACTGATTCATTATGGAGTGAACTGTCAGTTATGCTCATCTGATATGACAAATTTGTTACACTTTAATAATGTTAACATATGCTATCGTTCAAAGAAAGACTGTGATCCTGTTTTTTGTAACTTTTAGATTCAAATTTTTGTATAGGAATGTTTTGACATTTAGGTAGAATTTGTGATAACCATTAATCAAAACTATTTCCTCCTATCAATCACATAAACTTGAGGCACTTCCAAAAAGAGTTTAATAATGGTAAATTTACTGTTCTGAAGATTCTGGTTGGCTTTCATGTAGGAATCAATGTCATCCCTATTACCAATTAGTATCATTTCCTGTTTTATATTGTAAATTTAATGTTTTTGCTAATCCCATTAAGATGGTGTAAAACTTGTTGTAGACTATTGATCCGATGAGGCCATACTACGAACATATCATCGACATAACGAAAGAAACAGGCTGGCTGTTTTGGAGCCCTTGCTAGAGCATCTTCTTCAAAATGTTCCATATAAAAAATTGGCTATTGCTGGAGACAACAGCGAGCCAGTAGCAACCCCATTAACCTGTTTATAATACTCCTTGACAAACTAAAATTAGGTAGATTGAAGTACATGACGGAACAGGTCCTTTTCATTGGAAGCAAAGTGTTTCACCAGCAATGCCAATGTGTCCACCCTCGTAAAATGTGACATGACATCAAAGCTGACCATGATGTCATCTGTCCCCAAACAAAGTCCTTTCAACACATTGATGAACTCAGCAGAGTTCATCACATGGTGGGGACAGTTTCCCATAAGTGGCGACAGTCTTCTTGCGTGGGCGCCGGCAGGATTACTTTAAGGGAGATGAATCTGTTGTTTTTTTTAAAATATATTATATATAACACTATTAACTAAGGATACTGAATTTATTGACGACGTGTTGAACAAATGTGGACAACACCCTAGGCACCTTAAATTATTATTCAAACAGAGAATTTAATTATAAAATTTTTGATTCTTAATGTTTTTCTATGTATTTTCTTTCATAGCAGGTGGTTGCAAGTGCACCCCCTTGCACCCCCCTCCCACCACCCATGTCTTCTTGTCAGATATTTTGCTAGTTGGTAAGTAGCAGAGCCTATAGCACTCACTATCGAGTGTAAAGGAGTGCTATCCTTATGTACAGTATGTTTGGCAGCCCTTACAACCTAGGTTGAACCGGAGCTTGTGGCCGGAGGTGCTTGCTTGTTTTGACATCTATTCCTGATTCTTTCAACAGCTTTATAGTTTTCCTCATCAATGCAGGGGTTGCAGCCTTTATAAGTCTCCTATAAACATCAACATCCAACATCTGCAGCAGCTTCTGCTTGTATTTATCTGAGTTGAGGATGACGGTCAAATTTTCTTTATCTGCTGGGAGGATAATGATGTCTACATCCTCTCAGAGCATTCCATGAGCCTTGTGTTCAGATGTTGAAATATTTTCCTTCAAAGGTTTAACCCTGCATAATATTCTACAAGCTTCCCTCCTAATTTCCTCAGCAGCATCAGATGGAAGACCCCTGATGGCCTGCTCAACACTGCTAATGATTTCCCTTGTGGGAATCACTTTTGGAACTGGTGCGAAATTGAGTCCTTTAGAAAACATCCAGGGAGCCAACATTCTCAGTCTATGCCTGAACTCAGAACTTTATTGAATCTCTCTGAAAAACAACTTGACAATGCAATGATATATGCGTTATTCAATAGTGGCAGAGTATGTGACTGCCAAAGCATTGTGTTTGATCAATGGACTAAATCGGCCCGAGATTTTTTTCTACATTTTCTTTAAGGTTATGAAAATAACAATAGTAGGAAGAGTAAACTTACCCTTAATAATTTTATTAAATAGAAGTACTGTTTTGGTAAACCTAACAACATTTTGGGCTCACTTTTTATTGCAATTTCCATGCCAGTATGCAATAAATTTTTAAGTTTTTTTTTGTCAATTTCTTAATCATCCTCTATAAGCCAGCTTGAATCAGATGAACTGGTAGCTGGTTCATAATCTGATGATAACACTGATTACTGAAATGTGATTAATACAAAATCAACAGGGCAGTCTGTGAACAATTTTATTTTTGTATTTTTAGTCTGAGTCGATTTTAAAGGAGAAGTGAATATATTTTTAGATGGAACAGGAAATGGAGATAATGCTACACTACTTTTCTTAACAGTAAAATTTAGATTGATACCTCTACTTCTATATTGTACTTTACTCTTGACTTGGACAGCTTTGTCTACCTTCAAAATAGGTTTTCTAGCAACATTTGATGAGGAAATGCTGGGACCTGATTTACATTCCATTTTATTTTCCATTACTACTATGATAAAATATTTTTGTGATATCCCTGTAATTGGACCCGATTCATAATAATCAGTTTGTAAACATAAACGTGTTTCCTAAACAGGAACACATTAAGGGTAGACTCAGATATAACTTCTTCAAATATTTCTTGTCTTTTTCTTTTTAAAGCACCCATTCTATCCAGCTTACTAACTTTGTGGCATTGAAATATGTGTGGCTTGACACCTTTCTTTAAATGTAATATGATTTTTTTGCCCTTCTTGTAAAGTCATCATTTTATATTGAACATAATTCTTTGTATCGCCTTTAATTTGAACACAAGAAAAATTAATTACTTTATTATCAATGCTAATGAAATTAATTCCTGTTGAAATGCGTCCCGGACCAGGATGACAACTGAAAGTATTTGTAACAGCATAAAACACAAGTAGTTACTTTTTTAAAAAATTTATTTTACCACAGTGAATACTTCTTGCAGATGAAAGTAGTTCCAAATTCATACCAGTTTTTGCAGCCTGGATCAGGATTAAAACTAATATTTCACTGTATTATATAGGTTGTTAAAAATTATTTTTAATTTCCTTTGCTAATATCATTCACTTAATTATTTCAGCCACGTGTAAGTTGTTCCAACAAGTTAAGTTTCGATCACAATAGAGTGAATATATTAATGCACATGTGTTTTTGAACAGCAATATCAGTGAGAGTTGTGGTTAGGTTGTGTAAGCTACTTTACTATTCTGCAAATTCTTCTAACAACAATTTATTTACAGTAGAAGGGGTATAGGTGAAAGACCAGATACCGCAACCTTACAGCCAATGATGCAGCAAAGTAAAGCCACAAAGTTTACTAATAAGCCAATACCGATACTAAATAAACTTTAAATAATAAAATTCAAGCTTTAAACATACCTAAACAGCCAGAGCAGAGTATAATCCATCACTTCAAATGCAATATTTTGTTACGAAGTAATATCACTATAACACAACACTTTCTGACACCTTAGAAGCTCTTCATAATAATAAATTGCCTAGAGTTAATAAATCTTGTTCTAAAGATACCGTAATAGAGTGTTTAAAGCCGTTAAAAGTACAAAAAGCCCATAATATAATGCATCATGTAAATTTGCTCTATAAACTTCACGAAACCATGGGTTGGAAGCAGTATTTGAAATCAGTGGGTAGTACAACATACTAAAAATTTAGAAAGTCTTAAATGGATGTACATAGTTCAAATGTTATTTACATATAATATGATCAACCACCCGATGCAGTTATAGGTAAAGACTCTTAAAAATTGCAAGCCCGCCACATAAAGTCAGTGGAAGAAATAATCTTCAGATAATAAAATAATAATCATTAAACTAAATTCCATAAAAATTTTGAGGAAACTCGGGTCTTGTAAATATAATAAGAGGGAATAGTAATATTTTGCTTATGGCAGCTATGTTAAAAGGAAACCAGGAAGTAAGATAATTTCAGAAATTAATTATAAATTTAATACAGCAGCTAGGTGCGATATTAAAAGCTTCCTGAGTAGTTGGAAGCCTGTAGAATTGTTTAAAATATGTTTTGAAGGCAACAGAATAATATTTCCACAAACGGAAATTCGTTATTATGTCAGAGACAGCATGTTTAAACCTTTTTCTAATAACGATAAATAAACTGGCCATATTTGGTATTAAACAAAAGCTAATTTTATTAGAAGCCTTAAAAACTTGGTCTGAACTTTCTATTGCCTAAATTGACAAAGTTATTTGCAAGTGCATCACATTATTTAAAATTGGCTAAACTTACTTTATATGATGAATCCGTTAAACACACAGAAAATTTCATATGTTGGTTAGTCTGAAATCTATCTACTGATACATTTTCAGTACCCCAGAAGCAGTATTAGCTGAAATCAGAGAACTATTTTGCACAGTCAATGTAGCCCTGCACCAAGGCCTTACGAACGTATAAATAGAGTAGGATGGCAGCCATCTTCAACTTGTGCTTAGTCGTTTGGTGTCTTTCAGCGCTGAGGCTGAAGTGTTAGTAGGAACCATGTCAGCCATGCTTGGCAGCAGAAGTTTAATAAACAACAATGTGATTTTCAGTTTTCAACACGGGGTTCGGTCTAGTCTGGTTGTACTTCATAATCTGCAATTAATTAATATGGTGAAGAAGTTTCCAATAGTCTACAACTGTAATGAATGTGTGACTTATTTCTGAAAATATCATGAATTTAGACTTTGAAACAATAGCAGTGACCTTATTTCATGATGTTTACATAACCTTTCCTTGCTTGGGGTTTATATCAAGACAAGTGACGGCCGTTTTAAGTTCATGCAGTTGATTATCCAGTGACTACAGACTACACAGTTGGAGTTCAGGTAATAAACCGATATTGCGACCCCAGTATGCGGTTAGCCCCCTACATGGCTTTGCTAAGCCAGGTGCCACTGACAAGTGTACACTCGGCAGCATAGGCTGAGGGGCACTAATTTATATCCATATTGGCCCCATTTCAATCCGTGACAGTGTCAGGACTTGGGGTTATTTACCCATTGAGGAAGTGTTTGAGATTTTTTAGGAAAATGGACACTTTGGCTATAATGACAAAAGTGAATTTTTGTTAGAATTTTAGGACTAATACATTGAACAGCAATATGAGTGAAGGTTGTGGTTAGGTTGGAATACTACCTTGACCAGCTGACACATTTTGTTAAGGCACAAAGAATTTAGTTCTATAAATTATGTGGTATAGTATAAGGTTTCATAGGATTTCTAATTAATTTTAAAATTCATTGGTATCACATTGCCATCATTGTTAATTCAGTAGCAATCAAGAAATTCCAACTTTTTCATGATATAAACTTCAACCGACAATGGAGACATTAAAAATGAAAGAAGACATAAGAACTTGGTGACCATGAATCAAAATTTGATTGCAGTTTCAAAATATTTAGTTTGCTGTTAAATTTTAATATTTTCATCAACATTATATTTTTATGGTTATGTACCAATCTAAATAATTGATTAAAAATATAAAAATAATTCATGAACATACCAAAATGCATCATCTCTCTGGGTCACCTGCTGGTATTATGGATCCTTTCTTCTTCCTACCTATGTAATAGTCATTTCAGATTTCAGATATATAAATTAGTTTATGCAAATTAGTTTACCACTGGCTTCTATTTTATACTTGCAAGCCTCTTTCATCAGTGATCTCCATCTCCTCTGATTTTTTCCCCTACTTCTTCTTGTTTATTTCAGACGACAAACGTGTTGCATTCCCTGTAAGGATGACCAGAGTGAAGAATGAAGAGTATTAAAGAAATTACAAGAGAACAATGACATCATCATTCTTTACACAAATAATGGAAACTCCACCAGAATGCAGAAATATTTTATTGATTGATAAATTCCTTCTATTTTATATTATTCAGTACCTTTCAACTAAAATAAGTATCAGATTTGCCAGGATCAGAAGAATCTCTAGGCAATCTCCAGTCTATCAGTGCTTGAAGTTATCTGGCTCGCATGTCATAACTTTCTCTCCATACAAGGAGAATTAATGTGCAAATAATATTTGCAACTGCAATTCAGCAGTCTGTTCATCTTGCTCTGCCACTGTCTGATATGATCTTCCTCCCATTATCTGACTTCAGTTTTATTGCATAACCACTGCTTCAACTAGCTAGACTGTGTCTACCTCCCACTCTGCCTCCACATTTCCCTGCACTGCCACTGTTACTGATTCTGCATTGTCGCAGTTCATGGTCTAGCAAGTACTGCCTCTTGTGTGGACCCATCTCCCCCCCCCCCCCCCTCCCCAAACCTCCGGTGCTATATATATACCAAATAAGCATTTGTTTCTCGAATATTCAGGAAGTGAGCAAGCACTTCAATAATAAGCGCTACTTGTAGCTGAGGTGGGACAATTAGCCACTGTCTTAGTTGGGGAAAAAATAATAAAAAAATACAAAGCCTTCTGCCTCTGACATATGTATTCAAATAATAGAATTTAAAGAACCAAACAGATTTATAATTAAAATATACATGAAGACTTTGTTTCCTTACATGGTGGCACTAGTTAAAAAGCACTCTAGATAAAAATGACAACATACCAACTTTTGGGCCCGAACCAAAGTTATATCATTTTTGACATAATTTAATTTATTTTCTTTATTTTATTTATTTCTGAAATCTTTTCTATATAGCTATCTAAGAACTGCACCGGTATAGACTAATGTTTGTGAAAATAACTACACCAAGAAGCAGACATCTGATTACAGTGAAATTTATTCTACAAATTAAGGATATGACATTACACAAATGATTAGAATTGCAAAACTGTACATGCACTTTGACTATGTGAAGCCAGCATTTACTGCAATCAGAGCCTCTGGCATGGAATGAATGAGAGCCTGGATATGTTGCTAGGAACAAAATACCACACAGTTTGTAGCACGTCCACAAAGCTTTTCCAGTAGTTGTAGTAGGTCCAGAATGAGTAAGTTGCCAACCGACCATCACATCAGTCAAACGTGCATGCTAGGGAAGCAGCAGTATATGTAATTCTTCAAACAAGTCTTTCACATTCCTCACCACATATGGCCATGAATTGTCCTGATGAAATATGGCCATATGGAGCTGGCTGCAAGAAGGGCAATGCCTTGGGCTATAAGAAACTCCTCAATGTAGCAGTTGCTGATCAGATTTCCCTCAATACAAAGTAGGTGAGATTCATCTTATTGCTGGTTAATGGTCTGGCCTCCCATTTGGGAGGACGGAGGTTCGAATCCCCATCCGGGCATCCATATTTGGGTTTACGATGGTTTTCCCAAATAACTCCAGGTGAATGCTTCCTTCAAAAGGCCATGGCCAAATTCCTTCCCGTTCTTTGTCCCCAGTCCCATCCCGCCTCTAATGACCTCAACATCAATGGGGCATAAAGCCATAAGTATATATGATGCCCCAAACCATCATAATTTGTCTGCTATGTTGCTCAACAATGCAGTCTGCCCAATTCTGTTCACCACAGTAGCATCTAACACATATGTGGCAATCACTGCATTACAAGTTGTAGCGTGACTCATTGGAAATCACTAAATTTTGCCACTCAACACACCAATATGGTGTTAAGGTGCCAAATACAATCTGAGGCATTGGTGGTTTCTGGTCAGTGGAAGCCATGCGTGCCACCAGTCCAGCCATCAGCAGATGGTGTCACACTATTGACACAGGCACACCCCTGTTGCAGTCCTCCAACCTTGAGCCAACACTGTAGATGAAGCCGTTATGGCAGTTATATCATTGCCGACAAAGTCATGGTTGACCCGTGCTGTGGTCACAGTTTGGTCCAGTACCTCCTCATCACTTTATACAACCTTTTTCTACCTTTTCTATCCATTGGTTCCACACATGCATTGCTCTCATAACAGTATGCTGTTTAAGAGCTTCATTGTTGTGGTATGACAAACCTGTTTCCCAGATATCAATCATCTTTACATGTTCAAGATCACTCACATGCTGATACTGCACCTTTTGAGGTGACATGGAATACCAGCACTTTCTTGCACGTTTCCACACCATTTGATGGTTTTGCATTGACTGAGCTTGACTTAACAGTGATCTGTCCAGTCACACAATAATGAGCACTTCCTGGTCTACATGTACACCATCACAGGGTCACAGTGTATGGATACCCAAACCTCTACTTTTACACTTCCATCCATAATAAAGAAAGAGTTAAATTTTTAACTGTGTTTCAATAGTGATAAAACTTTTAATTTTATTACTTGGATACAAATTTGTCTTAAGAGAGATAAGTAACAGCATTATTGAAATATTAATGTATCCCATTTTATAAAAATTTCTGCATTAGTTAGACTGATAAATACAATTCATTATGTGAATAATTATTATTAAATAGTGTTTAGAAAAGAGAATAGCTGTACTTCTCTGAGTATTCAGATATTTCAAGGAATTTTATAGGTTTTTCCTGAAAGTGCAACTCTAATTCACTGAATCTGTCTGTATCCCTTCAACTGTCGAATTATGGAATTATATGAACATGTATGTGTAACCATTTTCTGGAATCTATTAAGAATATAATAAAATTGAAAAGAATTTTTTGGTAGAAATACAGTTTTACAATTTAATTTCTATTTATACTGCTCACTGCTTATGTTACTTTTAGAATCAGTGTAATTTATAAACATCATCAAATTCCTATACATCAATCCTGGTAAAACTTTTTCTGCTGCAGTTAGAAAATTGTTTCTGAAGAAGTTAACTCCATCAAACTTTATTGGTTGTGGCAACTAACAAATGTTAAAAAGGTCATATATGAATGGCATTTTCTGTCTTGTATCCAACAGCTTATATTTATACAGTTTTTTCTGGACAACATGCTCTGAATTCTGCACTCATGTGAAAAATGCAATGATCATATCTTTATGGTGGGGCACTTGAAATTGTTGCAATGGTCATGTTGGTATAATAAATGAAAAAAAATCATCCCAACATAAAATTAATTTTGGAAATGATAAAAGACATGTTTTATATTTCAGTACAGCGAGCTGAGAAGAAAAAGAAAAGTGATGGCTTTATGGATCAGGAGGTAATCAGGATTCCAGCAAACATGGATTATTACCTGAATGACCTAGTCACCTATGATATGAAGCAAATGGTTATTAATTATTTCCCTGTCCAAAATGATCATGAACTCATCCATACATGTTAGCAGAAAACTACAAAATGTGGAATTTCATGAAAATCACTCTCTAAAGACAAATATAATCTTACTGGAACATTTTGTAAATAGGCTATTTGACAGTATTAAAAAAATATTATAAATTTAACTCATTCTCGTAGATTTATGGTTCAGGAAGCTAATTTTTTTCAATTTTGAAAAGAAAAGTGAATTATTTTTAATAAAAAAGCGAAATAAAAATTATACTTTTCTTACCTCTGGTCACGTGACAGAAAACACTCTAGGATTGGTGGTCGCTTGAGTGACATCACACGTCTGTAAACGCTGCGGCTGGGAATGGAGTGTTTCCAATTATACAAGTTTTTAACTATTTTTATTGTTTGTTGCCGGTCATTTCTTGTTATTAATGAAATTTAATTTTGAATACAAAATTGAGAACGATTTTTAAAAGCCAACAGCAGAAAAAAAATATAAAATAGACGCCTTATTTGTGGGCCTGACTATAGAAAAAAAAAACCTGACTTTTATTCTGATGAGCTTAAAAACGTAAGAGCTTCAATTTGAGACTCATTTATATTTAAATTGAAAGTTAAAGATTGATTGTTTTGCGTTAGAAAACCATACGTCAAAAATTTCTGTACCCGAAATTTGTGCAGACATGCTGAAAATAAAGAAAAGTTGTATGGATGTCACAAATATGCGCAAACAAATGAAGGTATTTCTTGTAGCTAATGAGCAGCTCCTTCAAATAAATATAGTAAGAGATCGGTATAATGTGGTATAATATACTAAAACTCAAAATGAAATTGGCTCAGTAGTTTTTTTAAAATTTAAAATAATCTCACTCTATTTTAATGATGCTATTGTATCATGGAAAAATCATGCGTAAACTTACCTTGAGGCTCGCCAAAAGCGATAGAAACACACAAATCACTACTAACACACAGAAAAACAGCGTAATCATCAACTAAGCTCAGTGGAACGGCGCGGCCGACTGGAGCGCTTGATCGGTGGATCACAGGAAGCCCAGTGTTCAAACTATTTTTTCTATTGTTAGGCGTTAATTCGTGGAAATTAATCCTTTATTCTCAGTAATATGGTTTATCTACTTTGAATATAAATAACTATTTTGCCTGCGCAGACTATTATAAAAACTGACTTTTGTCCCTCTACATTTAGAAAATATCACACTGTGCGGGGTCCTCCCGGATGTGAGGCCAGAGCGTTAACCGCTCACTCACCATGCTCGGAAAAACTGGATGTTGTGGGCCATTTTTATTAATTGCAGATTAAAAATTTTAGATAATTTTTTTTGTCAATAAAACTGTATTTGTTTGTTTATTCATTTACCTACCTCGTTTCATTTCATCTCATATGAAGAAACTGTGAAGTGTTTGCTATTAACATAAAGAGAAGCAATTAAGAAGTCGTGTCCGGATAGCTGCGTTATTGAAGAGTGGTAATGGAATTCAGAACGTCCTGCGTTCGAACCTTGGTTGGGATAATATTTTTTGCATGCATTTTTTCTGTTTTTGTTTGCTGGTTTTTGCACTACCATGTTTTTATTCAAAGAATTCATAATAGTTGCTAAGCGTCATGCAAGCGTTTGAAACAAATTGTTACCATACAAGAAACTTTTAATTTTTAAACTTTACAGAGAGAGAATATCATGCAAAAAATACAGGTGCATGGCGGTGAATAATGGAATTTATTTTACAAGTGACTTGTAGAAAATTCATGCTAATCTTGCAGCAGTTCTGGAACGCTTTGTGTCCTTTTCGTTGGAATTTTTATGTGACGATACAACTGCAGGTTACCTTCCTGACATAACTGCGTCTATTAGGCAGTATTTACTTTTAATGTGCAAGTAATTTTCATCAAAAAAAAACAACTGTTTTTTGGTGTGCAAGTAACGTCCAATTTCCTTTTTGAAATCTTCTTTGGTTGTTCCAAATGGTTGTAATTCGCTTGTTATCCAAAAAGTTGTGAAGCCTTCAGAAAAAAAGAAAAATTAAATTGATGTATTGGTGGATTTTCGGGGGAAAAAATGATTACGCGATGCAACCAACAGCAACTAGTATCCAATGCAAATGACCAAAGAAAACAAATTGAACATATTCCGAAGCGAGGATCGAACCTTAGGACCCTAACCCTAATAATTCTCACCTTAAACAACGTATTACATTTTACGAAATTGCGGTGTAAATGAACTTCACAGAAAATCATAAGTGTCTTTGTCGCAATATAAAATTGAAGTTGTTACATTTCTCAGCTACACAGAATAAAAGTCAGTGGTTGTTTCTATAGCTAGCCCCACAAATAAAGCGTCTACTTTCAATATTTTTCCGCTGTAGGCTTTTACAAAATGTTTTCGATTTTATATTCAAAATGAACTTTCATTAATAACAAGAAATAACCAGCAACAAACAATAAAAATAGTTGATGACTTGGGTAATAGGAAACGCTCTATTCGCAGCGGCAACGTTTTCAGACGTGTGACGTCGCGACTCTCTTTGCACGCGTCAGGCAGCGAAGGAGCGTTTTGGCGGGCTTTGAAATTCTTTAAATTTTAACTTTGAATTTTACGCAAAATAATGCACTTTCGTCAAAAAATCTCTTCACTCGGTGAATAAGGTGTACCAATAAACAATTTAAAACTATTTTCAAGAAGTAGTCAAATACCCTATTTGTTTGTCTTTATGACTAATAATACTCAGCATTTGAGCTACAGTCTAGGCCAATAGATTTTCAGAGAGGGAAGTAATAAAGGAAGTGGATCACAATTTATTGTTATTTCATGTGGATTTTCATAGAAAATAATAATATTTCTAAAATTAACATTGATGAAACAAGATAATATACATATATAAACAGAATACCATGTATGTCCATCAGAGTTGGATGTGCAGATTCTCCAGCCATCTAACAGCATCTGCTGTGAGTTTCTTAGAGTCAGATATTGAACCTAGATAAAACCTTGTTTAGCATTCAATTTTTTATGATGAACAGCAGAATTAGAATCTGAGATCTAAAAAGGATGTTTCCAGAAAGCATGATAGTAAAAAAGGAAATTACCAAATACCTTACAGTTATTCCCTTCTTGTGGAGCTATATAAAAAAAATTGGCTACCTCTGGAAGAAGCATATGTTGCATATTACTTCTGTTCACCATTAGAAACATATAGATTTAATTAGGGCAAAGATAACACAGCTTTGCGGGTTATAAATGTTCTAATACAATTTGTATTGACTGTAAAATATCAGAAAAAATAATTAAGATGTCAAGTGTGTTCCTTTTGTACTACTTCTGTATAATGATCATGAAGGCGCTACTCTATTATTTAACATTTGTCACTCGAAATATGAAAACGCAATAACCCCAGAAAGGAATCCTGACATTCAATTAGCCAGAATGCTGCAAAATTCTAAGACCCTTTTATAATATATGATTGGAAGAAATAGTCTTGCCCTAACCAGGTTTGAACCATCAAGAGTCAGGCACTGTACAAGAAGGCTAACCATTTTATATTTACTTGAAAGGCAACTAGTGGTGTGTATGGAAAATGTACACTTAATAATGCTTTATAGGTAAATCAACAGTCTACTTTCCTCATACTTCTGGCAAAGATTATGGTCATGTTCAGTTTTTTCATTATATATTTCTTAAATAATTTAAAAACATGTATGTAGTGTGGTGACACAATTATGAATAAAACAGCTGGATATTTATTGTAAGAAACAGTAATAACTACATTTCCTTAAAAAAAAAAAAAAAAAAAAAAAAAAAAAAAAAAAAAAAAAAAGTTATTTACTTTCAATACAGATTTCTTGTATATTATTTACTCCTTCTTTTCAGGATGGTTATGGACAGGAACGAGTAAGTTTCCATACTGTTAAACAACCAATTGCAGCTCCTAGTACACCAACTGTTACTGCTAAATTTGCTGCCAGTTTTAAGCGACTTTCGCCAAAGTCCCCTTTGCAGGAAGGTAGTAGCAGTAGTGATGATACTGAATCGGATGAACATAAACCTCATGTGAGTTTAAATTTTATCTAATTTGGGCTAGTAATATATATGATGAAATATTAAATTTGTGTGACCATGTAAATTTAATGAAAAACTGTTATAACCTTTTTTTAACATCACAAACCTTTACATCATTATTATTATCATTTCATCATTATAAACTTTCATAGCACAAAGGAAATTATTTACAAGAATTTCAAATTTCTATCATTTAGTGGAGTATTTCAACCTCACATATGAGTATGGCAAGAAAAATTTTATTTCTTCATAGCTGAACAGCTTTCATTAGTCTACATCTATAAATGTAAATCATTTTATCAGGTAGTTTCTTTAGTACAACCATTTGAAGGAATTCCTTAAAAGAAAAGCAAAATGTGCATCAAATTAGTTTTAAACATTTATGGTGACTAATCACCTTCATTTCTAACAACTAAAAATTAGGTCCTGAATTTAAAACTTTGGCTGTAAGGGGCCATCCACAAATTACGTCACACGAATTTCATGATTTTTGGACCCCTCCCCATCCCATGTCACAGGTTGTCACATTTGTGGGGACCCCCCTCCCCTCCCCTGGTGTGACGTTTTATATTTTGCAATATTAAATTTATAAATTAAAACAGCACTTCCAAAATGATTTATGTATTTCTAATTAAAAAAATCATATCAACAATAAATCAAACATTTAAGAAAATATAAAAAAAACATAAAAAATCGAATTAATGATACAAAATTGAATCATCATGTGTCTATGGATTTTGAACCCATTCCTTGATACTGTTTATTATTGGCATAATAGTTACTTCATTCTTTGTTTCTATAGTGTTGGGAACATTTGATGTGTAATTAATCATCATCTTCATCCAACCATAAAGCATCATCATCGTTTAATAAGCAAAGAACTTCCCTCTTTCGTCTAGTGGCAATGCTTTGTGGACGAATCTTCATGATGTGGAAAACCTCTAATTGCCTCTTATGTAATTGCTTATGTTGGTTACTGGATTTGTATGATGAAAAATATAGTCCACAGATGCCATACGATCGTTTAAATAAGTATGGCTCGACACTGGGGCTATATGAGCCGAAAAGTGATACAAATTATGCATGTGATGTCACAAAGTCTATGACACGTCCCCCCTCCCCCCCTTGTCACACGGTGTCACACTTTGTTGACCCCCTCCCCCACCCTCAAGGTGTGACGTAATTTTTGAATGGCCCCTAAGTTCAGACATATCTAGACTGCAGATCAGGATGTGGCAAGCAACCTGGTCAGAGCTATAGCTAAGTAAAATTGCAGCCTGTTCACATTCACCCTATGTCTGTTAATGTTGCTCAATCATCTCTAGAATTGTGAACATAAATTTAAATATAATCTTTTAAGTACAGCTTATTTTATAGAAACACAATCTGTGAATTTGGTGTGCAGTGATCTAAACAGTAGATGTTAATATGAGGACTGGGCCTGATAGGTGAGTGGTTAAGGCTCTGGCCTCACATTCGGAAGGACAACGGTTTGAATCCCCGGCATCCAGATTTGGATTTTCCATTGTTCTCCAAAACACTTCAGGCAAATGCCGGGATGCTTCCTTCAAAAGACTATGGCCAAATTCCTTTCCATTCCTTATCCCCAGTCCCATCCTGCATCTAATGACCTCAACGTCAATGCGCTGTAAAGCCATAAGAAAAAAAAGTTGATATGAGAGGATCTCTAAACTTCTCACTGTAATAGTTAAAGAAATAATAATGGTTTCAAAAGAAGGTTTATTTTTACTATGATCTCCCTTAAGATTAATATGTTCATTTTATTTCTGTTCCAGCACATGTATTTCATCCATTAAAACTATACATAATTCATAACAACAATATTAATTCTGCTACATGCAATAAATGTTATTCAACATTCAGTGGAAAATGGTGATCAACAAGAAATACTCTAGACAACATGCTTGTCAGAAATGGCCAAAATTGCAAAATACAAAAAACTAACCACTTAATGGTGCCTACATACAAAGAAACCAAAAATACATTTAAAAAAATAAAAATCTGGAGATTTCTGAATAGCATTTGGTGTATTTGAACAAGGATGAAAATTGATGCCTTGCATCATTTTATATCTACTGATAAGAATTGGATTCACCTTTATACACCAGCATCAAAATAGCTGATTTGCACTGGTTGTTCACTGATAAAAATACAAATGTTCCATAAGCAGGTTTTAGTAAAGCAATAACTTTTGAAATACCAATGAGGAATTATACTTTACCTTGAGAACAGTGGGCAAGTAAATGGAAAATACTGTTTCATGCTTGTAAACTTATTAGTTCCACAGTTGTGTGACATGTTTTACATACCAGTTATCTTTCATCTTGAATCTGTAAAATAAAAGTTGAGAATCGAAAATAAATAGAAAATTTGTAAGTTGGGGGAAAAAATGTTTGCAGAAAACAACAAAATTCTTGACAAGAAAGCCACATATCACAAACGTGTAATGGTGATGTGGAAATTAAGGAATCTGAACCATGAATTGTTTGATCATACACTGCAGTCCCCAAATTTAGTGCTGTCTTACTTATGTCTCCTTGCAAAATTGAAAATATGTAACAGTATTACTATTATTATTATTTTGAATTGTGCAAACCTTTGATTAATAAAATACTTTTATTGGATCACCACTCAAATGATATGAGTCTTAATGAAGATTAGAGTACTTCCAGTTACTACCAATCTGAACTCCGCAGGTGGGATTTGGCAAATCATTTGGCTTAATTTCCATTAATATCTTCCATCCTCACCCTGTACACTCATCACTGGCCCACACAATAGATTCATATATATTTATAGACCTTATTTTTTTTTAAATTGGTTTTTTCATTTATTTAGTATATTTTTATGTTATTATTATTTTTTCAATGATAATTATTATTGTGTGCGTGGAGACTTTCCCTGCGTACTGAAGGAATGTAGTCTTCACGGGTGTGCAGCCGGATGGTGTATTGGAAACACAATATTTCGACAACCAGCTCGGCTGTCTTCATCAGGTGTCCGGTGTCTACAGGCTGACGAAAGCTGGCAATCACCGCGTGGACAGTCAAGCTGGTTGTCGAAACGTTGTGTTTCCAGTACACCATCTGGCTGCACACCCGTGAAGACTACATTATTATTATTATTTCCCATTTTAATCTTTCTTGTGATTTATACTAGCGGTTATATTATCGTTGCTCCCCCCACCATCTCCGATGGTCAACTTCATTCTACGAGGGGCTGCATTAACTGCAAGGCTTGTGGAAGCTCAGCCCATTACTTCTTTTATCTTGACAAAGGGTTTAACCCGAAATATGGGTGCTTTAACAAGTTATACTTATAGTATATCTAAACCTGATGAAAATACATATCTGACTGAAATTGCAGTTTTTGTAGACTTGAAATAGGATTTATTGCAAAGCCCTGAGTGTCCAACGCAGTAAACTGAAGATTATGAGACAACCTTGAAATTTCTGGTCTGACTCTGCAGATTAATTTTCTTGTTTGTGACAGTTTCCATTGAGTTTAATTCTGAATCACTCAAAAATACCAGATAATTTTCTCCAGTATTTATATAATATATCAGAACATTCAAAACGACTGTTCCAATAACATTAATGACAGGGAAAAAAGTTGTCTACTATCATAGCAGATTCCATGATAAGAGTAAAATAGAGATTATGTAAAGATAAAAAAGACTCTTAGTTGTGAAGGATTATGTTACTTTCTCACTGTATTTTTACAGGCTAGGAAAAGTTGCCTATCATTTATAAGAAGCATCAACTGTTGGTAATCAAGGGGAGAAAGGGGATAAATTGTCCAAAGTATTCGAGCCAAAATTTCAATCAGTAATATTGAAGATGAATGGCCTAAAGAGATAAAAAAGTATACATGATGTTAATAATAATAAATACTAAAGTTGTATAGAAAATTGTTCATTTCTATTGACTTGTGGATCAAAGTTATTCCAAGGAGAGGGCACAAAGAGAGAACGTTACTGACTGATTCAGATTAAAGCCTTGTCGATTAAAGAGATTGAAGGTTTCTTTCTCTATCTAAAAGTTGACTATTCGACACAGATGTAAGGGTTTTGGAGAAGCTATATAAGCCGGTCCCCACCAAATGTCAACCTCCCCTTCACATGGTGCACCCCATTTGAATGATTCCCGGTATAAGGAGTCACCCACTGCTTGCCAGCGGCCTCCTGAAAGGAAGGTAGAAATATGGGACACATTCCAGGGCACCCTTTTGAACTTGTGGTTGGAAATGGCCCCTCAAGGCAGATGGATCAGAAAATGGTCAATGGTATGAGGATACAGAAGGTAATGGGAAGCCACTGCATTAAAGACCCAAAGGGTATTCCACCAACTTGTAATCCTTGCAGATTACGTATAGAATGATGGCTTCTTCCTGAATAATATTATGGATGTCAAATAGTTCTCCAATTGGGACTAAGGATGGCAACTGCTCAGGGAGGAGCCATCAGAATGGATAGAAACATTCTATGAGTCAGAGCTTGGCATCTTAGAAGTCTGAATAGGGGAGGTATATTGGAAAATTTAAAAAGGGAGATGGGACAACTTAAGGTTAGACATCATTTTGGAGTTGGTGAGATTAAATGGAAGGACACACTGGATTTCTGGTGTACAGAACATTGGGTAATTAGCATACAAGCTGTCAATGGAATTTATGGGCGTAGGATTTTTTATGAACAGGAAATGGGCAAGTTACTATGAACAGTTTTATTTTGATGTGGGTAGAAGCTAAGTGAGCTTCAACTACGTTAGAATAAGTGTATTTGCCTACATCACAGGAAGATGATGAATCAATAGGGATAGTATATCATGAATTGAAGAATTCATCCAAAATGAGAATGGTGATGCGTAATGGGAATGTGATAGAGGCAAAAAGATGAACATGGAAATACTGTAGGATGTTTTGGTGTGGCAAGAAGGAAATTGCAAGGAAGCTGGTTGTTAGAATTTTGTGAAAAAACATAAACTAGCCATGATGAACACACTATTTAAGAACCATGCATGAAGGATATACACCTGGAAACATCCAGGTGATACAGGTAGATATCAGCTAGAGTAAATCATAGTCAAACAAAGGTAAGGAATCAAGTTATAGACTGTAAAGCATACTCAAGATTTGGCATAGACTCTGACCACAATCTGATAGTTAGGAAGTGCAGGCTGAAATTAAAGAGAATACTGTAAAGAACCAATACGAGCAGAACAGACTGGTAGTTAACAAAATGAAACAATCTGACAAAAGAGAAACATTTGCAGAGGTGATAGACGTGCATCTAAGAAATAGCTCTGAAAGGATTTCAACTAAGGATGAATGAAACACATTGAAGAGAGAAATATCATAGCTGGTAAAGAAACATTGTGCTTTAGGAAACAAGCAACCTGAAAACCTTGAATCACACAGGAAATTTTTGAGTTTATGGCTAAGAGGAGAAGGCACCAAAATGCTCAGGATGAAGCAGAAAGAGAGACGTACAGGCATTTTAGAAATCAAATAAAGGGAAAATGCAAAAAATAAAAAGAACAGTGGCTGCAAGAAAAGTGTAAAGAAGTAGAAATGGAAATGGTTGTAGGTAAAAGTAGATGTGGCCTATAGGAAGATCAAACAACATTTGGGAAAAATGAAGAAAAAATGTATATATATTAAAGCTGCTGTTGAAAAACGTTTTTTAAAACCCAGAAGACAGAGCAAACCAATGGAATTAGTACATATAGAAACTGTATATTGGGGATGATTTAAACAACAGTGTACTGGAAAAAGATACTGATGTCGACATTGATGACTTAGGAGAGCCTGTTATTGATAACTTAGCAGATCCTGTTATTGATAACTTAGGAGATCCTGCTATTGATGTCTTAGGAGATCCTGTTTTAAGAACAGAATTTGACAGAACTTTGAAAAATCTGAAATATAATGAGTCAGTTGGAATTGTTGAGTAACCTGCAAACTTCTGAAATCCCCAGGAAAATAAGGAATCCAGATATTATTCAAATTGATTTATTTATTTATTTATTTATCAATCTTGTTCCATGGATCCCTGCTGAGGAAGTACCTCTGGGATGTGAAACATGTCATTGTTGATACATATACACATAATATGAGTCATATCATAGTAAATATATATATATATACATATTTTACAAATACAAGAAATAATAATAAACATACATTTTTGCAACTGAGTTTTGCTAACGTCATAATGAGTACAATTAATTATTTTCTTCAAATTCTTGAATGGAGTAGAAGGAGTTGCCAATAAGATAATCTCTAAGTTTTTGTTTGAATACATCTTTATTATCTGAAAGCTGTTTTATACGATTAGGTAGTTTATTAAACAGATGTATCCCAGAATAATTAACTCCTCTTTGTACTAATGACAGAGATGTTTGTGTTTTATGCAAGTTATTTCTGTTTCTTGTATTGAAACTGTGTACCTGTGAATTAGGTGTAAACAGGTTAAAATTTTCTATGACAAAGCTCATGAGAGAATATATATACTGAGAATACATTGTAAGAATATTGAGTTTCTTAAAGAGTTGTCTGCAAGAAGTTCTTGGTTTTACCCTACACAGAAACCTAATAGCTCTTTTCTGTGCTATGAAAACTTTTTTACTTTGTGAAGAGTTTCCCCAAAAAATTATGCCATATGACATTACTGAATGAAAATATGAGGAGTACACCTGTTTCATTAATTCTAGATCTGCTGTTAGAGAAAGTGTTCGTATTGCGAAGGTGGCACTAGCTTAACTTTGCCAGTAGTGTAGTGATATGATCATGCCAACAGAGTTTCTGATCTATTTTAATACCAAGAAATTTTATACTCTCTGTTTCTAAGATTGTGTTGTTTTTATAGTTTATACATATATCTGGCTGTGCATAGTTTTTTGTTTTAAACCTAATATAATGTGTTTTTTCAAAATTTAATTTTAATGAATTTGCCTTAAACCAATTTGCTACTACTCTAAGTACTTCATTTACATTAAATTCTATAGTACTGTTTGGTGTTTTACGCACAGTCAGGTTAGTGTCATCTGCAAATAAAACACTCTTAACTTTGTCGGATAAATTTCCAGGAAGGTCATTGATGTATAACAGAAAGAGGAGGGGACCTAAGACAGAGCCTTGTGGAATTCCATGTTTTATTTTCTCCCAGTCTGATGAAGCATCTTTACTTATTTTAGAATCAAAAATTGAAACTTTTTGCATTCGGCTTTCAATGTATGATTTAAACCATTTACCTGCGGTCCCAAAAATACCATAGTATTCCATTTTTTTTCAAAAGTAATTCATGATTTACACAGTCAAATGCTTTTGCAAGATCACAAAATATTCCTACAGGATTCATTTTATTATTCAGTTCCTCAAATGTGTTATTTAAAAATGAATATATAGCCATTTCTATGGATGATCCTTTTTTGAACCCAAATTGTGAATTAGTTAGGATATTATAGTGTGTAACATGTTTTATTACTCTACTATACATGACTTTTTCAAAAACCTTTGAGAATGTTGAAAGTAATGAAATGGGACGATAGTTGTCTACACATGTTACGTCTCCTTTTTTAAATAATGGTTTTACAACAGCATATTTTAGTCTATCGGGAAAAACACCTTGTATTAAGGATTCATTACAAATGTGAGCAAGTACATGACTGATACAGTCTGAACATCTTTTCAGTAATTTACTTGAAATATTGTCATAGCTGGAAGAATTTTTAGGTTTTAATTGTTTAATGAGTTTATTTATTTCTGAGACTGTTACTGGTGGCAATTTCATCTCCACAAAGCTATTTGGGAAAGCAGTCTCAAGAAGCCTTAGAGCACTATGTGGGGATTGCTTTTCTATGCCTAATTTATCTACTACTGACGTAAAATGTTTGTTAAATATTTCACAAACCTCCCCTACTTCGCTATACACATGTCCATTTTGTTCTATTTTTATGTCTTTAGAGTGATTTACAGTTTTTCCTGTTTCAGTCTTTATTATATTCCATATTGTTCTCATTTTATTGTCTGAATTTTCTATTTTCGCCGATATGTACTTGTTCTTGGCCTTCCTTATTACATTTCTTAGTATTTTAGAATAAAGTTTATAGTGAACTTTCAGCGCATAGTTATCTGATTCTCTCATTTTTAAATAAAGGTCCCTCTTTGTTTTACTAGAGATTCTAATACCCTTTGTTATCCATCCCATGCCCAGTTCATTGTTTGGAGTGTTGAGAATTTTCCTTTTTTGAAACTACCTTCAAAAAGTGTTAGAAATATATTCAGAAAGGATCAAATTTCGCTTTAACACCCTGCGCATTATATACTTCTAACCAGTTTTCATTGTTTAAGGTATCTATGAAGTGTTTTATATTATTTTCACTAATATTTCCTCTATCAACCCAGCTTTTCTTTATCTGTTTAACAGTGTTCCTGGACTCGATACATAATAGCTGGGCATCATGATCTGAGATACCATTTATTACTGGATGTATGCTGTAATTACTGCACTGAGAAATATCCATAAAAAAAATTATCAATTGCAGTCCTGCTATTATTTTGTATTCTCGTAGGAAAATTTACAAGTGCTGTTAAGTTAAAAGACAACATCAAGGCTTCCATATCTAATCTATCATTGCTGTGATTTAGAAAGTCAACATTGAAATCTCCACATAATACTATTTGTTTGCTATTTGTAAAACTTAGTAGCAAAGACTCTAAATGAGATAAAACAGTCTGAAATTACCTGGGGGGCCCTGTAAATTGCTATCACTATCAGCTCTTCCTTATCATATTCTAGTTTAGTAACACAACATTCAAAGTGTTGTTCTATACAATACTTACTTACAACTACACTACTGCATTCAATATTATTTTTAACAAAAATGGCAACTCCCCCTTTCTCCATTTTACATCTGCAGAAATGAGAGCTTAATTTATAATTTGGGATGGACAGCTGAGATATTCCTGTATCAGACAAATGATGCTCAGATATACACAAAACGTCTACATTAAAATTTCTGGAATTTTGAATCTCTTCTAGGCTTAAGGTAATGTCATCAGTTTTACTAAATATTCCTCTTATATTTTGGTGGAAAATACTGGTCTCAACACTTTGACGCAATGACTTTGAATTGTTTATTTTATTATTACATACTGGTATATCAGTTGGAATTTTTAATTTCAACAAATTATGATCATCAGAGACATTAATTTCCTTAAGACATCTTAATAAATCTATTTTATATTACCCTAAAAAAGGCCGCGACTTAACACCATTTATCACAGGAATACCTCTTTCCCTCACCTGGCATCCTCTGACCTCATCAGCAATAAGAAGCGAAAGCTTCCTCTTACCTCTGACATTCAGATGGAGTCCATGGCGAGTATAACTGTCCCTACCAATGCAGGCCACATCAATCAAACCAATGTGTGAATTAGCCGGCTGCCAGAGAACCCTTTCCAAGGATGCATTTGTACGCCTGATGTTATGCCACATCCAGGGTTTATCGTAACGCTCAAGCAAACCAACAAATCTCACACTTGTCTGACGTGTGTTCTGGAAATGTGGGCAATGTCTCCCTCAATTGAATAATTGAGGTCTTTATCAAGGCTATTTCCTGGTCCCCCAACAATTACAACACAATCCTCATCTGAAAAATCTTTAACTAGGTCTTTCACATTTGCTACCACACTTCCAAGATCTGCATTTGGTTTGAAAATACTGCAGACTTCATAATCTGGCCCCAAGTCAGACTGAACCATCTCACTGATTCCCCTCCCGTGACTGCTCCCAAGTAACAGTACCTTCCTGCGTTTACTTTTAGATACACCCTGAAAACTTTTCCCTTTTACTTTGCAAGAACCCAGATCGTTCAGTCCAACCTGACGGTCCTCAGAGTCACCATCTAGATCCTCCAATGGCCGAAACACATTGGATGTCTCCAGCTGGAAACCATCAGACAGACAGCGTCTCCTACCTCTCCTGCCAAAGCTGACTTCCTTCCATTCACTGTTCCGCCTATGCTAAGAACAGAGTTTTCTGCCTTCAGGGGCCTTTAAATCCCTCTCTGCAGATGCCAAATCTGACTGGAGTTTCAGAATCCGCTGCTCCTGATCACTAATTCTGCAGGAGTGACAGTTCCAGGAAATACTGACACAAGAGTCACTGTTAGATACATCGCTGCACCCCCAGTGAAACCAGCGCCCGCAGTCCCGGCATGTCACTCCTTCTTTTACTATCCTTCAGCAGTTTCCACACTTTGTATCCATTGTGATACTTTCAAAACAACTTAAGAATTTACAAGCAAAGGAACTTTAAAAACTTTTACTTTTTAATAAACTACTTGTGTGTCAAATGCCAAAGAAATGCAAAAGTAGCCTTCTACAAAAAATGTTAAAAACCTATGAATATCACTCGAAACTTTTCCTAAAAGTGAATTACAACACCTGTCAACAACAAGATTTACAAAAAAACTTCACAAATGCAAACAAAAGAACTTTTTAAACAATTACTATGAAATTTGATACCCTAGAACTCTGAATCACAACTAACCTCAAATGTAAACAAGTAAAAAAAACTGCGTTTACACTGTACTGATTATGTATTAAATAAAACGGTTCACTATCACTTGAGAACTTGCCAATCTACTTTGAAACAAAACTAATGCTATTAAATCTTACTTACAATGAACTGCTGCTACGCTATAACAATAATATTAATACTAAACGTTTATACCGGATGTAAACAAAGCACGAAACACTGAATTTACAATTGACGGATTTATACTGAATAAAACGTTCCACTAACACTCACTACTAGAAAATGATATTATTCAACGAATTAACTACCTTACGAGACAAAATTTAACTTTTAACTACAAAAACACAAATTATTAGCACTCGACACGCCCTAAAGCGCGCGGCAGACGAATTCCGATATCAAACAGTTACAAAGCAGGAGAGATTCCAGCTGTTTTAATACAAGTTCATCTTCAGACTTCCGAAGAAAGTACAACCTGACAAATGTGAGAATTAACACACCATAAGTCTAATATAACATGCTTCAGAATTACTGACCAGGATAGTATACAGAAAAATAGAAAGGATATTACAAGAAGTAGTAGGTGAAGTTCAGTTTGGGTTTAGGTAAAACTGCAGTACAAGGGAAGCGATTCTGACTTTAAGATTAATGCATGATGGGCAGATCCAGAAAAACAAAGATACTTTTATGGCATTTGTTGATTTAGAAATAAGCTTTTGATACTGTTAAGTGGGACATGATGTTCAAAAATTTTAAAAAGTCTGGTGTAAACTACATAGATAGAAGAATACTTTATAATCTATATAAGAATCAAGTATCAATAATAAAATTAGAGAGACATGCATCAGCTAAAAAGGTGTGAGACAAGATTGTAGTCTATCTCCATTAATATTCAATTTGTATGTAGAGAAAGCAGCAGAGGAAAGTAAAAATAAATTTGAATGTGACATACAAGCTCAGGGAGAAAAAAATCAGTATGCTACAATTTGCTGATGGTGTTATGCTATTAGCATAACAGACTCAGGATATTGATTAGTTACTGAGTAGAGTATTGAAAGAGATTTTGGATTGAATATAAACCAGAGCAAGACAAAAGTGATGAAATCTAGAAGAAATGATAGCAGTAACAGCAGATTAAATATAGAAATAGGATGGATGTCATGGGAGAAGTAAATAGATTTTCCTAATTAGGAAGTAATATTACAAATGAAGCAGGAAATCAGAATCAGCATTAATGAAAAGAGCCTTCATGTAAAAGAGAAATCTTTTAGTTTCAAATATTGATCTATGACTCATTAAGAAGTTTTGATAACTGTGGGTGGAGTTCAGCACTTTATGGTAGTGAAGTATGACATAAGGAATACCAGAAAGAAGGAAAATTGAAGCTTTGAAATGTGGTGCTACAGAGGGATCCTGAAAATTAAGTGGACAGATAATGAAATGAACATGTTTTGGAAATGATGGGTGAGAAAAGAAGCTTGTCGAAGGGTCTTACAGAAAGAAGACACGATGGTGGGTCTTATTTTATGACATGCGTGATTGGTTAACTTGTTAGTGGAGGGAACAGTCAAAGGAAAGAACTTTAGAGATAGACAAAGATTGGAATATATGAAGTACATAATTGAAGATATAGGATGTAGGGGTATGCTGAGATGAAGAGGTAGCACATGATAGGAAGGGATGGAGGATTGTGGTGGATTGCATCAAATCAGTCAAGTGTTTTTTGTTATTCTTCTGTCTTGCAACTAAAACTAACACTTTTTATGGCAAACACATTTCGTCTTTATTGGCATCTTCAGTGGTAGTTTTATATCGTGAATTAATAGACGCAAGTTTGTAGTTCCACTCCAGCGATTTGTCTCACACTATCACTGCTGTCATATATTTTTGCAGGATGCATGTTTGAGATTTTGCAAACTATGAACTGTTTATAAATTTTTGTTATTGTTGACAACCACAACAATAAAAAACGTTTATATACGGTTCATAGTCAAGGAACTCTCAAAAATGCATCCTACAAAAACATTATTAGATAGTAGTGGTAGGGTGAGACAAATTGCTGGTGAGGAACTACGAACTTCATTATATAAAATTTTCATTGAAGATGTCTTAAATAAAGAAGACACATCTTTGCCATAAAAAGCATTTATTTTAGTTGTAAGACGGAAAAATAACAAAAAAAAAGTTATCATAGCAACTAAGGACCTTGGACCAAAAAAATCAAAATTATATTAAACCAGTCAAGACTCTGATATCAGCAAACCCTCCCCCCCCCCCCCCCCAATAAATCTGAATCCTTTTGTCTATCAAATACCTTAGACCTGTTTGAATATTGGGTAGATGTGGAAAACTTTTTCAAGCATGGTTTGTGTAACTGGGTAAAGGTGATTATTTCAAACGTTTGGCTATGTCAGGGTCAGGGTAATGTATTACAGATAAAATTACAACCATTTTATCCTTTCTTCTTAGCTATCAGTAGTAGAGAATAGGTTTTTCCTACTAAAAACAACAATACACTTGTTTTTTGTAACCCCACATTTCTTCTAATCATAATGTAAACAAAACGTATGGATATAAACCAATTTTCAAAGTTAAAACTTTATAACAGCATCTTAAATTTGCTTAATAGCCTGTATTATCTCTGGCAAGGAAAATCACAGTGTGAGATTTGATTTTTTCTATTATAAACTTGAGCATTTGTATATAGTAATGAATTATTTGGGAGAAACTATATTATCCCATTTCAATCAATTATCAAATCTTTATTCATATAGTTCATCCTGTTTGCACAGACAAGTGTGAGAAAAGAAAGCTCTGCCTTGGGGTGGAGGCAAAACACCTTTGTCTCAACTTTAACCCTGTGTAGCCATTGATATGTCCAGCTATGGCTTTATTGTAAAGAAGAAGTCACCACTTAGCTTCATTTTTACCTCAAGCTAAGAAAAGGTATAGACATGTAATGTTCACAAGTCAGATGTTGTTCAAAATCTTCTTGAATGATTTTGCAAAGGTATTAGCTGAATAGGCATCAGACAAAGTCACAGAAGAAAAGTTTGCAAGTTTGATTAACCGACTCAGCCAAACCACACCCCATAGTTTAAAGTATAATTGATTATCACTTGAAAGTACGTAAAAGTTCGTCACACACTTCTATTATTGCATTTAGTAAGATAGCGACCGACACTTAATTAATCCCAAGGCCCCTCACGGTGTAATACTACTTCAAAAATGCATAGTTGCTACTCTGACTGAAACTTTAAAACTTTTCTATGCCTACATCTTGCCAACAAGGTAGCACAGTAGTGCTCTAAGGAAAAACTGACTGGCCGATTGAGCTACATGTTATCACTCTCGTGATTCCTGAAAGACTGCTCTTACATCTTGTCACGCTCACAGTTTCTGGGCGACTGACTGAGCTAGCTGCTACTGCAAACAAGGAAAGTTCTAGTACTCATGGACCATGGGAAGCTGCAAAGCTATCGCTTCACATGAGAAGCTTCTGGAAAGCTGATCAGGTATCAAATCTCAAGTCAGAAAGGGTCATCATCTAATTTTGAACTTGACAACTAAAATAATCCTATCTCTCTGAAATTTTGTAAATGGCTAGATTTTGTAGTAAATTTCAACTTTAGTTATTATAAAAAAAAATTGTAACTTTAATAGTTTAGCTGAAAATAAATAATTATGATACGAATTTTTTGAATACCACTGCAGGCACATACTTAAAATTGATGCAAAGCAAAATACTATCTTTAAAACTGGAAAGATCTGCTTTCTAGCTTGAATTAACATAGTGACTAACTATTGAAATGAAATACAATACTATCCAATCTAACTCAAGGTTCTGAGAATAAAATTTGGTTACACAGTTACAAAATTTATAAGATACCTGACACAAGTCTACGATGAGTGATGTATTTCCAGTCATGCATTGCTTGCCATTGATCTTCTGAAATGAGGGTGATGGATTGGGTAATAGTCCAGGGAACTCTCTTGCTCCTTGAATCAAATTCCCTTAAAGTTATGTGAATCAGAATTATAAATGGCATGAGAATTTAGAAGGTAGCAGGAAGACACTACATTAAAACCCCAAAGTATATCCTGAGGATATATTGACTTCTCAAATTACATGTAGAATGATCAATTCTTCTTGGTAAAATATTCCGTACTTAAAATAGTTCCCAAATCATATCCAGGTAATGCTTCTCAGGCAGATGCCATCAGTATTGATGGAAATATTATAATATTTTAAGTGTAGAATCTTAGTTTTCTGAAAAGAAAGATAGGTTAAATAATTTAATGAGGGGGATAGAATGAATTATTTCAGTTAGTGGCATTAAACAGAAAGATGTGCAAGATTTCTGGTTTGGGGAATATATATTAATTAGTTTACAAGCTGTAAATAGAGTTACATGTATGGGATTTGAAATGTACAAGAGATTAGGAAAATATATGGGTTACTATGAATAGTTTAATGACAGGATTATTTTGATAAGGATAGAAACTATGGTTGCACTAACCACATCAATAAAAAGTTATATGTGAATACCACATGCTTTATAAGTATACACATAGAAATGTACAGTGTGTGCATGTCAGTATGAGCTAGATTATATCATGGTAAAACAGAGTTTTAGAATGCAGAGTATAGCCAGCAGGTGATATAGACACAAACCAAAATCTAATTGGTATGAAGTGAAGACTGAAATTGAAGAGAATAACAAAGCAATGCATGTTAAAACAGGTTTGAAGTAAATAAATTTAAGAAATATCAAGTGTGAGAGAGATTTGCAGTGATTGTAGATATTGGACTAAGGAAAACCATGAAAGAAATTCAGCTGAAGAAAAAAAGAAACACAACAGATATAAAAATAAATGTTGTAAAGAAACATTAGCATTAAGGACAAAGCCACTGAAAAAACCTTGGTTCATGGAAAAAATTCTGGAGTTGCTGAATCAGAGGAGATGACACAAAAATGCTCAATATATCTTGAAAATCAGATAAACAGGCAATGCCAGAAAGACTACAAGAAAAGTGTGAAGAAATAGAGGAAGAAGTAGTCATCATGTAAAAGCAGCTTGTAAGAGAATCATTAAGAATTTTGGAGAAATGAGGCCTTAGCGACCAATATACAACAACAAAATAATCACATATGGCTTTTTCAGCCAGCTACGATTTCACAATCATTCCACCCCTGAATTGGTGGGATCTTCAGTTTAACATGGAATCTGAACAATATAACATACAGAAATACCTCATAAGATCAAAAATAACTTGTAAAAGTTCCTTACCCTACTGGGATTTGAACTGGAAACCAGACTCAGCACTTCTGAAGGCGAGAGCTCTAACCACTGAGGGATTGGCCCACTCTCAAATGTGTCATTGCAGTGGCTTTTACATGCTATGCACCTGTCTGTAACCATTCAATTAGTTTTCAAAATTCCATGTCAAAGTATATTATTTATACAGAAAAAACTATCCTGTCCATTCTGATGTCAAACAGGATTTCCATGTCAAATTTCATTAAGATTGGTTAAGCTGTTTACCCACGAAAACATAAAAAACAGACATGGTTACTTTCACGTGTATAATATTAGTATAAATTAGTGTAGATAATACACAAACTGACTCTGAGAGAAACAAAGCCTTAATGACCAATATAGCATACAAAATTGAAGGCGTATGGCATTATTCGTTCACCTACGATTTGTCAAGCATTCCACCATCAAATTGGTGGGATCCGCAGCTTAACCTGGAATACAAACAACGGAATGTACAGAAATGTTTCATACAACCAAAAACAACTCTTAAAAATTCCTGACTCTACTGGGATTTGAACGCAGGACCAGACTCATAACTTCTGAAGCCAAGAGCTCTAACTACTGTGCCTCCAGCCCACTCTATACCATGGCATTGCAGAGGCTTACACATCCAATGCGTTTGTCTGTCAACGTTAAGTTAGTTTACAAAATTCCATGTCAAAAGATATGATATATATAGAAAAATCTACCTTATGTCCTTTCCAATTTCAAATAGGACTTCCTTTTAAGTGTTATGAAGATTGGTTATGCTGTTTACCTGTGAAAATGTATCAAACACACAGAGAGACATAGACAGAGAGTCAGAGTCAGTTTTGCATTTATAATATTGGTATAGATTAGGACACATAGTATACAAACTGACTGTGAGAGAAACAAAAACTAAGCGACCAATATACCATAAAAAAGTAAAGGTGTACAGCCTTGTTTTTCCACCTACAATTTGCCAAGCATTCCATGCGTGAATAGATGTGATCTACAGTTTAACATGGAATCCAATCAACAAAATGTACAGACATGCCTCATATGATCAAAAACAACTCTTATAAATTCCTAACCCCACTAGGACTTGAACCTTGGATCAGACTCATAACTTGTGATTTCAATAGCTCTAATCACTGACTCACCTGTCCACTCTGTGAGGTGGTATTACACGGAGTTACACATATCATGCGTCTGTCTTTCACATTCTATTAGTTTTCAAAATTCCATGATAAAGTATATTATTTATGCAGAAAAAATTATCCTATGTCCTTTCTGCCACCAAATAGGATTTCCTTGTCAAATTTCATAAATATTGGTTTAACCTTTTACCTGTGAAAATATAACAAATAGATTTACTTCCACATTTATAATATTAGTGTAGATAACAATCAGGTGCCTATTATAAAATTAGAGAGTTGTGAAGGACCAGCATCAGTTAACTGTTTATGACAAAAGGTTGTAGGCTGTTCTAATTAATACTAAACTTGTATGTCAAGGAAACAATCAAGTAAGCAAGATAAAAATTTGAATTTGGCATAAGTGTCAAAATATAAATAATCTGTATACTGCAGTTTCCTGACATCTTTGTTTTGTTAGCTGAAAGAAGTGAGGATAAGAAGAAATTACTGAATGCCGTTAGTAAAACTGTGGAAGATGATTTTGAATTAAATATAAACCCAAGCATAACAAGAGTAATAAAATATAGTAGAATCATTGATGAAGCAGAAAATAAGATCAAATTTTATAGGAGAGGTAAGTTAATATTGAATTTATTATGTAAAATTACAATCAGGGGTGAAGCAAGAATGATTTTAAAATCATAATAGCACTAGCAAAGAGAGCCTTCAAAATAAAATAAAAAGGGAGAGAAAGGTTGTAAGACTTAGATGTGCACTGGGGTTGGTGCACAACCTTGCATCTTAACTGTGATCGTGCAAACCTAATGAGTTGCAGTACTGACTAAGCTCTTAACACAGTCGCCACCGTAGTTTTATCCAAGAAACTAGGGAAAGGTGATAGTTCAATGATGAAAGTTCACTTCTGATATGATGAGTATATTCTTCAAAATGTTACAAAGTCAAAGTACTGCACAGGCAATCAGACAACCTTTCCAAATTTATTTTACAGATTCGACTGACCAATCGAGCACGACCGAACCCCACGCTACCACGATTTCTTAGCTACATGAGTTCTTCAATTAAAGCTTCTCCCATGATAACAAAGTTTCTACCAATGTTAAACAAACTAGCAGTTCGCCACGCCATGAGCCCAGAGCTGGCCACCTTACTACATAATGCGTCTACATTGACTAACTGCTGCTTCTAGAGTAGGGCGAGCTTAGGCTATGGAGGGGGTATATATAGGATCGCCTCTTCTTGGACTGTGAGAACTTCCTTATCTTGACTTTCCCAGGGATTTGATACGATAGCTGATCAGTTTCTGACAAATGTTACGAATCTAATTTGATCATGACAGTAAAAATAATTCTAGCTCTCTGAAATTTTGGTAGCAGCAAGATATTATTACAAACGTCAAATTACGTTATTATAAAAAAATTTGTAACTTTAATAGTTTAGCCAGAAAAGAGTCGTAAAGATGTGATTGCCATAACTTCCGAAATGTTGCTCCTATCGAGCTAAAACAAATTTAATTCTACTCTCCTATTGCTCACCTATACTCTGATATTGAATAAAGAATTTTACCTATTTTTGAAAGTGGTCTAAAACTCGAAAATAAAATTTAATGTCTTGAAATATTTCGAATATCGATTTGAAAATAACTCTAAACGAATTTTCCTCATGAAAAACTAGTGCTGTAAAAATTTGGAATCTCTAAGTCTATTCCCCGATTTATTACGAATTTTTATAAATTTCACTCCTGGCGAATGCCGAGCAATTGCATCATTTTGTCCAAGCGCTTACTCGCGCCAAAACCCACTTTATTTTACTACTATTAAATGCTTTTATCTTTTGAACAGAACATTTCCAGAAATCTTTAATTTTAAATAAACTTTATCCTGAATATAATTTCTCTTCATAAATCCCGAAAAAGACTGAAATTTCGAACTTTTACCTGAATCACATGTCTGGCTATATCAAATTATATTCAAAAACAATCTTTAGACTGCATGAATCTTTCTAGAATTTTAATATGTTATTTAAACTGAAATTATGATTCTTTCTATCGATCACTTGATTTCTTAACTGTTTTCTGATAGCTAAATACTTCGAGTTTAGAGTGGAAAATTACGTGATAAAATTCTAAACCGGCAAATCACTTTTAAACATGATCAGACTCTAAGTAGGATCTTTTGACAACAAAATTAATAATCTTCTGGCTATCTATTTACCTAAACATCTTTTGAACTAAAGAAATATATTGATTTAGCGAAATTAAGTGAAAGTCAAATACTACATATTCAAATCTGAGGTTAAGTTTCTTAACAGCTGTTTAAATGAATTTAACTATTGAATTTACTGTCAACACTTGAATAAATGCTTAAATAGGACATATTACTGGGAATTATTAGCAAAATTAACTATAAAAATGGCTTTAAAATGATGGTCCCATATACTTCAACTGAACTCGCTATCTCAGCAACTAATTTCGTTATGCGAAATTCTAAGATGTGTTACAAGGGATAAATCTTATAGCTACAAATATTGACTTACGAATCAGAAAAAAAGTTTCTAAAACTGTATATTAAAACAAATTATGGACCTTAAGGTTGGACTACTGGAATTCCAGAAAGAATGAAAATTGACATATATAAAACGTATGCTATAGAAGGATATTGAAATTTAAGTGAAGAGATGAAGCATCAAATGAATATGTTTTGGAAATGATGAGTGAGAAGAGAATTATGTGGAGGAGTCTCACAGAGTGCTAAATTAGTCCAGTTATGAGCGGAAGTGCGTAAGGCAATGCGTGATGCATTTAAAGACTTCCAAGCCAGGAATTTATCCAAAGATCTTATTACTGATCCAAAAAAGTTCTGGTCATATGTCAAATTACTACGAGGCTCTCATAAGGTTATGCTCTCACTGATTAAATAAAATGGGGAATTATCTGAAACTAGCGTAGAGAAAGCAGAAATCTTGAATAATATATTTAAAAAAGCTTTTACAACAGAAAACTCAAAAGGAGATTCCGACATTTTCCAATCATACCAACTAAACTATGAATGATCTCGTTCTTGATGTCAAGGGAATAACTAAACTGCTTATGAATGTAAAAACCAATAAGGCTCCCGGACCAGACGGTATTCCTACAAGATTCTACTCCAGGTACGCAAAGGAAATTGCACCATATTTGATGAAATTATATGCTGCCTCCTTAGATCAAGGAAAAATACCAGCTGAATGGAAGACCACCGTCGTAAGTCCAGTGTTTAAAAATGGGAATGTTAATGATCCTCAAAATTATAGACCGATCTCGTTAACATCAATATTTTGTAGGAATTTAGAACACATCATATATTCAAATGTCATGCGGTTTTTGGATGAAGACGAGCTTTTAAACCCAAATCAACATGGATTCAGAAAAGGCCGATGCTGCGAAACACAACTTGCACTTTTAATTCACGACTTGTGCCGTATTATAGATAGGCAATCCCAGTTTGATAGAGTTCTATTAGATTTTAAAAAAGCTATTGACACTGTGCCTCACACTAAGTTACTTAGGAAACTTCGTGGCTACGGCATATCTAGACAAATATGTGACTGGGTTGCAGACTTTCTGAAGGGCAGAACTCAGTGTGTAGTTCTCGACGGTGAGCGTTCATCATTTACCGAGTTGAGGTCCGGGGTTCCCCAGGGAAGCGTGATAGGGCGTCTGTTGTTTCTTATATACATTAATGATTTGTGTGACATAATAAGGGGGATGAAAAGATTATTTGCTGATTATGCTATTACTTATTGTGAAATCAAAACCAAGGAAGACTATGCTTTGTTACAAGACGATATTATGAAAATAATTGCATGGTGTAAAGACTGGCAGTTGGAGTTAAACGCTAAAAAGTGCCAAGTCATGCATGTCAGTAAAAAGGTGACACCATTCAGCTCTGAATATACAGTTAATGGTACTGTCCTTAGAACAGTAGATTCCGCTAAATACCTAGGGGTAAGAATTCGTAATAATTTGTCGTGGAATGAACATATCGAGAATGTAATTGGGAAAGCAAATCGTATGCTCTGATTTCTAGGTTGTAATTTAAAACAGTGCACTCCGGAAGTTAAATCGATTGCTTATAAGTCACTAGTGTATCCTCACTTAGAATATTGTTGTTCTGTATAGGGTTCCCATCAAAAGGGGTTAATGGAGGCATTAGAGAAAGTCCAAAGAAGAGCCACCCAATTTGTGACAGTATATATAGTTGGAGGGAAAGTGTAAGTGTGATGTTGAAGGAGTTAGGTTGGGAAGACCTGGAGCACCGAAGGCGTTGCTGTCAACGGAAGCTAATTGAAAAATTCGGGACTGACATATTTCAGAATGACAGCAAACAAATATTGCTGCCAGCAACATTCGTATCTTGGAATGACCGTGAAAATAAGATAAGAGAAATCAGGGCCAGAACTGATTCGTTTCTGTATTCATTTTTTCCACGAGCGATTAGGGAATGGAATTGAAAGGATTTACCCGGCGACTAAACTTAAAACCCGACAGGAGTAGCTTTCGATAAAGCTCTCCAGCCATCCTGATCTGGGTTTTCCATGGTTTTCCCAGATTACTCCATGTGAATGCTTGGATGGTTCCTCACAATAGCCCATGGGCACCTCATGCCATATCCCGTATATCCCATCCAAACTATCAACCTTTCGGATAGGTGCAATGCACCCTCTGCCACACACTTTTAGTGAATCACGGAGTAATAGTTATAGTAATAGCAATAGAGTGAAGAGATGGTGAACCACATTTAAGTCATATAGGAATGGCATTTACAGTTGAAAAAATGAGCTACAGAGGAAGAAAATGATTAAAATATATAAAGCATATATTTGAGAATATTGGTTGTAGAATGTATGTTGAGATGAAAAGGTTTGCTCAATAGGAATAAATAGAGTGTCTGCCAAATGAAGGAATTAGCTTCCCAGAGCCGATAAGAGGGAATAATTTTAAAGCCTTTAACCCTTTGACTGCTTTGACGCGTTAACGCGCGTGGCTACTACTGCGCCCAGGTGCTCCAGACGTGTATACACGCGCCGCCTTGCCGCTCTGTCTCTGCTCCAGACGTGTGTACACGTGCCGCCTCGCCGCCCTGTCTGTACTCCAGACGTGTTAACACGCTAGCTTCTTAGCGGCCTGGCTATGAAGCCATATTTCCACCCAGGGTGGTTAGTTGTTTTCCTCATTCAGCCCTTGAGCATTGGTAGCTGCGATCTAATTTGTGTTGCTCTTTTCCTTTTTGTTTTCGCTGAGAAAATGGCATACAGTCATTATTTTTTTTAACTGCTTAACGTCTCTTAACAGCGAGGTTTTTAGAGATGTTAAAGAATGGGGGGCAAGGAATGGTAAGGAATTCGGCTATGGCCTTTTGAAGGAAGCATCCCGGCATTCACCTGGAGTTATTTGGGGAAACCATGGAAAACCCAAATCTGGATGCCCAGATGGGGATTTGAACCATCGTCCTCCCGAATACGCCGTCGTGTTTGTACCGCGGAAGAAATCATGGAGATTATTACTAGAAGCGACAGTGAATATAATCACTTTAATATGGATGACAGTGATAACCCTTCGACAGGATCTCGATGTAATTTTCCTAAGCTGTGTACATCAGCTAGTGGAAAATGACCATTTTTCAGAGTTTGAAGCTACAGATTGTTCGAGCGAAATGTGTGGAAAAAGAGAATGCTTTAGTGACGTGTTTGACAGCATGTGCTTGTCGATTAAGCTGCAGGACACAAGTGTGGATTACGTTAACATTCCAGCAGTTTGTCATTTTTCCTGATATTTCTAACGGAATATCATATGATATCTAATGCTGATGAGACCAACAGATATGCGAGAATCAATTCACACTATATTTTCACTATGAAGTGGTTTCAAAACTTTAGATGTTATATTAACTGTATTTATTTTGTATCTGCGGTTTCAAATCGCAGAGCGACAGCAGAAGAACTCCACACACAACGCTCCAGATGTATTCAGCACACAGCGGTCCGGTCAAATGCGGCATTCCAGCGCAGGTAAATAGCTTAGGCGTAAACAAAGCCGCACTCAGCGAGGGCTCGGCCGGCCGAACCGTAGCAGTTAAAGGGTTAATATTTTAAATAAAGTATATTAGCATAAACTGGATATTAAAAGATTCTTCAAGTCAAAATAAAACCATACAAACACAATAAACTAAAGTTGAAAAACCTAATTGTAAGGAAAACTATACAAACATTCTCACAGGTACTACAGGAAAAGATAAACATTTTGAGGTAACATTTATATAGTCTGAAAATTTTATTAAAGATGGTAGAGCAATTTGAAAGCATATTTGCCGTATGTTTGGGATGATTCAATCTGCAGCAACTGTAGAATTCTGGAGTGTAATGATATTAATACACCTATTTAAATAGATAAACTAAATTTAACTATGGTAATATATTTTCAAGACCCACAAACATATTCAGTCTGTAAAGAAATCCTAAATACAGTTTTTAGAGGGATAAAGTATGCCAACTAATAAAATAAATAGAAAGATCAACATATGACCAAATGATTGCCAAAATTAAGTAGAACAATAATAACATAACAGCTTAAAGTTAAAATAAGGATTAAAAGGTGTGAAATGGAATTTTTGTGTCTGAGTTCATGAGTGACATCATTGTCGATGTGTGACGTCATTTGTTATGCTGTAAAATATGTTTAAGAAAGAGAGATTTTCTAAAAGTAAACTAAACATCAGGAAGTAGAGCATTATATTGAATTAAGCATGATATAAATTTTATTTGAAAATATATTCAGATAAACAAGTAATAACAAATAGAAGGAATTGAATAAAATGGATTTGAAATACCATAAAAGTAAATTATTGTTACAGCTTAAATAGAAATAGCTGCAGAACAATTTTTACAACAATTTAAGTAGGGAAGAATATTCACACTGCTCAGACAGATAACTCTATGAGGAGATAAAAAAAAGCCATTAAAATTACAAACAAATAACTAATATAGTTATCCATAACACTTCAGGAATAATCAGCTACTAAACAAAACAATTTATGAATAAATTTACATCAACATAACGTTCTCAAATAACGTATTCTTCAAAATGTGAGAGTTTTAGGGAGATTTGATTTAAAATAGGGACAAAGATTTCTAAAGTTGTTACATTCTCACAATTGTAGAATATAAATAAGCAACCATCTTGAACTTCATGGCAGTTTTTTTTTTCCAAACATCCTCCATGCTAGTTGATGTCCCAATTAGATTTTTAGTTGGACTTGCAAAATTTTCAAACATGTAACTTTGGAGAGACAATATAATTTGACAAAAGTGAAACTGACAAATTTTCCTGATATTCAACCTCAGTGACCAAATTTGAAATTAATTAAATGAAAATTGAACTTTAGGGGCCTACTATAAATTTTTGTGAATGTTTGGGGATTTTGTAAAATTATTTAAGAAGAATCATAATTGAATGTTGTCATGTATCTTATAAATTTTGTAACTGCAAAACAAAATTTGTTCTCAGAACCACGAGGTAGATTGAATAGTATTGCACATCATTTTTGAAGTTAGTTACTATATTAATTCAAGCTAGAAAGCAGATTTTTACAGTTTTGAGATAGTATTTTCAATTGGAACTCAAGCATTCATTCTCCTGGAGTAATATTTCGAAAATTCCTAATAAATCGAGGATAAAAGTTAGAGACTTAAAGTTCAAACAGTAACCATTTTTAAATCTGTTGATTTGATTAAAGCTACCTTCAAGTTGATTGCTTTAATAACTTCTTATATATTAATTAGTTAGATTCAGTTTTTTGGTTTCCAAATTTTATTTCACCTTTTGATAATAGTAAACATGCATTGCTTAATAGAAAACAAAAGAGTAGCTCTTTAGGTGTAAAATAAAATTTATTTCAGTTTAGTAACTACAAAATTGTGAAAGTTGTTAACAGGTCTTGTGAATCGCATTAAAACAATTTTTTTCGAGCAAACTATTAAAGTTTCAGAATTTTTCATAAGGATTAAAGTTGACACTTTTTATAAAATCTTGCGATTCTCAGAATTTCAGAATAATAGGAATCTTATTCTTATTTCCATATTGAAAAGTTTTAGATGGAATGGAAATTTGAAAGTGTAATGTAGCTATAGTGTCTGCCAACCAGCTGAGAAAGTGATTAGAGAGAAATAAATATTCTTAGCCTTATTCTGATACTGTACAGTTTTAGATGGAATCGAAAATTAAATGAAATATATCTTCTAAGCCAAATGGCTGGTCATTATATTTACAATTTGTTACATTCACTTCTCTACAGATATTAGAATTCAGAACATATATAAATTCACTCATTTAACTCGTGCATTAATAGGAAGTACATTTAACTATGGAAATAACTTTCCAGAATAGTCAGTAATACAAACATACAATTCCCTGACAAAATACATGAGCAAATGGTACTGTAGCTCACTCTTCATTACTGTTGTAACAGTTTCCAGGGTTGTGATTAAAACTTCATTACAATTTAAAACTATTATGTCTCAAGTAATAGTGAAACAGGAAAAACTCCTCTCTACAAGAGTCAGTATGGACTGGAACACATTCTTCTTATCATAATCTTATGTAATTCACTTGCAATACCATCCTATCTAATATGCAACATTTGCAGCTTAAGGTTTTTGAAAACAGTCTACAAATAATCTAAATTAGCCATCAGTTACAGCATCAGTTACAGTAATAGTACTGTTAGTAATAACAATGACAACAATTATAAAAGTATGATGTGTGGCAGGACACAAAGGATGTAGAATCAGGAATTAACAAAAATGGGAATAGTCTCACTACAACAGTCAGCAAGACAACAATGAAATCACGCATTCATAGATGGGAAAAAAAATTCCTTAAAAATTTTGAATAAATATCTTTTATTGGCAGAAGAAGATGTTAAGAACCTCAGGGCTATTTAATGCATGCTGCTTTCTGTCCGCAAAGTGGCTGTACCAAAAGCAACTATGTACTAATAACAGAAGTGGTTATATATATTCAAATAAAAAATGTCTTATGTATTAACTTTTTCTAGATACAACAATAATTCTGTTACAGCAGCTGCAGAAGACAAGAAAAGACAAAGTTGTTGTTTACTGGGTGAGTTATCTGGAAAACTGTCAAAGAGTTTTAATGTTCACTCAAGACGAAAGAATTGCAAGTCACATTAGAAGTAAAATTGATGCAGAAAAGAGCAATCTTGAAGTTTTTGTGTCATTATGCGGTCTGGGGATATCTGTGGTGAGTAAATGCTTTTTGATTTAATCTTACCAAGATGCTAACAATGTGTTTATAATCTTGCAGTAATAAGCAATCTGGTGTTAGATATTGTTTGATTATACAAGAATATTTTCTCTGGTGTAAAATGAATATTATTTAGTATGTAAGTACTATTATGAGATATTATGAGATCAAATTAATTCTGAATTTGAGGGCTTTATAACACTGCATATATTATATTTTTCTATATATTTTTTTGCAGTCTGCTATAAAATCCAAAATTCCATATCATTACTGAATTTACTTAATGTTCAAACTTTGGATAAATTCTAGGGCACGGAACATAATGTGCATAAAAAAGAACTGGCATATCTTAGTGTCACAGATTCAGCACCTGTTTGGGAAGTCATGGTGTCACACAAATGGAAAGCGCTGACTCTTGAACTAAGTTCTTGGATTGAAGACAAGTGGAAGCATGATCAGAAGAAAGCTCAAATGAAGGATTATGTTCATGCAAGTATTTCTTGAACTGAATCCAATTGTTCTTGTATCCGAAATACACATTGATTTGTTAGGCTTTTCTTTTAATTCACCTTATGATTTGTTCTTAATTTTTTTGCAACTTAAAAAGGGCATGTTTTATTTAAGTATAGGATCACAACTTTAGTGTCTACCATTTTAATCAAAGATCATTTGTGTGTAGGTTGACTTTGAAAAGATGCAGATGACCAAACCCTTTTTTGGTGACCTGAGAAGACGATACAATCCAGGAATATGGCTACAGCATCGAAAATCTGACCAGCAGAGTTATTTAAATATTAAAATACATAGATTCCAGGTAAAATTAATTTCTTTAGTTATTTAAATTGTGTGTTAAAGGTTTCAAGTAATAATAATGATAGTAACAATAATAATGATCATTTAGAAATTAATTGTGGGATTAGTCAAATAGTTTCACTTCTGTTCTGTAGCACTATTAATATAGGTTTTTCTATATTTATTGTATATTTTTTTATAATTTTCATCATTTTTATATTAATACCATGGGTCTTATCTTAGAACAAAATAAGGATATTATTTTTTTTTTTAAATCTGCCCAGTCAACTATCAATTAAATTTATATTTTTCAGTTGGACAATCAGTTGCAAGAGGCAATATTCCCAACAATACTTTTCCCCAGTCCAGTACCTCAACATATCATTCGTCGTATTGGTGTAAAGCCATGCATTAATTTGACTGTTATGAAACGATATCACGCTGCACATAACCAAGACATTTATAAGTAAGTACAATTTCAAAATAATTTTGATAGGAAACAAAATATCTGAAACTAAAGAAATGGTAGTATATGTTAGGCAAAGGGAAGAGCGTTTGTTATGAGCAATTTTTTATGTGTAAGAGAAATAATTTCTTTACCAATTAGTTTCTATTATCCATAATTTGCAACAGTAATAACATATCTTAAGTGAATACACATTCAAAAATTATATTTTTCTCTCAAATACTTGGTATAATCAGTTGGCTGAATTTATTATAAGTGGCCGCTGCAGAATTAGTGGTACATACAGAGGTCTCACTGAAGTTCAGATTAATCTTAATAATTGGTAAGAAAGTTAGTAGAACTATAGCTTGAATGATGTCTTTATGATGGTTATGAATAGCAAAAAAAAAAAAAAAAAAAAAAAAAAAAAAAAAAAAAAAAAAAAAATTCAAGTAGTATGGCACCTTATTTCTGGTGTTTGCAGGTTGTGATACAAATGTACTCAATGTTTTTACAGTCCTTTCTTCCATCATCAACAAGTATATGGATTTCTGCAGGTCAGCAGAAAGAAACTTATTGTGCTGGCTATCATAGGACAGAAATCATGGGAGTTTTCTGTTATTGCTGTTAAGTGCTTCTCCATCAATACATTGTTTCCCAATTCCCTTTTCTCAGCCTATAAATAAATAATGATATATCTGTGACTATTGATGGCGAGATTGAAAATTGATTTCCCTACCTTCCCAAATGATTACATTTGGTATTGGATTATGTATGATTTAGATCTGGTAGGAAATGTTGTTTTTGTTGACAACCTAGCATCTATTTGTTAATCAGATACCAGTACTCTTAAAATGTTTATGAAAACAAAATCTTGTCTTTAATAATGGTATGTTACTCCTCTGGCAGTCATTTAAATTTTAGTGTAATTAATTCAGTGCAGTTTAACAGTCAAGTCTCCTGATTTTCATGTAAATTTTCAGAAATTATCAGTTGTCATTACTTACAAATTAAATCACTGTTATATGTAAGAACTGTATAATTTTGACTGAATATTTTCAGATATCAACTAATCCTAACAATCTGTTCATTTTTATTGTACTCCAGGTGTTCAAAAGAGCCTTGTTCCAATAGTGGCAAGTTAGGTAGTTACAGCACATTCATCGCAATGTCAGCTTCTCAGTGTAGATAGAAACAGTTAGTTTAAGCCACCGACTAAAACAATTTTCCCCACAGTTCTGAATGTGCTTTTCTAAATTATCATGTTTGTTTATGTTAAAGGTTATATAATCATTACCTTCCAATCTGAAGTAATTTTCAAACCAACACCATCAGCTGGTCAGTTTATATGTTTGTATTTTTTTTTTTTTTTTTAGCACTACACATAAAAAAAAGTTGATTGTTACATCGTCAGTTGCTTGTGAACTGTCTCCCATGTTGATAGGAGTCAAGTTCATATTGAATAATGCACTAATATTTTATACTACAAGTTAAAAGAGCTTAGAATAAGTGCATATCCAGCAACTTCCATTTCTCTTGTCATTATTTTGGGAACATAATGTTAACTAATGATGATGCAAACTGAAGAAGATATGGAAATGCCTGGCAGACATATGTGAGGCTTATTTAGAGGATGGGACAATGATGGGTGTTAATTGAAGTTTTAGCAACAAGACATGGAAGGGAGGAAAAGTCTGTACATATATAGGTTGTATGTGCCAGGGATTTTTTACGTAGTAAAGGAATCATATACCAAAGGAAAGCAATTTCAAGAGATGAATTGTGCATTAATTGTAAGTAAATATGTAGCCAGTTGTAGCAGGTATTAGACAACTTGCTCTATGCTGGGGTTATGGATATAGCAATGTCTAAACTGTGATCGTGCCTGCTACCTTAACAGATTCTTCTTTTTGGTTGCCAATACCTTCTGATAACCACAAGAGATAAAGGTATTGTTCGTAAATAAGATGCACTATAGGCTTTGGTTGAAATTTTAAAACTGTTATATCATTCAAAAGTTCATTACATTGTTTGGTACCAGTTAAGGTAAGACATCAGACTCCTATCCAAAAATATACTCGACTGCAGATTGAATGATTCAAACACAATGTAAACAGCCTTCAATGATACCACAAAAGGTAGAAATCTTATAAATTCATTGCTAGCTTATGATTGCATCAACCTGGTTTCAAAGTTAGGGAACTCTTTGTGATTTGCCCGTGTTCACTCCCGATTGCCCACACAATGCAGAAGCTTACATTACACCCAACCAGTCACTTCAATGTCTGCCGAAATACTGCCCTGCCAATATGGCAGATCCTCTCCTTTTATTTACAATGCAGCCTACTGTGAAATTTAGTGGGGCTGTGTGTAAAACTCATCCTTACTTTATTTCCAATCACTCTTAAAATTTTACACATTGTAGAGCATACTTTAAATGTTAAATTTTATTCTGTGAGTCTTCCTCCTAAATGAGATTGTTCCTGAGATAAAAATTCCAGAAGTTGTGAAAGCTTAAATTTGTCATCATCCCTACAGTTCTTATGTCTGTAAGACAGTTCTGCTATCATAATGTTCTATGAAAAATTACCTAAATTTGGTGTGTGTTATAATTCTATTTTCCTATTATTTGATATTGAAAATGACTTTTAGATTATGTTGTGTAATCAGCCAATCTTTGACATTTGATATCTTTTAAACTACTGGTCCTTTTAAGATGAGACTTGTTTTAAACTTCTGCATTTTTAATTCCCTGTCAGATGGTGGCGGTTTCTAATGTCATCTTATCTCCTTTCAATTGTGTTGTGTTGTGCGGCCAGCATAAAATCTACTATAAAGATTTTGTGATGTCAGATGGATGCTTGGCCACCATCTGTCTTCTTTTCATTCTTTTTGAGTTATTATATCTATTATAACTATGCTTTGAACATGTTTAGATTTAACAGCATACATTTAAATTTTTCCTGAGATATGTAGTGTTTGTGGTTACATATTATGTTCAATTCTAAATTTTATTTTATTCCTTCACAAAAATGATGCTTCTAGTTTATCTACCGACTCTATTTTACTATATAATGTGCAATTCTGTTTTTCTGATTCTGTTGGGTTATAAAGCTATGCTGTGAGACAGTTAACTTCTTAGGAATTTGTTTGCACACACTTTTATGCTTGTCGTCGGGAAATAATTTGTGTTTTTGCAGTTAAAAAAGTTAAATTTTATCTCGTAGGTTAGTGAAAAAGTTGAAGAATATCATATTCTAGTAGTATGAGTGTCAGTGATGCATTTTACTTTTTTATTATTTCATAAATGTTAGATACAGTGTTCCGTGGCTTTTGTTTACATCCGTTTTACTGTCTAGTATCAATATTCTTGTTATAGCATAACAGAGTTTCATCGTAAGTTTGTTTTGGCTGCATTAGTTTGGATTTGCAGTAAATTGTGAGTTATTAAGTGATAGTGAACTGTTTTTTAAGTAGAAAATCAGTACAGTGTAAACAAGTTTTATTTGTTTACATTTGAGGTTAGGTCAGAATCAGAGTTCTAGGGTGTCAAATTTCATTGTAATTGTTTAAAAAGTTCTTTTGGTATCATGTGTTTGTTTTGTTGTAAGTCTAGTAGTTGATAAGTGCTTTAATTCATATTTCAGAAAAGTTTCGAGTGATTACATAGTATATTATAGTATATATGGTACTTTTACTTTTCTTTGGCAACTGAAACACATGTAGTAAATGTTTCAAAGTTTTTTCTCCTACGTTCTTAAGTTTTTAAAGTATTTTAAAAGTAAACATTTTAAAGTTTTTATTCTCCTAAGTTCTTAAGTTTTCCTGAAAGTATTGTAATGGATTCTAAGTGTGGAAATTGCCAAGACCAGTAAGAGAAGGAGTGATGTGCCAGGACTGTGGGTGCTGGTTTCGCTGTAGGTGCAGCGATGTCTAACAGTGACTATTGTATCAGTAATGCATGGAACTGTCACTCCTGCAGAATTAATTATCAGGAGCAGCAGATACTGAAGCTCCAGTCAGATTTGGCATCTGCAGAGAGGGATTTAAAGGCCTTGAAGACAGAAAACTCTGTTCTTTGGCTTAGACAGAACAGTGAGTAGAGAAAAGTCAACTCTGGCAGAAGAGGTAGGAGACGCTGTCTGTCTGATGGTTTCCAGCTGGAGACGTCCAATGTGTTTTGGCCATTGGAGGATCTAGATGGTGACTTTGAGGACCGTCAGGTTGGACTGAACAATCTGGGATCTTGTAAAGTAAAAGGGAGAACTTTTCAAGGGGTATATAAATGTAGGAAGGTACTGTTACTTGGAAGCAGTCATGGGAGGGGAATCAGTGAGATGTTTCAGTCTGACTTGGGCCAGATTATGAAGTCTGCAGTATTTTCAAACCAAATGCAGATCTTGGAAGTGTTGTAGCAAATGTGGAAGACTTAGGGAAAGATTTATCAAAGGAGGATTGTATTGTAATTGTGTGGAGACCAGGAAATAGTTTTGATAAGGACCTCGATTATTCAATTGAGGAAGACATTGCTCACATTTCCAGGAAGACATGTCACACGTATGTGTGATTTGTGGGTTTGCTTGAGTGTTATGATAAACCCTGGATGTGGCATACCATTAGGCGTACAAATGAATCATTATAAAGGGTTCTCTGGAAGCAAGCAAATTCACACATTGGTTGATAGATGTGGCCTACATTGGTAGGGACAGTTATACTTGCTATGGACTCCATCTGAATTTCAGAGGTAAAAGGAAGCTTTCACTTCCTATTGCTGAAGAGATCAGAGGATGCTAGGTGAGTGAAAGAGGTATTCCTGTTATAAGTGGTATTAAGTCACAGCCTTTTTTTAGGGTAAATAAAATATATGTATTAAGATTGTAAGGGGAAAAAACCACATACCGGGGTAGAAGTATAGGTTTAATCACCTTAACTAACCTCCAATTCGAGTTTGTTTGTGGAATGGTACTGACTTCGTGCAAGACTAAGGTACTTACCGTAAATTTCGCTTATTTCTGCAATTTACCGCTAAAGTGCAAGATATTGTGTTTAAACCCCTATAATGTTATTCTACTCTCTCTCTCCTCTCTTTGGGAAGCTATTTGGTTTTTCTGAATGTGTAAAACTCCAAACTGTATCGACCTTACAAAAATTGAAGTGATAAACATGACGCCGACTTGTTTGAAAAAACTGATATTTTTTTAATTACTATTAAAGTGTTGCTTATTCTGAAAAAGTGTTCTCATAAGAATTTTTCACGAATTTTATTATCCTGTTCAAAAGTGATTTTGTTTACTGAGGTGGTCTTAGTCGTACACAATTTAAATTTGAAAGTTCCAACGTTTTACTTTACGGCGTAGTTACGTTAAATCTGATTTAATATTTGTTTAACTGTGTGGAATGCTTCGAAACTTTTATATGTTATGCAGTGTTCTTTTTTATTACATAAAAATTATTTATTAGCTCTGAAAATTACCGAAAACTTGTTTTTATGTGATGAAAATGCGAGTGTGTTTGACGAAGTTTTAAAATCGTGTTTACTTTATTTATTCTGTCTGACACTGTAGATTTTTAGTGAATTTTACTTTCTTCTGGTTCATTATTATTATAAATGTACTTTACTACATCGAAAAGAGTTGAAAAATAGTGATATGGTCGCATAACCAAAATCGATTGTTTACAAGTTGAAGTACTGAGGATTTCAATGATTTAGGTGAGTTAAAAAGTTATTTTCTACTATTACTGTCTATTTAGAGCTTATATTATATGTTGATTTACTTTCTTGATTTTAAATCGCCACACTTTCAGTTATCAGCTGCAGTATCGGCTTCTATATGAATCCCGTCCCCCATATCCTGTAGTGATGAGGTTAAAGATTTTACAATTTCTGAAAGGCTTACACCATCCCCTATGACCTGTAGCTAAGAAAAGAAGAATTTAACAAATTCTAAAAGAAATTTATTTCTCTCCTGATCAAAACTTATTGAAATTAGAAATTCCAAATGACATACCAGTATCTACTAATGAAATAAACAATTTAAATTTATTGAATCAAAGTGTTCAGAGCACTATTCTACATCAAAATATAAGGGGAATATTTAGTAAAGCTGATGACATTACCTTATGCCTAGAAGAGATTAAAAATTCCAGAAATTTCAATGTAGATTTTTTGTGCATATCTGAACATCATTTGTCTGACAAAGGCATATCTCAGCTGTCCATCCCAAATTATAAACTAAGTTTGTTATATATCTATTATCTCACCTAAACCGTTCAGCAAGAGGCGTGTTACATATAATACGTTGCGAATAACTTTTATAACCTTGTTCAATGGTAAAGCACTTTTCATCTCATAACATAACCTGGTTATATGTCCATTATCCTGCTAAAACCATTTAGAAGGGGGTAAATCTCATTTAGTTATATAGTAAAGAACTTTTATAATCATTTTCTTAACAAGAAAGTACTTTTTAAATTGATTCTAAACCAATTTCAAATAAGGTTGTTTTTCAGTCATGATGAATTTTGTTGCATTCATTTCCACTAAGAAAGCAGAGAATGACAATCACTTTAAGGTGGTTTTTGTGTGCTTTTAAAATTTATGTAAGGAGATATTTCAAATAAAAATAATTCAATATTTTTAGAAAAAAGGGCTAGAAAGATAAAAGTATGCTTAAATGAAAGAGAAAAAATTCAGTTAGTAACAAACATATAACAGTTCAGAGGTAACTTGATGTTTAAAGTAAGAAAAACGAAGTTTTAGTGTTGACATATGATAGCATTCCCATGTGTGACTTTCAGATTAATAGCTCTTAAACGAGAATAATTATGAGAAAAGTTGTCATAACCAAAAAGATTTGGAATAAATTAAACTATAACATAGTAAAATTTCGGGAAAATCCAAGTAAAATTAGTGTTCCACAGGAGTGGGGGCTTTTTCCAATTCACTAAAGAATAGTGTTTCCCCGTGGGAATACACCGATGTTCCACGGCAATTCAGCAATAGATAAGCCTAGCCTTTAAAAGCCGACCAGCGCAAGCAGTCAAGGATAGTTTTCAAACAGTTTTACGGCGCTGGCAGTCTTGGATAGTCTTCCAGTTTTTAAGCAGATAGTTTTTAAGTTGCAATACGCGTTGCTCCGTGAGGGTAAATTTAAAAAATGTAGCTACTGAAAGTTCAACTATCTCGCCTCGGAACAAGTTCATGGACTTACTCATTTGCTTTAAGGAAACATTAAGCTAAACTAAGAGAAAGAACTATTTTACGTTAGTTTAAGAAGTTAACAGAAGCAGTGTTTAAGAACTGTCGTGAAGCTCACTCTCATTTTGGGGTTGCAAATAGAAAATATGTTTGCAAGAGTGAATGTTTCATTAGTGATGTGCCTCGAAGGATAACCTGCATCTTCTTATGCGATTCGAAGTTTGATATCACCTTAAATATTTTAAGTGTAATCTGATACCAGTGTTAACTTCAGCAAACTTTCAGAATATATTTCAAATTAGTAACTACAAGAGATTTTCTTTTATTTATGTATGACCTGTTAGTTATTACAGGGTAAACTAATAGCTTGGCGACCGGAATAAAGAACTACAGCATCTTCGAGAAAAGGTATCAGTTATACAGGCAACACGATCAAGTTAACGATTAATGTTTGAACCCCACGCAAGCACGTATTCGTGACAAGTTCTCATTTCTGTAGATGTAAAGTGGAGAAAGGGGAAGTTACCATTTTTGTTAAAAATAATATTCAATGCAACAGTGTAGGTGTAAGTAAGTATTGTATAGAACAACACTTTGAATGCTGTGTTACTAAATTAGAACATGGTAAGGAAGAGCTCATAGTAATAGCATTTTACAGGGCCCCCTCAGGAAATTTTAGACTCAATTAGAGACTTTGCTAATATGTTTCACAAATAACAAACAAATAGTTTTATATGGAGATTTTAATGTCGACTTTCTCAATCACAGCAACAAGAGGCTATATATGGAAGCCTTGAAGTTGTCTTTTAACTTAATGGCACTTGTAAATTTCCCTACTAGAATACAAAATAATAGCAAGACTGCCATTGATAATTTTTGATGGATATTTCTCAGTACAGTAATTACAACATACTTCCAGTAATAAATGGTATCTCAGATCATGATGCCCAGCTGTTATGTATCAAGTCCAGAAACACTATTAAACAGATTAAAAAAAGCTGTGTGTATAGAAAACAATATAAAACCTTTCATACATTCCTTAAATAATGAACACTGGTCAGAAGTGTATGCTGCACAGGGTGTTAATGCTAAATTTGATTCCTTTCTTAATATATTTCTAGCACATTTCGAAGGAAGTTTCAAAAAAAGGAATGTTGTTAATACTCCAAACAGTGAATTGGGTAGGGGATGGATAACAAAGGGTATTAGAGTATCTAGTAAAACAAAAAGGGACTTTTACTTAAAAGTAACAGAATCAGATAATTATACACTGAAAGCTCATTATAAACTTTATTCTAAAATATTAAGAATTGTAATTAGAAAGGTCAGAGAAAATACAGAATTAAGGCAAACAAGATGAAAACCATATGGAATATAATAAAAAACTGAAACAGGAAAATCTGTAAATCACTCTAAAGACATAAAAACCGAACGAAATCGATCTGTTCATAGTGAAATAGGGGAAGTTTGTGAAATATTTAACAAACATTTTACTTCAGTTGTAGAGAAATTAGGCATAGAAAAGCAATCCCCACATAGTGTCCTAAGACTTCTTTAGATTGCTTTCCCAAATTGATTTGTGGAGATGCAATTGCCACCACAGTCTCAGAAATAAATAAACTCATGAAACAATTAAAACCTAAAAATTCTTCCACCTATCACAATATTTCAAATAAATTACTAAAAAGATGTTCAGATTCTATCAATCGAGAACATGCCCACATTTGCAATGCAAGGTTTGTTTCCAAAGAGACTAAAATATGCAGTTGTAAAACGGTTGTCAAAAAAAGGAGAAGCAGCATGTGTAGATAACTATCGTCCCATTTCATTACTTTCAGGATTCTCAAAGATTTTTGAAAAAAGTCATGTATTGTAGAGTAATAAAACATGCTACACAAAATAATATCCTCACTAAATCACAATTTGGGTTCGAAACAGGATCATCTATAGAAATGTCTATATATTCATTTTTAAATAATATATTTGAGGAACTGAAAAATAAAATGAGTCCTGTAGGAATATTTTGTGAGCTTGCAAAAGCATTTGACTGTGTAAATCATGAATTACTTTTGAAGAAAATGGAATACTATGGTATTTATGGAACAGCAGGTAAATGGTTTAAATCATACATGGAAAGTCGAATGCAAAAAATTTACATTTTTTAATCTAAAATAAGTAAAGATGTTTTATCAGACTGGGAGAAAATAAAACATAGAATTCCACAAGGTTCTGTCCTAGCACCCCTCCTCTTTTTGTTGTACATCAATGACCTTCCTGGAAACTTATCTGACAAAGTTAAGAGTCTTTTATTTGCAGATGAAACTAACCTGACACCAAACAGCAATCTAGAATTTAATGTAAGTGAAGTACTTAGTAAAGTAGAAAATTGGTTTAAGGCAAATTCATTATAATTTAATTTTGAAAAAAAAAAATTATATTAGGTTTAAAACAAAAACTTATGCACAGCCAGATTTAAAAGTAAGCTATAAAAATAACACAATCTTAGAAACAAAGAGTATAAAATTCCTTAATATTAAAATAGATGAGAAACTCTGTTGGCACGAACATATCACTTCACTACTGAAGAAGATAAGTAGTGCCACCCTTGCAATTTGAACACTTTCTCTAACAGCAGATCTAAAATTAACGAAACAGGTATACTCATTATATTTTCATTCAGTGATGTCATACGGCATAATTTTTTGGGGAAACTCTTCACAAAGTAAAAACATTTTTATAGTAAAGAGCTATTAGGATGTTGTGTAGGGTAAAATCAAGAACTTCTTGCAGACAAGTTTTAAAAAAAACTCAATATTCTTAAAATGACTTCTCAGTTTATATATTCTCTCATGTGCTTTGTCATAGATCATTTTAAACTGTTTACTTCTAATTCACAGGTACATAATTTCAATACAAGAAACAGAAATAACTTGCACAAAACACAAACATCACTATCATTAGTACAAAGAGGAGTTAAGTACTCTGGTATACAGCTGTTTAATAAACTTCCCAAGAGTATAAAACAGTTTGCAGATAATAAAGATATGTTTAAAGAAAAACTGAGAGATTATCTTATTGGCAACTCCTTCCACTCCAGTCAAGAATTTGAACAAAATAATTAATTGTGTTCTATATGACTTTTGCAATATTCAGTTGTAAAAATTAATATTTATTTTTATTCTCTTTATTTGTCTTTGTAACATATATTTGTTTTTACTATCATTTTGAATTGTATGTATGTGTATTAACCATGACATGATTCACAGCCCAGAGGTCCTTCCTCAGTAGGGATCCATGAAAAAAAAAATTGATAAATATATAAATAAATAACAAAAATTGTAGCTGTTAATTAAAAAAAACTGATTCTGATGAAATCTTTCCTCAGTGCTTTTAGATTAAATTTTAATATGTCTTTAATACAATTTTCTTGACCCAAACTGTTATTCCTCATTTTAACTGTAATTTAATTCTGCAACTTATTAAATGAAAGGAACAAAATAAGAAAAATTCCATTTATAGCATGTGTTGACATCTTGTTTTGAACTTTACTTTCTAATGCGTCTTTTATGTCTGAAATTGCTAGTGCTTTATGAATGTTTTGTTGTTGATTAACTGTAAGCTCACAGCTCTTTTAACTAATTTTGATGATATGTCAGCAAAATTAAGGTTATATTACATACTAAACAAAGCTATTACAATAAAATATTTACCTTAACTACTGTTGCTCACCTCGGTCAACTGAGGGCAATGGTTTGAATTGTTGGAGACTGGATTCTAGGTTTTTCTGAGGCCTAGCAGAAATTTTGGCTGAACGAAAGAGAGTCATGTACTAGGGTGGTACAGTTAAATGTAGTGGGTGAGGTCTTTGGAGGTCTTTTTAGAGAACCAAGTTTTGGGATTCAGATAGAGAAGAAGAATACAGGTTCACAACAGAGAGTATAGGCTTGGATAAAGGGCTTGAGTGCAGAGAGCAAATAAGGACTGAGAACACAAAGAATATTTGCAAGAAGAAATTAAACCCAACAGAACATATGGTGTGAATTGAAAATGTAAGAAAGAAGAAATGAGGGAATATCACTACCTGTATTAGTAAAGACTAAATCAAGAAGGTAAATACTAAATTGAAGAAGAAATTGGGAAATGAAAATGCCAGAACTGTGAGATCTAAGAACCTACATTTTTGGAATGGAAGTGGTGATGGAGGATAAAAAATTGATAAGGACCATCAGGAACGATAACCCTAAAATGGTTAACGAAGAATCAAAAATTGTAGTTAAGCTGAATAAGAAAATAAAAAATACATTATATGGCCTTAGTGGAGATGGCTGTTTAGACATTCAGCAGACTTATTGGACAAAAAAGGTTAAAATTGAAGTGTCAGCATTGCCAAATTAATGAATACATGAGAATATTAATGTGTTTTAAATGTTACTTGTATGATCATATAGTTAAAATTTTTGAAAGGGAATAGAATGTGTGAAGTGTGATGAAGATAATTTGGCAGAAAATTGTAAAAACAGGGATCTGAAATGTGGTAATTGTGCTGAATCAAATTATAAGAAGGATAATGTTCTAAGTTAAGAGTGGCCATTGTATAATAGGTGACTTCAATTGAATAGGAGTGTTATTACCTATTATTGCACATAACAATCAAGAAACGAGTTGTATAAATGTGGAGGTATAGTAAGATTAAATATAAATTGACTTATTTCCAAAAGAGATAATATTATAACATTTATATAAGAAAATAGGCCAATTGTAGCAGAATCACATGTAATTAAAGTTGATTTTATAGCAATGATTGCAATAAAAGGATACTCTCCCTTAAGATGTGATTCAGACAGTAAACATGAGGCACTGTTGTATAGTAACTAAAGACATCCTATTTGAGATGGTTATGACAGATGTCAGTTAGGGTACATAGTGGCTATTGGCCATCAAGCAGAGCTATTGGTGCTAACTGTGGCAATTTACATATCATCTAGTAGCAGTAAGGGTGCAGTCATAAATTGGTTTTCTAGGTTTATAGATGAGTTGTTTGAAACACATCAAAAAATTGTGTTATTTGGGGGTATGGGAGACATTAACATGGATCTGCTAAAATAAAATACGAATTCTATCCAATCAATCTTGAAATTAAAATAAATGGGGAAGGAATGAAACAAACTGCAAAAAATGACTTTGATTGATGTAGTAACAGCTGATAATGGGAATCAAGTACTTATTGTAGTAGAATGGAAAATACCAGAGGATTGGAGGAAGGGAGTCATAGTGCCTATTCATAAAAAGGGAGTAAAACAAAATATGAAAACTACAGGGTTATTACATTGCTGAGCCATGGCCTGAAAATATATGAAAAAATTATTCTAAATAAAATGCATCAAATGCTAGAGAATACAGCTAAAGAGGAGCCGCTTGGTTTCAGACAAGGAAGATCTATGGTGGATGCAATTTTTATACTCAGGCAAATCATAGAGAAAAGGTGGAAATATGTCAAAGACATAGTAACAGCTTTCATCAACCCGAAAAAGGCCTATGACAAAGTATTGAGGGAATGCATATGGCTAAGCTTAAAAAAGAGAGGAATAGATGATGAGATTGTGGAATTAATAAAAAACATATATGAGAATTGCATGCGCATAGACAGTAAACATTAATAATGGTTTCACATGGTAAGAGGAGTAATACAGGGAAGTGTATTGTCACCTGTCCTGTTTAATGTAGTATTAGATGTAGTAATCACAGAAGTCCAGGGATACAGAGATACTACAGAGCTGAAGGTGATAGCATATGGTGATGTCATCATAATATGGGAGGAGACAGAGCAGGATATATATTTTTGCATATGACACTATGATATTTTTTCAGGGTGATAATGTGTCTGATGCAGAGAATATATTAAATGATAAGCTAAAAATGTTTAACAAATAGCTAATCAGTAATTTGTCAAGTTTGAATGGTCTAAAACAAAACATATGCTACTGGGAGAACACGGTTATGGTAAATGGCATAAATAGAATTTGAAAAGAGGCAGGGGAAATGCAGTAAATTAGTAAATTACAGAAAAGATGCTTTGTTTATCATATACAATGCCTATATGAAGATGAAGTTTAGATTCTATGAGACAATGAATTCACAATTACAACAGTCATTCCATGAAGTTTCAAAAAAATAATCAACCTTTTAATTCAGTCTTAACTACTATAAAAACATTTTGCTCACACATAATAATTGTTCCAAGTCTTAATGAGAAATCACTGAAATATTTTGGACTTCAATGTTATGTCAGAAATATTCTAACACTAAAACTGATTCATCAAAAATAATTTTAAATCATAAAATGTCCTACTGTATCCCACCGCAAGCTACACATACTCCACCTACATTCTTTAAAATCTCTCATCTGACTGCCATGAGGGTTGCAATACTTCACTTTATATAACTTTACCCTATGAGGTATTGGAGTGCATGCAGCTCTAGTATGCAAGACTAGCTCATGGCAGACCAATGGTGTCTACCTGTAAAGCTTTTGGCAAGCCATCCAATCCCAAAAAATGGGCGACAGATGCCTGTACGCAATTGATGAAATTTGAATAATCTACAGCTAGAAAATGTTTTAAATATTAAAAATCATTTTGTGGCTATTTTCTACTGCCAGATCTTGACCATCAAATACTTATCAGTATTCATAGACTACATTAATTAGCTTTTTGCTAAGAGCCTTTTTGGAAATATAGTGAAAATATCAATGTTTAAGCAAGGAGATCACATTTTATATTTTTTTATAGCACCACTTCTACACATTTTGTGTTACTTACCTTCATTTTTGTTGTTCAGAGGTAGGAAAAATCTTGAATACTAATAATAACTACAGCTAAAATTTGAATGAGACATCAGATACAAAAGCTGATACATTCTATTTTGTAATTCAATTTCCTATTCAGTCTGGAAACATACACTGCAAATTGTCTTATTTATTCTATTTTGGTTCATAATCTATTGATCAGTTTAAATTATATTGAAATTACTGTGAACTGATTTTCTAGAAATGTATCTATGGCACAGGCTAAGAGTAAACATTGTAGTGCTCTTATTTGCATGTGCTGTTATTCTACTTTGTCCAGTACAAGCTAGTATGACTGGCAAATTATGGACCTAGATGGAGAAAATTGTGCCAATTCTAAATGAAATTCAAATCAATCTACAGGGCCCTTTTTCCAAAATCTCATGTTAATAATACATATGATAACTCTGAATTTATTTTTGATCACATCAGTTATCAAGTGTACTTGTAGCATGTTACACTGTTATTAGAGTGATTATTTATGAAAATTGTGTCTGCAGCGGTTTTGCTACATGTGCTTTATCAAATACTTTGATCAGCAAGTAATAAAACTTAAATATTGGTTAATTATAAAAAGGTAAATTCTCATTTTTCAGTATCCTGTCTAAAAATTGAAATAAGTTTACTAAATAAAAACATTTTCATTTTGAGACAGAATAATTCTCGTAAATTAGCACAAAAAAGAAACAATAGTTCGAAAATTCTGATACTGTTTTTAATGCATTCCAAACAACAATTTTCCCTCGTAAAACTTTGTTTAACCTTTTACAGAACAGATTATTTTTTTTTTTTTTTTTTGGTTACCTAACAGTATTTTCATTGCCACTACATCAAAAATATTCTAACTGTATATTCATTCCCTTCTTTAAAGGTATATAAAAATTCTTCTTCAAGAATTTTCAGTACAGATAGACAGAGGATTTTTACTGTCTCTCAATGACTTCATTATGAGATGGAAGACTCCAGAAAAACCATCAGTAAGAATGAGAGCTGACATAACAGCAGTACATATGCCTCTTTTTAATATTGCATCAAAGGTGACTAGAACATTTTCAGGCAATGTGATATTAAACTCTAAAAATTATAAATATTGTTTGCTATATTATTAACATTCTTGTTTTTATCATTTCTAGTTTTCAGCGGATGAACGGAAGATCGTTATTGAATATATCCATTTATCACCTCTCAAACTGCAGTTTAGCTTTTCTCGACATGGTGCTACTCCATCCAGGAGGAAGAATCATTCATTAGATTCTGATTTATTTGACTACTTCATCAATACTAGCAGCTCAACAATTCCTGAAGTTAAAGGAATTAAACTGAAGTAAGTGATTTTGATACAAGATGGACTACAAGATAAGAAGGTATTATGATAGAATTTTTCGGTCCAGATCCTTCATCCTGTTTCATAATTTATAATTAATTGGAATATACCATTACTGATGTGTTTCTCTTTTTTACTTTTCATTTATTTTTCCGTAAAACATCTTCAGGCACGATAGGGAGAAATTTCTTAGCGTTACACGTTATACTTTAGTGCTCATGTGCAACAGCATAAATGTTAAAGTTTAAATTACTTTAATAATCACTGAAAACTAAAAGACAATCTCAGACAATATATGTGAATTCATAGGAGTCACCATTATTAAACAGTGGGACATATACCAATATATTTAGTTATTTTTGTTTGTTTATAATTATTTGATGTATATGGTTTCATTACATTCTCTGATTCCTCTCATAGCAAGATAAGAAATGTGTGATCATGTTTATATTGTGATACAGTGAATACATTAATGTGCATGCAAATTTGTTTATTTATATTCATTCAGTGTAGACAGTTTCATTTTACTCTCAATGTCAGGTAACTGTTAAATTTTGTAACTGCGTAACAAAATTTTATTCTCAGAACCATGAGTTACATAGAATATTAGTGCATTTCATTTTCTAAAGTCAGTTTCTATGCTTATTCAAGTTAGAAAGCAGTTTTACAGTTGTTGAGATAGTATTTTGCATTTCATCATTCTTCAGCATTCGCCTGGAATTGGATTGCGAAAGTTCAGATTAAAATTATTTATTTTCGGGTAAAATATTAAAGTTACAAAATTTTTCTTAATGACTAAAGTTAACATTTACTTCAAGATCTAGCTATTTGTAAAATTTCAGAGTGATTGAATTATTTTTATTGTCAAGGTCAAATTTCATGACAAAACTTTTTCTGATGTGCATTTTGATATCTGGTTAGCCTCCCAGGATCTATCCATGTGAATGAGGAAAAGAGCTCGTTCCCACGGTTCGTGAGTGATCAGTCACCAGGAATCTTCAAGAAGCGGGGAGCGCGAGGTGATATATACGAGTACGTTCAGCTGGTCGGCCTCAGTCTTACAGAAGCAGTCGGCGCAACACCACATTAGGCTCAGTTGGCTAGGAACAGTGCGTGCGACAAGATGTAGTCTCTAGCAGTTAGCTTTGAAAATCTTAGGCTCGCTAACATGCAACATAGATCACTCAGTTTTATTATAATGTGGAGTTCAAATTAATATTTCGCCAAGTGGAGCCTCGGGATTGTTTGAATTTACTAAATTGTGACACGATGGGAGCGTGTGATTCACTTTTATTTGATTTCTACAACTAAAAGTTTGAACTGTGAACTATTGGGGTGTGGACTGGCTCGAACGGTTAATCGAACTTGTAAAAACATTTCTTTGGTAAATTTGTCTGATTGCCTGTACAGTTTGTGACTGAAAAATTTTGAGAATATAATTATCAAATAATAATGGACTAGTGAACGTTATTTGAACTTACACCTTTCCATAGCTTTTGGTTTAAATAAGCTATGTGGCGACCAGGTCATTATATTTTAGTCAGAACTTTAACATCCTAGGCTACGCATGGTCAGAGCTAAGAGAAGTGTTTATGCTCCACCCCAAGCATAAGTTTTTCATCTTACATCAACACTGTTAGAGTAAAAATATAGAATCATGTTTATATCATGATATAGTGAATATATTAATTCATGTGTGATAAAAGCTTTCATTTTCATGCAGTAATATTAGCTTTCATCTTTATAGTAGAGGGAATGTGCTTTCAAAAATTATTTAAATTATGAGCCACAAATCTTCGGCCCATCCTTTTTGATGGGCACAGAAGCTAGTTATTAACAAAAATTTAGCACACTGATGCACACACCAGTATTTTTTATTATTATTTTTTTGTTTTTATGAGCCAGTAATCTGTATTCAACCAATCATTTTTTGTTATAATATGATATCGAAATAAAATTGTCTTAGTCTAAGTATCTATGCTGTCCATGGATATTGTATATTCTCTGTGGTGAATAAAACAGATGATGTGTTGTTGCATTCTTGCTTAACCGTGAAACGGACGTGTTTTAATAGGTTATGGGCCCAGACTGTGACCCAGAGTTATTTTCTTCGCTATTACAGTAAACAGAACACGGAAAAGTCGTAATCTTATAAATAATTAGTTACGCGCTTGAAGATGGCTTCAAATTTTGTAGTTAACGTGCCTAAGCTTAAAGGCAGAGACAACTATGATGTATGGGCTTTTGCAGCGGAGAATATGTTGGTGTTAGAAGGCATGTCCGACTTAATAAAGGAAGAAGGAAGTACTAGCACTGCAGCCGCAGATGATGCAAAGGCAAAAGCGAAGCTGATTCTTACAATTGATCCAGCGTTGTATGTGCATATAAAGCAAGCTAAAACAACGAAGGAGCTATGGGCGCAGCTTAAAACTATGTTTGACGATTCCGGGTTTACACGAAGAATAACCTTACTTCGTCATCTTATATCAATCAGGCTTGATAATTGTGATTCAATGACGTCGTATGTGACAGATATTATTGAGACATCGCAAAGATTAAGTGGAACTGGATTTGATATAAACGACGAATGGATTGGCTCGTTGTTACTGGCAGGATTACCAGAACGATTTTCACCAATGATCATGGCGATTGAACATTCCGGGATTCCTATTACGGCGGATGTTATGAGGACAAAATTGATCGATATGGAGATGTCAGATTCGAATGAATCAGAGACAAAAACCGCTTTCGCTTCCAAAGGTTGGCAGAACCATAGAAGCAAGACTGCTAATAGACAAAACAAAAGCGGAAACTACGTCGCGGAAAAGTCAAATGTCAAAATGACAGGAGTTAAATCCATCACTTGTTACAGGTGTAAAGGAGGTGGGCATTACAGGAATGAATGTCCTTTGCTGGTGAAATCAGATGAACCTAAGCAATCCAATGCATTTAGTGTTGTTTTTCTATCCGGCAAGTTTGGTAAACAAGATTGGTATATTGACTCCGGCGCAAGTTCTCATATGACGCCGAATGAACATTGGATAAAAAATGCATTGTATTCATCAAGTGAACCAGAAGTTATTATCGCTGACAAAACAAAAGTACCTGTGCTGTGTACCGGCGATGTAGAAATAACTTCAGATTGTGGTTATGATATTACTGTGAAAAATGCATTGTGTGTGCCTAGTCTGACGACTAACCTCTTATCAGTGAGTGAACTCATAAAGAACGGTAATAAAGTTCATTTCGATTCACAGAATTGTTTCATACATAATATGAACGGTGAATTGGTGGCTATAGGTGAACTTATTTGTGGTGTTTACAAGTTGAAGGTAAAACATAAAATGAAAAGTGAGCACAGTTTATTGGCTGCTCCTGTGTTAAATGATGGTTATACGTGGCACCGAAGACTCGGTCATATAAATAGTGCAGATATGAATAAAATGAAGTCTGGTGTGGTTGATGGACTTAGTTATCCTGATAATTTTCAAACGAGAAAAAACAGTTGTATCGTGTGCTGTGAGGGAAAACAGTCAAGACTTCCGTTCAAAAATATTGGAGAAAGAAGTACAGAGACATTGCAGATTATACATGCTGATGTGTGTGGCCCAATGGAACATAAATCCTTAGGTGGTGCACGATATTTTTTATTGCTGGTGGATGACTTCAGTCGCATGGCATTTATTTACTTCTTGAAAGCTAAAAGTGAAGTATTTAGCAGATTTAAAGAATTTAAAGCCTTGGTAGAAAACCAAAAGAATAAGAAAATTAAAATATTTCGCACTGATAATGGCTTTGAATTTTGTAATAATGAGTTTACAGATTTTCTGAAGAAAGAAGGTATTATTCATCAGAAAAGTAACCCTTACACTCCAGAACAAAATGGTCTGTGTGAAAGACTGAATCGCTCAATAGTTGAGAAAGCAAGATGTATGTTGTTTGATGCAAAGCTAGATAAAAGATTTTGGGGAGAAGCAGCAAACACAGCAGTGTACTTAAAAAACAGATCAATTGCATCAGGAACTCAAGACAAGACACCATATGAATTGTGGTATGGCAAGAAACCTGATGTAAGCCATATTCGTATATTTGGCAGTGATGTAATGGTCCATGTTCCCAAAGTAAAAGGTTTGAAGTGGGACAAAAAGTCACAAAAACACATTCTTGTTGGATATTCAGAAAATATGAAAGGTTATAGAATTTATGACTACAAGAAGAAGAATATATTAATATGCAAGGATGTGGTTATTATGGAGAGTAGAAAAGATAATAAATATGAAGAAATTAGTGTTTCAGTGGGGGAGTCTGGTCAAGAAGGACAATTGACAGGAACAGGCAAACCAGAATTACTGAAATCATCTCAATCAGACTATGCAGAAGTAGAAGGTCAAGATAACTTGGAAGAAAGTACTGCAGCTGAGAGTGTGGAAATTAAGACATTGCCTAAAAGAATAAGGAAACCACTTCAAAGATATGGTACAACTTTATTAAGTGTATCCTGTAAAGAAGAAGGCAGCTGTGTTCCAGATGATATCATCAGAGAATTCCAGCAAGTGATGCAGAAGATGAAGGCAGTTATGGTCAGACAGGAGAAACGCATCCAAGCCCTGGAGGCAAGGCTGATGGCTTCAACATCAAGTGCAGTACAAGTGGGTGTTTGAATAAGAAAGGTTGAAAGTGTGATATCATGCTAGGTCAGTGGCTAAATGTTTTTGCCAAATAGCAAGTGTAGATTATCATGAAACCTCTTTCATTGGTTGTTAGCCACTTTATTTGCAATTGGTGTACAATTATGGTTAGGTATTTAAATGTAACTTCAGGGGTATCTGAAGGAAGATATTTACATGCATTTACCTGTCAAGCCCTGAAGCAGAATATATGGCTTTGTCAGAGAGGCAGTATATTTAAGACATGTTATTTGAAGTCACGGGCAATGTGTGTATGATTACTATATTTAGTGACAGTCAGAGTGTATTGAAGGTTACAAGTAATCAGTGAATACACAAGAGGTCTAAACATATTGATGTTCGTTACCATTTTGTCCGCGATTCTGTATTAAATAAATATATTAAACTTGAATACATGGAAACTGCTGAAATACCAGCTGACTTGCTCACTAAAGCTCTTTGTGCCTTCAAACATTACAAACTTATGAACAAAATAGGGTTATTAAGTAATATATTGTAATGTTTTGCGAGGCTGTCACTTATTTCGATATAGTGGGGGTGTTATAATATGATATCGAAATAAAATTGTCTTAGTCTAAGTATCTATGCTGTCCATGGATATTGTATATTCTCTGTGGTGAATAAAACAGATGATGTGTTGTTGCATTCTTGCTTAACCGTGAAACGGACGTGTTTTAATATTTTTGATGTGGTTAAAAGCTACTTATTACTGAAAATTGATTGCAAGAATGATTATCAGATAATTTGGTCCTAGATGTTGTGGGATATAAAAGCAAAGCCGTAAATATGAAATATAGTATAATTGTTTGACCACTTTGGTATGAATGAAGTATCAACATGTACACATCAAAAGATACACAGAAAAATAAATAGAAGTTTTGCTTCTTGCTCATAGATACATTGATACACACATTTTAAAAAATATTTATTTTATTGTGTTAATAGCCAATGATATTCCCCAAAGTTTTATTCTAACTTGTTTTTAAGTATAATGCTAAGCTTTGTACAACATAATTTGATTCTACCATTTTATTTTCAAGTATTATGTTAAGAACTTAAGAAATCATATAGTTATGTAGTTTCTGTGTAGTTCATACTTTCTATAGAATTGGCTGGTTGTTTAACACTGGATAATTTATTCTGCTCTAGGGTTGGTTACTATGAGCAGAAGGGTATTTGCACCAGTCTCAGTTACCAGACATCTGAAATTCTTTCTTACTACATAAATCAGCTGATTCAACAATTCTATGTTCTAATTTTGGGGATTGATATCCTTGGCAACCCATATGCTCTCATTACTGATTTTTCACAAGGCCTGGGAGACTTTTTCTATGAACCATATTTGGTAAGAGATGGTTATTTTGTTCTTACTGTCACTGTTTGTGAGTCAGGATGCTAATTACAATGAATTCATCTTTATGAACATTAAAAATTACTATCACTACATAACCAATTAATAAAAGCTGTGTTTTTAAAACTCTATATTATTGTTTGCTTTTTTATAAAGGGAAATAAAGAAGAATAGAATAAAGTTTTGGATTAATAATACAGTCTCTAAACTTTCCTATTGTACTGGTTGTGTAGACAATGGTTTGTGAAAAGAGAGTCAAGAGTCTTTCAAGGAACATTACAAACAACACGAGCAGTGTGTTATAGAGTTATTTCACTATTTTTGTTTTAGATTTAGTTTTTTTTGTGGATTTCTAAAATCATTCTAAGTAGTATTGGAATGGTTTATTAATTCATGCTGTGGTTTCTTTTTCAATAAGAATCATTTCTTGTTTCAAATGATAAAAGTGTTAGCAAGTTATACAGTCCCAAAGAAGGAAATATTTATTAGTGCCTAATTTTTGCATTTAGTAGTCTTTCAATTCAGTATCAATATCCTGTTTAGCAGGAAGTAATTTAATATTTTCAGCTATTTTTCTATTCTTCCTTTTTTTTTTCACTTATCATTACTCCTAAGATAAGAAACTTTATGGTAAAGGTAAGTGATGCACAATATGTCTATAGTGATTTTCCTGTCAACAACTTTACCTTGAATAGGTTACTTCTCACTAAATGCCATTGATTTGTGTTAGTGGTACCAATTTTTCAGATTTGTATCCTGCATAAAACAATTATGAAACTGTTAACACAGATAAATATTATAGAAGCCATATGAGGTACATTGAACTTCTAAGGTTTCTCATTTTTTTTTCCTGGGTTTGTTAGCAGACAAAAACTAACTTTGGAAATGCTGGTATTTGGTGGAAATAAATCAGTCAGATGGTATCTCCATACATTATACAGAACACTCATAACAGCACCTGGAGTTAGTTTTTAACTTGTTTACATTTTAACATTATATAATCACTGTGTATGCATAGAATTCCAATGTTAATCTTCAGTTGCATGACACATGCAGTGTAAGAGTCAAGGACATGAAGAATGATCAATAATGGGTATAACTGTTCAAATAAAGCCTAATTTAACATGATTACAAACTGAAGGTTCCTGAGTCTCACACCACCTGGCACAAGAACAAACCTGTAGTTATAAAAGACTGCAGTAACTGCCAAAAACTGTAAAAAAAAAAAAGTTTTGAAGATGCAAGATTACAAGGAAAATTACAAGAAAGTACTATAGGTGCACTCTTCCATGAAAACAATTCTCCTTTTTTTTCCAGTGAGGTACAATCACTATAGTGGCATATTTTCCAGTCGAACTGCTGTTACATCTGTTATTTACCAGTGGGAAAAGTGGATTGTAAGGTAGAAAACTAATACCAGGGTTGAGGTATTGGTTCAATCACATTAACTAACCTCCAATTTGCTTTCAGTACTATCAAAATATTCACTGATCAAATTGTTAAGCCTGTAAGAACTGTAAGAAAATATGGCCACCATTTTCCTAATTACCTTCAGGAAAGAAAAGGTTCATGAATACTAATAAGAAAAGAGATGTACAGTTCAGATTAAAATTTCACTATATTCTTCAACGTCACCTTATAAAACACTTTTACAGTTGAATTTCCTCAACTGCAAGTAATGAAGAGAAATAAAAACTGAGCAACCCCTGTTAAAAATTTTCAAAGTCTCATTTTAAAATTTACAAGCCACATGATCCGAAAAATTCATCATGTCTGCCAAAACAGTATGGTGGCTTGCGCCATCCCCAAAACTACCCAGAAGTCCTCAGGTGGTCAAACGCGGATCCTTGAAGCACAGAGGCTGCTTCCAAGACTTTTGATTAAATGTGGAGTCCTCATGTCTGCTAGTCATTATATACCCTTGGACCCACGACACCTTTAGCTTAGCGCTACTAAATATAGTTTGAAAAAATTCCGTAACCACAACTGCTCAAAATTTTACAATGTATTGTTTGTGGTCTGTTGATTGATTTTCTTTATTACGGCTATCCCTCTAAAGTTACTCAGTTTGCTGTAAATAAATCGAATGTGTTCAACACAACAGTACTGTTTTTTGTGTCAGCACCCGAGCTGGCCATCGCGTTTAACAGTTTTTAACATTTTGTATGATTTCTCAAATTCAGATTTTAAAACCTATGGCACAGTGTTCTATTGTCCCTCTGGTTTACAGAATTGTTTATGTTTTTTCTGTGTGTGGTGTATTTTAGAAGTTATTAATTTTATAAAAATCGAAGTGGAGAGACCAGAAGCCACCATTGAGCCAATTTACTATTTTATTAAAATTACTATTAAAAAGAATGTTTATTTTGAGATATGATCTGCGGCATGGCCTCAAGCTCTATTCATTCCACATTTTGAAAGTGATTTCATTTACTAATGAGTGTTAAATCATCCACAATTTCAATCTGTAGTTGCCAGTATTTTTTCCTACTGCGTGATTACTTTTAAACTGATTTATTGCTTATTTAACTGTATGGAATGCTTCAAAACTTTTATATCTTGTGCAGTATTCTTTTTTATTACATAAAATTTATTTGTTAGCTCCAAAAATTACTGAAAACATGTTGTTACATGATGTTGAAAATGTGAGTGTATTTAACAAATCATTAAAAACATGTTTTCTTTATTTATACTGCCTGAAACTATTGGTTTAAAGTAAATTTTACTTTCTCCTGGTTCGTTATTTTTATAAACAATCTTTATTGCGTCGAAAGTGTTAAAAAATGACGATATGGTCTTGTAACAAAATTCGAGTGTTTACAAGTTGAACTTCTGAAGATTCAATGATTTAGGTGAGTTTGAAAGTTTTTTTCTATTATTAACTGTCTGTTTAAAACTGCTATTACATATTGAGTTAGTTTTTAGATTTCAAATCACCCTATATTCGGATATGAGCTGAGATATCGGCTTCTGTATGATTCCCGTCCCCCATATCCTGTAGTGATGAGGTATAGAATTTAACAAATTCTGAGGTGTTTACAGGATCCCTAAAGAAACAAGAAACAATAGAAGTGCAGTTTTGACTTCAGTATTGTAAAAACTATAAACATCTAGGAAAAGATCAAATTGAAAATGGAGAGTGATTTAGGCTCTATGAGGTACCAGTAAGGACTTCTTCAGAAAAAAGTTGGAAGACCTTAGAAGATCAATCCTACTCAGAGCTAATTGTTCCTACTGTTCTTATTAATGAACCTTGTACACCTTTACCATTTAACATAAAATATTTTTGTATCATTCTGCATACTGCTGACATCAATTGTAAGATTAATTTATTTATCTATCTGCACCACTGAAAGTAAAGAAACACTCTATTTTCGTGAGGATTCCACTAATGAAGTGAAACTGGAATACTTCTTTTGTCATTAGTTGTTGAAATAGGAACCTGTTAATACTGTGGAATAGTCACCATGAAATCTACTGCAATGTATAAATAAGTTTAAAGCAATAGTTCAGACTCAGAAACCAATAAAGAGGTAACAGTAATAAAATAGGATAATGAAGGGGATTAAATACATATTTACCATGCAACCCAGGTGGCATCCTATACTAGTATTAAATACCTTCTCGGGTGCTAGAACAGTAGTTCCCAATTAGTGGTACGTGTTCCCCAGGGGTACGTCAGGTTGTTTGAAGTGGTATGGATGGTAATCTCTTTGCTGAGGTAATCACTAAGATAACTGAAAAAAATATAAAGACAATACTATCACCAAAATATATTTTAAGACAGTCAAACTGTGTGCGTGAATTATATTACTGTAAGGTTGTGGTTGTGCAAAGCACTCGACTGGGATGAACGCAGAGGCACAGGCAGTGGGCGTCGAGTGGCATGGTATGTAGGAGTGACACAGGTGCTGTCACACTTGGCATTATGCAGGACCTATGCAATACAAAGTGTACTGCGATTGCCACAGTTGACCATCACTAGGCCGACACGTCACCACACTGACACTTGACCGAGTGATTGTTCACTGCTTCTCGTGACCACATTTGTCTGTAGCTCATCTGTGTGACATGTGTTTCTATTCAGTTTTCAGTCTCCTTTAACATTTTCACAATTTTGTTTCACAGAATCAATGTTAAAAAATTTCCATGAAATTGAGTTGGAGGTCACAGCAACTGATGGATGAGGAAAGGAAATTTTATGAATATTTTATAAAGACACAATCTACATTTTATGATTTCCTGATCTGCCTTGAAGTGAGGTTGAAGAAAAGAAGGCACTTTTTTAAAGGCAATCAATTACACCAAAATATTGCAGGGTTATAGAGGACCAGAAATTTTCGAACCTCCTCCACACAAGTCTCCACATTTATTAGGCTGATACCACACTGTCACTACCAAAATGTAAACTAAACTAATCACTATAGGTGACAGTGAAGTGTCGGCTGAATATCGGATAATTGTGTGATGTTGTTTAAACTAACTTCAATCGAATTGTGGCGGAGAATTGTACGTTTGCAATTGAGAAGTAGTCTGGTTACCACTGTATTGAAATAGAGAATTTTATGGATGAGCTCACTGCAGGTTATGTTACAGCACCGAAACAAAAGTTGGTGATATCAAATTTCTTATTTTTTATTGTGTTCAAATTGACCATGAAGGTCACCTCGATACCATGCTAACAGTTTAACCATGTTAAAAGATCAGACGATGTCTCCATTCATGTGGTTGCGGGTAAAAACTCTTCCAACTGGGAACTGTTTACAAGTTTTTCTGCACACTTTCGAACCAAGTTGAACACGAGACAATTGCACCATGTGACCCTGTTGCACCATGTGTCCATGTTGTCCCATGTGACCATGTTTTTTTTCCACCTTCTCCAGAGTCTACTTGCTGTTTTCCAAAGATATTCCTCTTGATCAAATGCGATTGATACTCAATTTATCCATATACAATGCTAACTACACTACATACCTCTCCAAATTTTTCCTTATTTTTGGCAATTTTCACTGTCCAAAAATTTAAGACAAATTTAAGGTTTGAATGTTCTAATTTTTCTCCTTCACATTACATCTTTCACACTAATTCACTAAGAAAATACATCTCTCACATTAGAATACTGAAATTAAAAACTATCAAATATGTTTGTGGTATCGGAGGTGACCCGTTACAGAAATTGCTTGTCATATAAATCTTATAAGTTATGAATAACATTAACATTTATACATCTATTACAAATAACATTTAAAACTCACAAGATGTGCTCATTTATTTCCATTAATTATAAATACTTAACTTTCTAAATATACAGAGGGTTTTGATATCAAATTAATCAGATGAATCTCACAGGTTATGAATCACATTGACATTAATATCCATAATATACATGTTATTAAAAAATCAAAAAACAACTCAGAAAATGTGTTAATACATTTTCCTTACTTGGTTTCCTGAAGATATATGTAGTTTACTGATAAAAATCTGAAATAACTCACAAGATATGCTCGTACTTTTCCCTCAGTTACAAATACTTAGGTTACCATGTGGCAGAGAATTGTGCATTTGTAATTGAGAACTAGTCTGGTCACCACTCTATCGAAATAGAGAATATTATGGATGAGCCTTCTGCAGGTTATGTTACAGCACTAAAAAGAAAGTTTGTGGTTTCACAGTTCTTATGATTTATTGTGTTCATATTGACTGTCGAGGCGACCCCCATACTATGCTAAAAGTTTAACTGTGTTGAAGGATCAGATAACATCTCCATTCATGCAGTTGCAGGTAACATTTCTTCCACGTGGGAACTGTTTACCAGTTTTTAAACACACATTCAAACCACACTGGACATGAGAGATTGCACCACGCGACTCTCTCTCCACAGTCTCCTTGCTCTTTTCCCAAAGATATTACCCTTCATCCAATGCCATCGATACTCAATATATAGATATACAAGCCTTACTATGCTGCAGAATGAGCACTAACAATAGAAAAACTATTGGTACCTTGATGGTGCGGACAGTGTTGGTCACCCGTGGCCCGACCTGAAAATATATGTGCACTGCTGTTCTCTACTTACATTGTTGTAATAATTGTCTATTATTACAACAATTGCATCACACAGGTTGTCATAGCTAGTATTTACTTACCTTGCAAATGGTAAGAGTATGTTGTCTTTGTATCATTAACCCTGAATATATGATCAAATGTTAAATCATAATTCAGTGGTGCACACGTATCCAAAAATTAAGCAGACAGGTATGACAATGCAATAATATGATGACAGCATCCTGGTACTACAGCCTGAATCTTCTCGTATTTACAAAATCAGGTTGTTTATAAATAGTATTTTTAATTTAAACCTTCGTTTTTTTTTTTTTTTAAATATTCAAGTTTCTCCACTTTTGTTCTGTACACCGACATTATTAAATTTAATACTACAAAAGATGAGTCAGGTGAAATGTACATACACACACACACACACAAAATTGTTAAAACCATCTTTACTACATTTGTCAACTAATTCCAAAGATCAGCCTGTATCCTTTTTTCAACATAAATTTCTCGATCTCAAACAAAAGAAAAATCTATAGTCAATACGCCTGAATATGAACATCAATGCACTCAAATCCTCATTCAGAGTTAGCTGTTTAATAGCCAAGTGAGAAAAACCAAACAATACTGGGGAAAAACTCATACTGCAAGTAGCAAAAGAGACAGTGAATTGTATGATCAGACAAAAAATGGCATGAACACATGGTGTTATTCCTGTGTCAAAAAACACTGTTTCTCATCGCATTGTACACATGTCAGATAATATGTGAACCCAGCAAATTCAATGAATTTTACAAGGTGATTACTTTGCTCTACAACTCGATGAATCTACAGATGTTCAACTTTTTAGCCTATGGTTGGTACATTAATCCAAAGAGGTTTACGAAGAGTTGCTCTGTTGTCATGTCCTTCCAATTCACACCATTGAAGAAGATTTCTTTTATATGGTCAATTTATATGGAAACTCCAAATATATATAAAGTCTTGTAAGGATTTATATCCATGCACATCATTGAACACACTTTAATGACATAACTGATATCACTATCATTTATGACTGTAAGTAACGAAAAGACCAACAATATGATTAGAAGAAAGATTATTCCACTTTTCTGATATGATGAAACCTGTTCTGCTGAGAACCTGCTTACTTGCTGTACTTTTACTATAATAGGGTAAGCACCACATGGCACTTTTTGCTGTTAATATCCAATTAGTAAGTAGATTTTCATCTTCATCGTCATTCATTTATTCATTCATTACATTTGGTCCCATATATCATTCACATACAATAAACTGTATAATGACTTAGGACAAGTCACAGGTATATTGTGTTAAATAGAAGGCTACACAGTAGATTCCTTATTGGTTAACTATAACTATGAAACTATACATTCTCTACTCATACATGTCATTACAGTTGTTCTTTCATCTGCAGAGAGCATATTTGGATAAATGAACAATTGACACAGATATTTTGAAATGTTATGCAATCTGTCAATTTTCACTTTTTCATTAACATATCATTGTGCCCAATCTTTAAGTATCCGAATTATCTTGAAGTAAATGTATATAGTCTTATAAAATAATACAATAGCATATAGAAAATAACAAGAAAACGCATATTTAATTTTTCAGTTACTTGTACTGAGTGATTAAGAATGTGGCTTCATCCCCACGCTGCACATGAATAACAGGCCGAGCCTACTGTCAGGTTCAAGCTTATGTACAAGTTCAGTCCGCTGTAGTATATTTCTGGGATTTGGCAGCAATAAACCAAGCGAGCGTAGACAGTGTTTGCACGACTCTAATACTGTCCAGGGGTAGAGTTGTTTCAATTATGTTTGAGCTGAGACTTTGTAATGAGAAAACCCTGTTTAGGGTAATGCAATATTCACACAATAACTTGCTCATGATGCCTGTTATGTGATATTTCTTATACCTTTCCTGAAGGGGGTGCTAGATTCAAATACTATCTTTCATTCGCCAATTTCTTTACTATTATTACTGCAACATATAATGGTGCATAGGTTACACATACAAATAAAAAGTAACTGCTGTTAATAATTTCATATATTCTTGAAAGTTTGATGAAGTTAATAGTGGTATCAGATCACACCATAGAAATATTGTTGAAGGCTGAATGGAACATTCAAGATCACATCTGTAGATCACAGGTTATTCTTCAAGTCGCAATACTTATTCACTCTTTGCAAACATACTTAGATTTGCACCCTAAATTAGAGTGAGCTTGTTGAATTGTTTAAACACTGTTATTGTTGACTTCTTAACACATTGTAAGAAAAGAGTCTACCACAGAATTTAAAAAAAAGTTTTCCTTTCTGAAATGACCATTAGTGTCAACAAACTTTGTCCAAGCCATGATAATTAAACTTATAGTACTAGTTTCATTTTGGTAAATCTCACTTGTATGGCACGACATGATAGTTAGGTTAAGACTGCCGACCTGCACTACTGGTTTGATACTGAAGGCTGATCCAAGGAAAATGGCTGCTTTATATACTCTCTGGCTAACCTTGAGCTGAATTATTTCTAATTATATTGTGTGTCTTAATATCGGCAATATGCTTCAATTCTAATTGATGATTTTATGTTTAAAACCTTTCCCTTTGTTTGCCCCATGCACATTGCTAAATAAACTTCAAATTAAATTATCTATTTAAATAAAAATTTTAGGTCATACAAATTCTGCCTAAAAACAATTATGATTTTAAGCTTTATTCATGGAAATGAATGTAGCATAAATGTTCAAACTAAATTTAAACTTTCTAAAACTTATGTTTCCTTGGGAAAATGATTGGATTCTGATTAGAAAAGGGTTTTATTACTAAGAAAATGTTTCTAAAAGTTATTTACTATACAAATGGTAGGTTATAGGCCCCATTTTTAATTGTTTAGGTGAGATTATTGATGTATTACAACATGGAATAGAGTTGTTCTTGGTTGAGCAAGAGATAATAATGAGCACAAACAGATGGTGATTGACCATTTATGGCTGCAAAAATTGGTTTACTTGTCAGATATTTTAACCAGATTGAATGAGCTGAATTTGAGACTTCAAGATCAGGATTACTAGGTTTTACAAGGTTGAATCAACAGTTAACAAAATGTCTCTTTGGATATTTTTGATTGAAAAATGTGAATGTAACCACTTCCAAAACCTGATTTTTTTAAATATGACTTCTTCCTCTTTGAATAAAGATATAATATCAACCATTAAATTTCACTTGCAAAATCTGTCAATGGAGTCATGCAGCTATTTTCCAGAAATATTGCCACATTGCAACTGAATAAACAACACTTTCACAAACCATTCCTCTGACTACTTAACATATTCTGTTCATGACTGCCCACCTGCCTAAATCTGTGGTAACTGTTGGCTTTAATTGCCCTGTTCATACTCTTTATTCCATTTCAGGTATCTACTGCATCAATGAATCTTAATATGAAATTTCAAATTAGTTACTATTGCTGCATTACCGTAATAAAAGGAAACAAACACACACACACACACACACACACACATATATATATATATTACCTTATTTCATTACCATTACCACTTTCTCTGTTTCTAATGCTGAGCTGCTGCTTTAAATCTAATTATTCAGTGTAATAGATTTATTTACAGGATCTCAAACTTACTTTAGAAGTTTTTATTTTACCTCTGTCACAATATTATTCTATTTTGGCATACAGAATAGTAAACTATTTCAGTTTCTCCCATTATTTTTATTTCATTATTCTCTCATGTGATCAACTTATTTAATTTGTGTTAACAGATGTATATGAATGAAAATGTCTGATATTTTTTCACCAAACAATTTTACCCAATTTTGTTTTTCAAACAATATGTCATACCACTAATAAAGATGTTAACTATAAAGTGTGTATGAGTCAAAACTATTCCTGCTGGTCACTTCTCATATAATTCTTTCCTTGCCAAAACAAATTTTAATTAAACTGTCAGCTTTTATTGCACAAAAATGGCATAATACACAATTTGATATTTTTATTAAAGTTCTACTTGTTTAAAAATTTAATTGGCAGGCCTCAATATTTTTACAAGAGAAATAAAAATTTTAATTGACTCCTCAATAATATAATAATAACAAATGCACTAAATGAAAAAAATGACTATTGTATTTTTAAGGGTGTTATGGAAGCGCCAGATGAATTTGCTGAAAGCTTAAGTTATGGAGTGCAAAGCCTATTTGGGCATGTTTTGGGTGGAAAAACAGGATCTGCTTTACTGATTTCCTCATCCTTAGGAGAAATTGTTGGAACACTTCAGTTTGAAGAAGATTACAGGAAGGTAAGAAGAATATAATAGTAATTATTACCAAAGAAACTGCAACTCATACAGTAATGAATGTAATGTTGTAAGTAATATACTTCTTATGTATGTGGTCAGAGGTGACAAAATGTGAAATCTTTAGTTTTGTTTTTAATTTTTTTATTTTCATTACTTATCAAACATTTTGATTTTGTCAGATTTACTGATACTTCATAACATAAAAAATATCGCTGGCAAGTATTTAGAGATATTATTTTAACTCAGCACAAAACTTAAATGCTAACAATAAGATCTGGATACACAGCAGTGCACCCACCAAATCGAAACAATGACGGTACTGACTACCCTTTTCTCGAAGCGATTTGCACCATTTTTGTACCTGAATTTCTTCAGTGTTATTGATGCTACATACCTCAAATTTCCATTATACATAGATATAAGTAATCTTATCAAACAGACCAAATGTCGTTCTTAGTTTGGGTGCTATTGATAAGCATATTTCACCAATTTTCTTATACATTATCTGACTGACTGAGGGTCATCAAAACTCTAAGTTACTTCCCATGGTCATAGAATGCTGAAATTTGGTACACAGATGAAGTTTTATCCCAAGATTATAAGAAAATTTTAAAACATGTAAATTTCCAACTAACTATGCCAAAAGTGAAATTGCTTTCTACCCTAGTAACAGATTTTCATTGTAGATGGAGGTTACTAAGTTTAACTAATACATTAAAGTTTACTTCCTTCCTCTTATTACTTTGGAAGTTAGTAAAATTTGTTTTGACTGACATCAAAATTCCACTGTACTTCCCATTGTCTTAAAAGCAAATAAATATGTGTACATATATGGTTTCACCCCAAATCATAACAAAAGACCAACATCAGTGATTTTCCTCATATTTTATTCAATGACAACCGTAAAAGTAAAAAATTTTGCCTCATATACTTGAAATTTTTCTTATGTCTCAAGATCAGCACGTTTAACTAATATCTTAAATTTTACTTTATTCATTAGCTCCGTTTGGGTGTTATTACTTATGGTGTTTGTTAAATCTGTAGCAATAGTGATTGCTCAGCCATGATGCACACTCATTGTTTGCTGAGAATGTGGGCATTTTTGGTAACAAACATTGATATCTTGAATTCTGAAATTTCCATATCCACCAATTTTCATGTGGAATCATTACATATGAGTGACTACTCAGTGTAAGCTATTAATGTAAAAAAACAATTCTTGTAAGAATAGGCCAAGTATCGTGCTTGTGCAGTGACAAAAAGTTATGAGATCTTGTTTGAAGCCAAGTCTACGCTTTAGAGTGTGTATTCACTTCACTTTCTGAAACATATTGATTTCTCTTGGTGTTATAGATTTAGAATTAAAAATTCTGTTGACTTGGCCATTATGCATGTCATAATTGTTACTGAAATGAAAGGCATAATATATATGATTTATTCTGAGATTTGTCAAACCAGAAAGACATGCAAGGAAAATCCTGGCTTTTGTATATTTGTTAGACTTGTTTAAGAAACCCATTTAAGGTATTTATATAGGCTTGCTATAATATGTCAATCATAAAGGCTAAGTCACCAAAATTCTAAAAAAAAAAAAAATTCTATAACACTGAGAGAAACCATTCTGTCACAATAAGTGAAGTGAACTAACACTGTAAAGTGTAAATTTTGTTCAAAACAAGAACTCATAACTTTTTGTTACTGCACAAATTCATGACCTGGCCTATTTTTAAAAGATTTGTTTTTGTGGGATTGTACTTTTACAAATTTAAATCAGCAGGCCATGATTTAGCTAATATACTTATGACAGTTTGCAGTGTACTTTTGAGTTATAATAATCTGTGCTGTTCTGAGGGAAAATGCTCTACAATATTTTAAAAAATAAAGTGTTCAGAGAAGAAAATAGGTAGCACAACATATTTAGTCAATAACTTGTCACTGTCATTTTTATACTTATCTTGTTAGAGTCTCTGACAGAGTAAATAATTACTTTTTATTCAATTCTTATTAATTTTACCAATAAATCAGCCAACAAGCTCAGTGAAGATAATGTTAAAACTAACTGGATGGTACTAACCATTGAATATGCAGGTGCACCTAACAGATTCACGCTTTTCTCTATGGAATCTGCTGAAACAAGATGTGCCGCTACATTGTATGTAAAATGATGTATTTTTTTATTAATGTGGTATAGCTTAATTCTTTTTGAGTCTAGGCGATAACCACAACTTTCATCTTACGAAACACAGTCTCAGCAAAAGTTGACCTCTTGCAATGATAAATATTTACCTCCTTTATTTTCTCTGTTCCCTTCCCCTCCCAGTTAATCATCTTTCTTTTTAATAAAATTTTCACTAAAAAAAATCCTCCAGGCAGCATCCACCTGATGAATGCTGTGGAAAAATCAGTTCATTGGTTATATAATTGTTTGGTCACATCCTTTTCAGCCATTGCACTGCTTACTGCAAGCACTAAAAATTGCTGAAACTTATCACACATTGGATGGCAAATGTTACTACTCCTGTTTTGTCATTAATCTTTTAGTACTATTTCTCATAGGTTATTTTAGTCTCAAAAAAGTTCTGTTTGGTAGGAATCATACCCTCCACGTTTTGTCAATCTGTATCAGCACTTGTGTAGTGATGCTACACAACAATGTTGTCAAAGAATTCTTGATTTCAGAATTTAACATCAGTAATCTCTTTCTTCCTATCTCATATGAAGATGTAAGTTGGTATAAAAAATTATTGGATTAAGGTTATAAAATGTCATTTCACCCATCACTTACAGAGTAGTCCCCTTGCACTAGAATGCATTATTTCCACCATTTTTCCCACTGGTTGGACTTTTTTAGAATGCTGATTCAGTCACATCCTCCAGTCGAGATTCTTCATCTATACTTTGCCAATCACAGAAAACTGTGGGTGGAAGACAATGCTTTCCATCAAAACTGATCTACATTCCATGCATTCCAATCCCTAATGGCTGCAGGAAATAAAGAATTCATTAAGGATTCAGTACAGCACCTAATTTACCTAATCTTGTCTACCTTACCATAGAGATTCCAATTTTTGTGTGAGATGTATTTCAGTGCATTTGTAATTAATAGGAGTTGTTCATTGTTACTCAATAAATTTATGTGGCAACTGTCTACCAGAGAAACCTAGCCCATAAGCCGGGATTCTGGAATACTTTTGTGAAGACTGTGGCAAGCTGTAACAAATTACATGTCCCTTCTCTGCACATTCTTGTTGCTATTTATCAATCCCTTGCAATAGGGATCCCATAAGGCACAACAATACTCTAGATGAGGATTCACAAGAGTTTTACATGCTGCATACTTAACAGATTTGTTTCTATTATTTAAACTTCAACATATGAATCACTGTGCAGTATTAGCTTTTCGAACATCCAGCGTAATGTGCTGAACCCTTTTCAAGCTGCTTTGTATTGTTACACCTTGGTACTTAATTGATTCTACATATCCAATTAATGGCTCACCTTTTACTCATAGGGTTTTCTTATTCGTTATGCATATTGCCTTGCACTTATTGAAGTTTAATTTATGCTGCCATTTATCACAATGTTTAGAAATAAAGTCAAGATCTTATTGAGTTACTATAAAATGTGAGGAACCCTTTACTCTCCTATATACAACTGCACCATCCAAAAACAGTAAGAAATGGCTATTAGATGTGTCTCCAAAACTGTTTATAAATATCGTGAATAGAAGTGGTACCAGTTCTAGAGCAGTGGATGGTGTTTCTCCTACAACAACATGTTGATTCTGTTCATTTAAGAAATCTTGTATCCATTCACAAACCTGTTGAGGGTCGAATCCTTTCTAAGAGGCAGGTATTTGGTTTTAGTATAAAAGGTATTCTGAAAACAATAATAACAAAAAATTCATTAATTTGTAATCTTCATCATGACGTCACACAAATTAGAGCAACCTGTATTTCACATGATCTCTTCTATTTGGTTTGGTGGAATTAATTTGTTTTCATCTAGGTATTTCATAACATTTAACATATGGCAGGCTCCAGACATTTCCCTCATTTAAGAATATTCATCTGCTTTATGATATCTGCATAATCTATTGCTTGCAAATCCATGTTTATGTCCACACAATGTGGAAAGACCATCATGGCATTTGTATTTTCTATGCTTTAAATTGATATTAGGAACATTTGCTTTGTCATAGATTTCAATAGTTTCATATGTGGTTTTTATCAATTGTTGCATACTGTTGGAATTTCAACTGACTGTTTTACTGTCAAGGTATGTATTCATAACTTCATGCAAAAGATTAGTGTCTAGATTTTCAGATCTACTTAAGTATTTTAGGTGTTTAGTGGGCTGATAATTAAGTTTGTTATATGTATTTGTTGGGTGCTATCAGTGCACATCTCCCTACTTTTTTTTTATTGATATATGTTACGTCAAACTGTTTTCACACCACAAATATTTTGTATTAAGAAGATATATTAGTTATTTGTATGTTCTCTGGCTAAACTTCGTTTGGTCATATATCTGCTGAACTTGAAATAATTGCTTTTTCATTTTCCCAGTCCTCAATATCATCTCTTATGGTTGGGTTTATCAAAATTTTCTCAGTACCACCAACTTTTGAATCACCAGCATATGCTGAGATATCTTTTTCTATACCATCCATTTTGTTTTTGGTTTTATCTCTCTCTTTAGGATCAGTTTTTGCACTAGTATGTGTCTCATTTGTTTTCTTTAGCATTGTCTCTGTCACTGAGCCAAAACAGTCGGTCTTTGAAAGTAGAGGAAACTGCTGTGAAGCTCTGATTTGTTGTCTTCCTAGTGTATCTGCTCTGCTATATCCAAATGTACATTAGTGGAAACAGCATTGGCTGTTTGTGAGTGCAGTTGTGTCTGGCATGTTCTGTGGCGTTACATAAAGCACAAGTTCGAGGTTGCCAATGCACAAAATTCACATACATTGATGTATACTATAAGCACTCCATTTCCTTTCTAGAATTGGATGTCTCCACTCCACTTGTCACCTGTTACTGCTATTGACTTGTTTGATATCTCAAAAGGAAGATTTAATATTATCACATACTTTGTACCCATGCCCATGTTTCCACTATAGCCTTGCTGACATATCCATTAGAATTGTGGAAATTCAGATTTCTGACATTCTCCACAATTACTTTTCACATCATTTCTCATATTTAGAAATACACTATTAAGAAATGAGTCTAGTTGTATTTTTGAAATCTCTTCATCACTGAGATTAGCTTTATCATAAATCCATTCATGAATTTCAAATGAGGGTGGTCATATGAATGCTCGTTTGAAAGCAAATTACAGTATTTTTTCTTCTATCTATCATAATGTATTTAAGTCATTAATTATCATTATTCTAATGAATTATTGTATTATCATTATCAGTCAGTTCAATCATTAAATGATTTGACCTCTTAGAGTTATGAGATCAGGTAGAGCTTGAACAGTCTTCTCCAGGTTGAATGATCTTGGGTGATCCTCTGCCAGTTGACTCCAACAATCCTGCATATGTCCTGGTTGTCTTCCTCTCAGCCTCAGTGATCTCTTGGGCTCCTTTATAACATTGCTTTTGTCCATCTTTCATCTGAGCAACATGACCGGCCCACTGCCAATTCAAGGAGGCCGCCTTCTCCAAGATGTCTGTGACCACTGTGATTGATCTGATGGCAGTTGCTCTCTTCTTCTATGTTCTATTTAAACCTAGCACTAACCATTACATAGCTTGCTTTGCTGTTCTAAGTTTTCCATTCACAAATTTGTTTAGTGTCCATTTCTCACAGTTGTAAGTCAGCACAGAAAAAATGCACTGGTCGTAAGCTATTTAATTTAGATTTGTGGGCATACTAGATTTGAGGCTTATGGAATGACTTCCCAACAGCTTGCCATCAGATTTACATCTTCTCTCATATTTACAAATTGGCTAAGGTAACTGTACTTACTGTCTTTTTATAAAGATATATTGTTTAGTTGTACATTCTCCTTTGTGGTTCAGTTGTTAGGTATAACTTTTCTTTTTGAAAGGTTCATGTTCAGTCCAGCTGCTTTACACTTGACAACAAGATTGGTAACTAAGGTTTGGAGTTCGTCAATGTTATTAAATACAAGCACAATTTAACCAGCAAATCTTTAGTTATTAAGTCTTCTTTCATTGATTCTAATTCCTTTTTCTCCCCATTCCAGCTTTGACATTTTCATCTGTAAGACAGCTGAAAATAATTTCTGAGAGATGGTATCACTTTGCTTAACATCCATTTTGATGGGGAACTCTGTAATTGGTCCCACAATGCTGACAATATCTCAGAAGGTGCCATAGATGTTATGGAGTTCTCTGATGTAAGCTGTATCCACACCATGTTGGCCTAATGTTTCCAGGACAGCCTTGTGACTTACATGATTATACGCATAGATTAAAATCAGCCATAAGGTTGTTTATGGATTATATTATGTCACATAACAGGATTAAAACATTAGAGGGTAGTGAATAGCTTTAGGGGCATCTTGACAGGATATCTAACTGGGAAGGTGAAAATGAAATGAAGATGCATCACAGAAAAAGAAGAAATAAGATTTTTACTATACATACATTACTTGTTGGATCAGAAATTTCTTGTTGTAGACACAATCTTTTAATAATAAAACCATTTTTGCAGAACATTAGTTTTTTTATTCTTTAATTTTTATTTACAAAAACAATGATTTTTTTAATGGTTTAAAATATATTGTGAACCCCACATAAGACAATACTTGTGTATGGGCTTCAAGTTGTAGCTGGTTTGATTCTTTTATTATTGAATATTTATAGCATATTAAATATCTGTCATACTACATATACATGAATATGCATAACAATATTCAGTAGAATAATGGTATACTACAAATTTATGAAGATTATTAAAACACTGGTAATACAGTCATTTTAATGATATGTTATGTACACACAATCATCATAAAAATTATTAGTAAAAAAATTCATATAAAGAAATGTTACATATATACATTACATTACCTCATATATACATTATGGTTATATAGTGTTGAAAATTTATTAATGCATTCAATGAACCATAGTTTTTTGAAAACTATGAAGAGAGATATTTGTTGAGGGCATTCATCGGCATACTGATAACATCAGTGGCTAATTTATCATAAATTGGTGGACCGAGGCAACTAGAATTTCTTTGTCGAGAAGCATGTTCCAATGAGGAATGTACACTCCATTTCTCTTTTGTAGCCTATTAGGTGTTGCTAGTCACTAACACTGAAGATTTTTATGTTGGCATGTGTGTACATATATGACTATTTTTCAAATAAACATCTGATGTACATTGAACACCACACTATGTTTTCCCCATTCATAGTTTGGAAAAGTATATGTTTTTATATAAATATACATCACTTTCAGAATGCAGTTTTGGTATCTATTAACCTGAGCCAAGTGTGTATCAAGTATTCCTATCCAGCTGCTTATGCCATACTATAGGTGTGTTTGAACAAAACCAAAATAAATGATTGTTCAGTCTGAGACTGGGACAATATTTCTTATCTTAAATAATACTTCAAAGTAGTGTGAACACTGATTTTCCTGGAGTGTAAATGCAATATAGTCTTCACGGGATTCTAGCTAGATTATGTTATAAAAAGACAATGTTTCAACAACTTCTCTATTGTCTTCATTAGGTAAATTGCTTTCGAGAATCGAGGTCTACACTGTCAGTCATCAATGGGCAGATGGTATTACATAAATTATTCACTGTCACATCATACAACAGTTGACCAATGGGTGACATAGCCCTTTAGGATGGCTGCTCTGTTGTGCCTCACAGCTTTGCTTATGCAAGCTTCGTTAAAGCTGTCAACATTAAACTTGCTGAGTTCCTGCCTGATGATTGAAAATGCCAGTTTTCATACAACACTCAGAAAGAGTCGTGTATCTTGGTTAAAGTTGTTGTCATTGATTCTTATTTCGATGGCTTCCTTTATCACTGACTCCAAAAAGATAAGCATGCCAGGCCATCACCTTAATATCTGCAAAATCGCCTTTGTAATCTGTTTTTATGTCCCAACAGTTAAAGCATATATAAATAATGATGATACATTATGCTCAACAAAAAGTTAGCTGGTTGGAACCCTTGCCCTGGTGAAAATGTTGTCAGTTCAGGACCATATGTGTTAGAGAGGCAGTGGTGCATTATGATGCACAACAGGGAGCATGAGTGATAACCAGTCCACAACTTTCTATCGTACAGGGTCATACAAATCCCAAATTAAGAAACTACAAAATCTGTTGTATTGTCTGCAGTTGCCACAGGAGATTGTTGTATTACACCAAACGTAACATAAATTCACTAAAGCTGGAACCATCGTACCTTAGGCCTATCCCCAAACAATAAGTCATAGTTATATGAACATTAAACAGATGTCATCACTCACACAGTCATACTAGGTCTCACTCATCGTCAAGCATAAAATATAAATACACACACCAAAGTAACAGAAAAAAATGGAACCACAAGTCATACGTATGAAATACTCTCCCAATATGTGAAGTAATGTAAAAGTTGTGTAACGTAGCGAGCAATGAATAAATTTTGTAAAATTATAAATATCGGTAAATATTTTGCAAAAAATACATAATTTTTGAAAAAATTACAATATTTAGTAAAAATTACATAAATTATCTCCCTGAAAGGAGTAATTTGCATAAACTGTCGGTTTTGGTTATCATGAAAGTCATCAGAAAAACCTGCAGAGCCCACACACATAAGTGAAATAACTCTGAAATGAGGCTTTTGGGCTATTCCTTTTCATCATCAAAATGTTTCATTATCAGTTACCGAGCGTGGTGGTGTAACAGATAGCATTCAAGCCTCGCATTCGGGAGGACGGCGGTTAGAATCCCCCTCCGGCATCCAGATTTGGGTTTTCCATGGTTTCCCAAATCACTCCAGGCAAATGTCGGGGTGCTTCCTTAAAAAGGCCATGGCCGAATTCCTTCCCATTCCTTGCCCCCATCCTTTCCCGTCTCTAAAGACCTCGCTGTTGAAAGGCATAAAGCAGATAAAAAAAAAGCATTATCAGTTTTGATTATCTCTCTTTAGTATATTCTATTTTTTCAGTTTAATTTCTTTCACAGCTATTACTGATGTCATATTTACAAAATGTGTAGGTTTTTGTTTAATATGAAATACTTTTACATTGCTTATTTCAAGTGTGCTTTGCATTGTTGCTCACTTATTGGCTTCATTACAAGCTTTTAGTTGTTGGAGTCCGTATCTGGTTTTATTACAGTCTATAACTTGATTTCTGACAATCAGTTTATCTGTGCTGCAGCCTATATACCTGCTTGTATTCTCTGGATGTTTCCATGTGTATATTCCACTCGTGTGATTCTTAAGTAGTTTGTTATATTTGAATGGTTTGTGTGTTTCACAAAATTTCAATAGATCACTTTCCTGCTCATTGTTTTAATCTTAGAGAAAAAATGCAAAAATACCAACAATAATTCCTTCTCTTCCTTCTATTCCAGTTGCCCATGGTTTTTTAATTTTATCTCATCTTTCATATATTAAATTAATTATTCAATATAAGTATCTATTTTCTCTATTTTGTCACTGTCTCTTAGTTACATTGGCATTTGCACTTATACAAAATATGGTTCATGTGGATTTATTTTCTATTCTTATCCAAATAATGAAATCACTCTAATGTTGATAGTAAATCGATTGTTTTCCTATGTAATCATTATAATCTAACACATGTAACAACATTGACAACTTGTGTGCCAGAATCCACAGGCCAGAAATCCTGAACGTCCTTTTATTTATTCTCATTAATTCAAACAACATATAAATATCAATGTTTTTAACCACTTTAACTTAATTTACATTTTCATTCCTCCATCATTTCACTCTTGGGCATATATAATGTTAGCCTTGTAACTCATCCTTAAGTCCACAGTGAGAGGACTGATCTCCAGAATATTTTTTACCAGGAAGATGCTACTCCTTATTCTATAATTTGAAAAGATAAAGTGACCTCAGGATAATTTTTTGAATGTGTAAAGATGTGGTTTCCCAATGTCATCTGCATCCCCATGGCATTTGTTCATCTTTTATTTACCTGACTTTGGAGCTCTTTCCTTCTCCAATGGCAGTATGACCACAAGCTGCCACTCGATTTCAGGCACAAGGGTATGGGAAGATTTTCTTTTGAAGATAAAGGGGTCAGGAATTGGAATAAGTTACCTGGACAAACGATGAATGATTTACCAAAATACTGAAACATAAAAGTAGGTGGGTATAGGAAAGGGGGAAAATAGGTGTATGAGGAAATCGCCACCAGCATGTGTGTGTGTTCCATCATGATTAAATTAAATAGAGCCCTGGAAAACTTCCCAGTCCTCTGCCATTCTTTCAAGATGCTGTTGGCAATCAGTGTTTGCGTAATCAGAGTGCAGTATGAGAAAGAGAGAGTGACATTTGGTTGGTAGAGGCTAATGTAGTCTCTCCCAAATCCCTACACACCAGGTTACTCACACAGAATATTTTAAACTCATCAAAATCCATAATAAGACCCCTTCAGAAAGGTGGCAAAGTTTTAGACTTTAAATTAAACAGTAGCTACTGGTTGCTGCAAACAGTTGTATTCTGATTTTGTTTAGTACACATTTTCGGCACTTTATTGCTCATTTTTGCTTATCAATTGTACATGACACTGCTTGATTTCTAAACTCTTGATTTTCCCAATTTAGACCCAATAAACTGTTAATTTCTTTACTAAGTAAAAATCCAACATGGAAATGTATTGTTTTGAATCCTATGATGCTATTGAGAAATATTCTGTGTAATGGCTTCAAACATTCAATATCCAGAATTTCAAAACAAGAAAATTATATTAGGTGCAATGAATTTGAAGAATAACAGTTTGAAACTAACTAAATATTTAGCTTATGAGCAGTTATAAAAAAATTATTAAGAAGTTTGGTAATGACCACAAGGAAGAATAACAAAGAAATCTCTCAGCTAATGTAGATGAAGGCAGGAGAGCCAGGATGAACACACTTTACAATATTTTGTGAAAAAACCAGTCATGTAAGAGATGGGACATATGCCAAGTGGAAAGTTGTGTACACATCCAGACCCACCACGAAAAATCTTTTCCCTTGCCATACTATTCATATCCTAAATGAGTAAGGTTTTTACCAAATTATGTAAAGAGTTTTCATGTTTCTGTGTTTATACAAGGGTCACTTGATAAGTTTGCTAAAAAAAAAAAAAAAAAAAAAAAAAAAAAAAAAAAAAAAAAAAAAAAAAAAAAAAAAGCATATAAAACACACTTTTTGGGAAAAATCCCTTACTTCTCAACATATTCCCCATTGAGGGTGATACATTTGATCCAGCGAGTTTCCAGTTTTATAATACCATCAGAGGGTTGTCTCAAAGCCTGAAAAATACTCTCTGATGGCTATGATGTCTTCCTGATTCAACAAGAATTTCTTCCCAATTTTCAAATTTGCGAACAGTAAAAAGTCGCACAGAGCCAAATCTTGCAAATATGGTGAATGGGGAATCAATTCAAAGCAAAATTCATGTACTTTTGTTATTGCAATAGTCGTCATGTGAGATTGCATGTTGTCTTGGTGGAACAATGCTCTTTTTGCATGCCAGTCTTGGCCGTTTACTTTTCAGCTCTTCTTTCAAATTGTCAAATAATGTTGCATAGTGTTCTACAATACAATACAATACAATACATTCATTTTCCATTGATCCCAATATAAGAGACTGGCTCTGTGGGATGTGGAAAGTTGTCAATTTACAGATAAACAGTTGCATAACAAAATAATAAGTACACCACTAGATGTACAGTCATAGTATACATGATACATTAAACACTTCCATTATAAAATAATACGTACACCAGAAGATGTACAGTCTTAGCATATATGGTACATAAAAAAAAAAAATCCTTAACAAAATAATACATACACCACAAGATGTACAGTCATAACATATATGGTACCGTAAACAATTATGTAAGAAACTAAATACATACACCAGGAGATGTACAGCCATACCATACATGGTAAATTAATTATGTGAACTATATTTACACAAGATACTGGCAGTTATTTTAAGATACCTTAGAAATAAATTCTTCGACAGAGTAGAAGGAGTTGTCAATTAAAAATTCTTTCAATGTTTTACTGAATTTATTCTTATCATCTAATAGACATTTAATATGTGTTGGGAGCATGTTGAAGATATGTATCCCTGAACATCGGACCCCTTTTTGAACAAATGACAATGACTTGTAAGTCTTGTGAAGATCATTTTTACTTCTAGTGCCATAATTGTGTATTTTACTATTTGTTTTAAACAAAGTATAATTTGTGACTACAAAGGACATTAATGTGTATATATACTCAGATACTAATGTTAAAATCCCTAACTTCTTGAACAGCTCTCTACATGAAGTTCTATTGCTAACCCCACACATAATTCTTATTACACGCTTTTGGGCTCTGAACACTTTGTCTCTATGGGTAGAATTGCCCCAGAATATTATTCCAGTGAAAATAAGCAAAATAAACTAGCTGCCTCATACGGAGATCACCTAAAGCTGAAATTGTACGAATTGCAAATGTGGCTGCTCCCAATCGCTTTAGTAAGTCAGAAACATGTACTTTCCAATTTAAATTATCATCAATATACAAACCTAGAAATTTCACACTATCTACCTCTTGAATGGACTGGCCTGCAAATTTTATGTCTATGTCAGGTGTTAATCTGTGAGATGTACTGAATTGCATATACTGAGTTTTATCAAAGTTTAAAGACAAGCCATTAGCTGTAAACCATTTATTAATCAGTTCAATATATTCTGTAGATAAATCTGGAGTGTTTTTAATTCCTATGTTTGTGTCATCTGCAAATTGGACAAATTTTGAGTTTTTAGATGAAACACAGGGTAGATCATTTATATATATTAAAAACAATAGCGGTTATTGTCTTACCATTTTGGAAGTAATCAGTTAGGATAATTCATTGAGAATACCAAAAACAGTGGTCATCACCTTTCCAGCCAACAAAACAGTCTTTGCCTTCGTCAGCATACTTTCACCAGGCACTACCCATTGCTTTGACTGCTCCTTCAACTCAGTAATGAATGATGGGTCCAAGTTTCATCAACAGTCATGAATCAATGCTAAAAATCTTGTGAATTGTGCTTCATCATTGCACAAACACTGCGTTGAATCATCCTTTTGCGTGCATTTTGTTACCGAGAGTCAGCAATCACAGCACCCATCATGCACACAATTTTTTCATATCCAATTTGTCATGCAGGATGTTATGCACTCATACTGTTGAGATGCCTATGGTTTCAGCAACCTCATGTACCTTCCCCTGGCGATTTTTTATAACCATACTATGGATTTTATCAATGATATCTAGTGTGGTAACCTCTACTATGCATCCAGAGTGCACTTCATCTTCAGTGCTGGTTTGGCCACATTTAAATTCATTTATCAAGAAATAGACGGTCTTCAATGCAGAAGCAGAGTCCACATGAACATCATCTAACTAAGCTGTAATCTGTGTTGCTGTCCTCTTCTTTAAATAGAAGTGTTTTATCACTGCACAGAATGGAATTCAATTAATTTATTTAATTTAATTTAATTGCAATGGCGCACACGCTCCGGTGGCAATTTCCCTACACACCCACCTTCCCCCTATCCTGCACCTACCTACATTTGCCCTCTACAAATTTTATCTTTAAATTCTTCAAAGTTTTCGGTAAATTATTCATCATTTCTCTTGGTAACTCATTCCAATCCCTGACACACTTACCTAAAAAAGAGAATCTTCCTACACCCTTGTGCCTGAAATCGAGTGCCAGCTTGTGGTCATTGTCATCTTTTCCATTTCATGCACTACTTTTCATACCTATTGCAATATCTTTCCATGCCTCATCACCAGCAACTGCTAAACTGCTCATTTCGAATGACTATTGCGTGTGAACAAAGCTTTACTGTGTCAAGCTTGTGTAAAGTTGGGTGTTGGCCTCATCATTGCTTGAGCTTAACTTGATAATATCCAGTGCCTCTGGTACCTATACTGTTTGCTTCTGTGGTCACCACATGATTGACTTGTATCCCAATTGTGAAAGGTATCGATAAATGATGAACACTGTTCAGAATTTAGAGTTCAATAATTTAAATTATATTCACTGAAAAAGGTTCCTTTACAAGAGTTCGGTACCAGGATTCAAGATTTCGAATAAAGACATCAGACTAAGAGTTCCATTTGAAAATTACAGGTTAAGCACACATGAGCAAAGACAAACTTCCACCCCAGCCCCCTTACTAGGATTAAATGTTACTTGGCATACTTAGTATACTGCTAACACCACACACTAGGTGGCAGGGGTCCACCCACTGCGCACTCCAGCTCTGAGAAAATACTTGAAAAGACTGACCAGAAGTAAGATGGCTCATCTCTATTTATCAAATCATTTGGTCTCGTGACATCAGCTTATAACTTTAAAAATTAATATCTAATTAACTGGTTAGTATTTTAAACAGCAATTAACACATGTGTCTTTGAGTAGCTTATTCTACCAATTTTGACTCAGATAATTCCTCAAAAGGGTTTCTATTAAATTAAACACCAGATCTATCATGTCATCAATAATGTCTCGACAATACTTTTTGAAAATCACCTTTTCCATATTAAAATCTTAAACTTTTTAATGAAACCAATGTATAATTTTCTTGATTTTCCTTATCTCCTGAATTTAATTTCATGTTTTTCCTTATTTGTTTTAGATTTTATTCTCTCAATTAAAAGTAATAATTATAATTTATTTAATTAGCCAATTCTGTGCTCAGAACATACTAGAAGGTGCTGAGTACAGCTGGTGATAAAAGGTTTGATGCAGCTTTTTGTGTTAACTAGTTAATTCAAATATTATGTTTAGCTTCCTTTGAACACGTGGGTTGACAACATCAAAAACCGAAATATCTTCCAAACTAAATTCTTCCAAACATCATGAATACATCTGAAACTGATCCTCATCATGAGTTTGTACTTGAAAAATGACTCTGACTGAAATTTATATCTTTCACATAGGCTGTAAGCACCTTACAATTTTGGTAAATTCTAGCTCCTTAGCTTAGGTATAAGGGAGGAAGTAAATTCTTAGTCAAAAGATAGTTTTCGTTGCATACATAGGTTAGGAGAGGGACGGTTTATGTAGCAAGCTGATACCATAACCTAATTGACAAAATAAACCTTTTTAGAAGCAGTAAAGACATACAATAGTTAATAAAAGAACTATATAAACTTTCTATAATAGTAAGTGGATGTTATTTTGAAAGGAAATAGGATAATTCACATTAAATCAGTTTTGAAACAATAAATTTCTGCCATATGATAATTTCACTATTTCTAAACCGTTTTAAACGCAGTAAAAACTTTCGGTATTTAATAGAAACACTAAATAAACTTTGTATAACAGTAGAGAAACTCTATATTAATCTGAAATAGAATAATCAATAATAGTTCAACTTGTAAACAATGGACTTCTGCTATATGAGCATTTTATCATTTCTAAACCATTTTACAAGCAATAAAGTCACTCAACAGGTAATAAGAACTAAATCAACTTTTAATAATGATAAAGAAACCTTATACTAACCTGAAGTAGGATAATCCAAAATAATCCAGCTACCCAAACAATAGATTTTTGGTATATGATATTTCACTATTTCTGTACACTTTTAAACAAAGTAAAGTAATTTAAAGGAACAATAATTAAAAATAAAGCTAAATTCACTAAAAATCCATAGTTTCTGGGCGTGTAAATAACTTAAATAAATTTCTAAACACTTTGTTGAATACACGTCACTTTTAAGAATTTTTATCACAGAATCCTAGTAAGCTTTCGGACTAAAAAGTAGATTTCCTGAAAGAGTTAAAAATCTAGTATCACATATTTTAACTTCAGATCATTTCATGCAGTAGAACATATTTTATAAAGATTCTAAAGATTATTTCGTCATAAAACCATATGCTCGACTTAGGAATTTATTACAACCAATAGAAGTTAGCACCAGAGATAAAACAACTTTCAAAATACGTAATTTAATTCAGAGAAAATTCTGGTAATTTTACTTTTTCAATAAAAACAATACCTAAAAAGTTATTAATAAAATACTATATCACTTCTAAACCGTTAATTTACCAAATCTTGTCCAAGCTGTAATTTCATTATCCGGTCACCGATTTTTACGTAAGTTACACCATTGAACTTGTTAATTTTTGTACAACATTTTGACACTAATTTTATCCAGATAACTTGCAGTTCCATGAAATTCAGAGAAAAACCGAATAATTCAAATGGCTGGGTTAATGCCCTGCTTCGGAGATTTGTTTCACCACGCGGAAATTAAATAAAACTTTAAAACTAATCACTCTAAATTTCTCACTAAACTGCCGTTGGACTTCTAGTAGATAAGTATAGATCTTGTCAAAGTTTAAACACTTTTAATAATCTGGATCGTCTAATAAATTACACAAACTTTTGATCTCGCGGAAGCGAAAAGATGTGATACAGCTGCTTACGTCACTGATTTTGGTGATTCCTATAAAAAGACCATGCCACCATCATGCTTTGTCTGTATCCTGGGAGCATTATGTGAGTGAGCCTGCACAAATCTTGTGTCGGAGCGGGAGGAAGTCTGTTGAAATTGGGCGCTACCGAGTCGGCCATGCTGAGACTTTGGTGTGATAGCCTGCGAGGTTAATGTCTGTTAGAACTTTAAATTTTCAATAGGGGTTCGGTTTGGTAATAATTTCTCTCCACATTCTGCAATATTTTGGAAACGAGTGTTCGATTTGCCTACTTAACTGTTTAATGCAAATTTTAGTAAATGTGATTTTGAAAATAAAACTTTAAATTTTCTGGAAGTGAACTGTTGTAATTTCATAGACTGAGAACCTTTTCTAGATTTGTGGTTTAGAAACAGATCTAGTGGCGACCTTCAAGCATTTAAGTTGAGTTTCTACTAGGCTACATGGTCAAATTCAAATTGTTTTATGAAAATTTCCACGGAACTTTAAGCACGTGAACTGTTAGCTAAGTCACCATGGTGATACTATAACCCCGGTGTCAGCTTTGGGTCTAACAAGGCAGCTTCAAAATCGGCCTAAAAAGGTATTTCACTACTAGAAATAGCTGACAGAAATGCTCTGCTGTACTAATTCTGTTGAATAAATATATTTCTAAGTGGTATTAACAAGTTTATAGATATGTTACAACTGCTGGGTAAAATTTTGTCTGGTGGGGTTTAAAGAATGGAACTTTCCAGGCATCATGTAACCAAATCGATTGTTGCACCATCTCCTAGAAATTTACCATACATAGCATATGACCCTCGTACTGGAGCTGCTGTCTTTATCTATGGTAACTGACAGGTTACTGTCCCTATCCTTCCTTGTGTTGATTGTCTAATACAGATTAATTGTCACTATTATCATGCAGCATCTAAGAATTTTGTAAGGTTTAGGTATATTCCTTATATGAGACTGCCAATTAGTTTAGTCCTCCTCATTTCAAACTTATTTTTCTTTTCAGTTCTCATACTTTTTCTTCAAGGATCATCAAGTTGTAGTCCTCCCAGTTCTGAATCCTTTTCTGCACCTATAAAACAGCAGGGCTAGTGGTAGTTTTTAGCCACATCACATTATTTTCAAATAGCAATACAACATGAACCACTGGTCACCGGAGTGTTTGATTAAATTAGTGAGTAATATCTTTGAGTTTCTGTCCATTTTTTTATTTTATATTCTTTATATTAATACTTTTTTTTTTGCTCTGAAATATTTTCTACGAAGGCTTCTGCCAGCTTGTGGCGCTTATCTGTGATATAGTTTCCAATTTTAAAATCCTTGCATTTATACCCTATAGCTGCCATTCCATTCTCCTCTCCACCTTGTTTTTCCCCCACTCTGTAATGCCAGGCAATGGTCTCTGAGAATTCAGTTAGCTGCCAGTCTCCATCATGCAGCAGTGCCAGATCTAGTGGTAGGCAAACCAGGACACTTGCCCCAGGCAACAACTTGAGAGTAGCTCTACTACTACCCTGGGTGGCAAGAACAATGCAGTTGGCCGACAATTGGCGCAGCGACACTCGGGGTTGGAGTGGCAACAATGAAGGGAGTTGCAATCTTGCAGTTTTTGCCCAGGCTTGGAAAATTCCTAGATCTGCCACTGTCATGCAGCAACCTTATATTATAGTTGATGAAGGGTCATAGAATGAAAATTTTAATGCTTAATGTGTTTATATAACTGTCTGTATTTTGATGTCATACTGCCTTCAACTGCCATAAGCAGTGGTTATTTTTCTATCTGAATGTTTAATTTGTACTGATTTTAAGCACTTATTACTTCATCAGTCCAAGAGTATTTAATAATTTTGACTGATTACATTTTAACCTCTTGTGGCATCATTAATTTATTGAATCTGGTTAAGATAGGTTCTGATATCTTTATGAATTTTCTCATCCATGTATCTAACCTCAATGGTGATTAAGGGAAATTTTATCTTAATGTCATAGGTAGTTTGAGTTTTATATCAGACTGAAAGTATCAGTTTCATTGTATTAAGCCTGTAATGGTATTCCTGGAGGTTAGATTCCCAAACAGTGTTATTATAAATGAAATTGACTTACATTTTTAATTTGTTGCTAGTCAAGCTTTGAAGCAATTGTAAAAGTGATAAAATTTTGTTTTGTTTTGATAAAAGCTCATATCACATACCTATTCTGTGGATATCGGTAATCTGAGACTTTCTATGGGTCATAGATAGTTATTTACAGTATTCTATGTTGTAGTGATAAATAAATTTACAAAGGAACTGAAATTTATCTGTACATAGTAATGATCACTAAATATTTGTGAGTTATTATATATCATAATTTGCTTTTATCTATATTATTGACAATTGAGGGATATCTGACCACTGTGGCAAAGTAGTAAAAATTGTTTCACTAATGAATACAGAGTTTGACATACATCCATGTTTGTAGTTATCACTTGAAACTATGTTTCCTCTAATAAGACATCACTGGATAAGAAGAAAAATCAATTCAAAAGATAGAAAGAGAACTTGCCAGTTGCTAGAGTAGACAGTATGGCAGAAATGAGAAATAACATATGGGAACTGATAATATTAGCACAGATATAATGGGTTAACAAACCTTTTTTTTATTTATCAGAGGATAAGGAAGAGATGTTGCTCTCTGCTGTTAATTGGCAAATTTCCTTCTTTCTGATTTTCTTATCTCATCTTGATTATTGATGAGTCTAACTATAGTCTGTGAACCACTGTTTTCAGTATTGTGTTTTTTTTTTCTTTCCATTTATCAAGTTTATTCTGCCCCTTTGTATAACAGTTTATCAGTAACATATTTTATAAAAAGTATTTATGTTATTTGTATTTTGTATTGTAGAAAGAAATTGTAAATATTAATTCAATGAGTATTAGAATATTAAGGAGTTTTATATTTACAGAAAAAAAGATTTTGTATGCTGCAAAGAAGTGAACTTCCTGAAACAATCATTTCTGCAGGAAAGACATTCATTGTTGGAGTAGTTTTGGGCATGTCTGGTGTAATATTGAATCCAACTATTGGTAAGATTTTAGTTCAAAGAATGAAATTCCTGTGTTTGAAAAAGAATTTGTGCCTATATTTTGATATGTTCTATATACCAGTATATCTGTAACTATATATTTGACAGCTTTCCATATAGAAAGCAATGCTTTAATTTGATGTTCACATATTGCTAATTTTAATTTTGGTACTGTTAACAAAACATGCAGCTGAGAAGTTAGTAGCATGCCTTGTTCTTATTTGCATGTGTCAGAATTAATGTTGTGTTTAATTATTTCTACGTGCACTGAACTTTCAGCGTGCTTCTATAACACCACATTTCAAATGCCTCAGTTTTCCCTCTTTCTGGTATTCCTAAAGTCCATGCTTCACTACCATAAAAAGCTGTACTCCAAACATCGATTTTTAAAAAGCTCTTTCTTAGTCCTAGATCATTATTTTTGTAATATTACTTCCTAAGTAACTGAATTCGCATACTTTTCCTATCAATTTCTATCATTTCTGATACATTTCACTACCTTTGTAATTTGTTGGTTTATATTTAGTTCCAACCTTCCCTCAGTATTTTGTTCATACGATTCAGTTAATTCTCAAGATCCTCAGTCTGTTCTGTCACGAAAGTGTCATCAGCAATCTGTAATTTTTTCTCCTTAAACACTTATGACACATTCAAATTTTTCTTTAACTTCCATTATTGCTTCTTCTATGTACAAGATGAATATTAATGGGTGAAGACTACAACCTTGTTTTACACACATTTTAACTGATGTCTCTCTCATGATTTCTACTTTTATTATAGCCACTTGATTCTTATATAGATTACATAGTATTCTTCTGTGTCAATGTTTTAGACCAGATTTCTTTAAAATTTTGAGCATCTTATTCCAGATAACATTATCAAAAGCTCTTAATTAATTAATAAATGCCATACAAGTATCATTATTTTTTTTGATCTGCCTTCAGATACTAATCTTAAGCCTAGAACTGCTTCTCTGGCACCACGGTTTTTTCTAAACCCAAATTGATCTTTGCCTACCACCTCTTCTACTATCCAATATTATATTCTATATTTTAGCCTAGTCAGTAATTTTGAAGCAAGTGATGTCAGACTTGTAGTGCTATCATTATCACATCAGTCAGCTTTTGCAGTCTTCAGAAGTGTGGCGATGATACTTTCATTAAAATCAGTTGGAATATCTCCTCTTTTGTAACAGTTTAATATCAATTTAAATAATATTTGGATTTCTTCTTCTCCAAAGGATTTCAGAAGTTCTGCAGGAATCTCATGAATTGGAACCATTTTATATGATTTCAATTCCTTCAAAAATCTATCAAATTCTGTTCTTAAAAAAGGATCTCCTAAGTCATCAGTTTTAATTTTATCTGTATCCAGTATATTGCTGTTCAGTTCATCCCAATCATATATTTTCTCTATGTATTCCATCCATAGGCTAACTCTATCTTCTGAGCTTAATAGAGGTTACCCATCTGCAGCTTTAATCTTTATACATCTTTTCTTCATTTCTCAAAAATTTTGCCTGATTCTTTCATACTGTACTTACAAACCTTTTCCTTTTCTACTTCTTTGGACTTTTATTTTTATTAGACTTCTAAAATATATGTGCTGGTCTCTACATGGTTCATGCTGAACATTTCTGAGCCTTCTTTCTGATCCACCAGCTCCAAAATTTCTTCTGTGATCCAAGCTTTTGGGTGTCTTTTTCCCCAAAGCTCAATGTTTCTTTATCAGCTCAGATCCTTTCTATCTTCAGTGCATTCCATTCAGAGTTATTTCCTAGATTCACGTTTACCATCCCCACAAAATTTTCTCTCATGTGAAATTATTCCAGTTTGTTTACTTCAGTCAATTCTGCCTCAGGCGCTTCCTTAATTTTATTGACTTTCAGTCTTCACTTCATAACTATTAGGTTGAGATCAGAGAATATATCACATATTGAGTATATTTTACAATCTACAACTTGATTCCTGAATCTCTGTTTGAACATGAAATATCTGCCTGTCTCCCCTGACCAAGTGTGGTGAGTCAGTGGTAATGTTCTGGCCTCACATTCGGGAGGATACAGCTTTGAATCCCCATCCAGACACCGAAATTTGTTTTTTTCGATGGTTCTCCCAAATCACCTTCTTCAAAAGGCAATGGCCAAACTCATTCCTGTTCCTTGTCTCCAGCCCTTTCCCACCTGTAGTGACCATGATGTCAATGAGGCATAAAGCATAAGCAATAATAATAATAAAAATAATAATAATAAAAAAATGTATCTCCTGGACATTTACAGGTGTATATACTTTGGGCATGATTTTTAAATCATGGGTTCGCCAAAATGTGTTTCACAAAATTTTAACTATCTGCTTCCTCACTACTCATTGGCCGTAAGTTCCCACACTGTTGCAATCTTATCCTTCCCCCACAACTGTATTCCAATCACCCATCATTATTAGATTTTCCTCCTGCTTCACATATGGGGTTAATTTCATCATATAACTTCTCCATTTCTTTATTATCTTCCTGTGATGTTAGCATACACCTGTATTAATGAGGTTTGAGTAGGCTTATCTTTAACCCTAATCAAAATATTCCCGTCACTAAACTATTTGTAATAACTCACCTGTTTCCCTCCTCTCATATCCATTAAAAAATACCACACCAGTAATTCCAGTGACAGCTTGTGTGCAAATTATTCTGTATTAGCCAGACCAGAAGTCCTGTGTATCCTTCCATTTAATCTCACTTATCCCATCAACATCTAACTTAAGTTGTTCCATTTTTATTTTTAACTTTTCTAACCTATCTTCCCTATTTAGACTTCTCACATTCTACGCTGTGACTGGTTGAATGTGTCTATCCATTCTGATGACTCTTTGCATAGATCCAATTGGGGGACTATATTAGCTCAGGAAGAAGACATCATCATGCTGTAAATGTAATTTGATAGGATTAAATGTCCTTGGAATACCCTTTGGGTAGTGGCTTCTCATTACCATCTGCATCTCTATGCCATTGATAATTTCTGATTTATCTTCCTTTAAGGACCATTTCTGACCCCAAGGGAAGTTGATGCCCCACTCTTCCAACCTCATTTCAGGAGCAAGCAGTGCATGACTACTTACACCAGAAATTATTCAGTCACTATAGCCTCATCCACTTAAACAGATGCAAGTTGTGAAGAAGAGGTTGATATTTGGTTACTAGTGTACAAAGTAGGTGATTATGAGTGTTAGAGACATTAATTGTATTTGACCAAGTAAGTCACAAAGTTAGCATCAGTAATTGTCAGTACACTTGTGTCATTCGTTTCAGTGTGTTTATTAGGTTCAAAGCAAAGTGTTTATTAGGTTACATTCAGGGCCTTCAATAACTTTAAACCCGTTTTTTTTTATTTTTTTATTTAAAAAAAAAAGAGAACATATGATGAACACAAAATACATTTCATACCAATCATATGATGATAGATCAAACTTGAACCAGCATCACACCACATGAGTAGTGAGTAGTTTGCTAAAGCTTCAATCAGTTCAGGAAGGTTGACACACAATTCCAGAATATCACAAGTGAGGCTGACTAACTAGTGAGTCAGATCTGATTAACGCCACACAGCCTACTGCTGGCTGCAGGTCAACAAGTGTCTAGGCCTCCTAAATATTATCCACGGCCTTCTCAAATGAACAGTGGTTCTGCTGTAAGCAATGGACCAGATTTCTGATATTTCAATGTCTAAAATCTAACAAATTCTGAAGTTCTGCTTTGCTGACTTACATTAACTTTCCAGAAAACTTCATTAATATGGGGGGGGGGGGGGTCACAAAAACTTGGTGTACATCAATGCGGTGGTAGTTTTGTCTTAATGATGTGCTGCAACATGCAATGTTGTAGATGATGTCACACGACGACAACCATCATGCCAAAAGCAGTAACAGACAGCGTAACACGCAAAAACTCTCTTACAAAAATGGCTGTTAAAGAGAATGATGACCAGCATGTACTGATGATGTAACAATGGTTGCTGTTCCAGTCATGCTCTGTGAAAATGTGACAAATTCAGATCACTCAATTCCACTGAAATAATGGCCAGAGGCATTAAATAAAACATACCTTTTATCATTTAAAGAATGCCAGATGGACGGTATTAACTTGAGATACAAGAGGTGTCTTACTGTTCACATTGATGTCCTATCCATGTGAACTTAGAGAAATTAAATGAAATATGTCTTCAAAACTTTTAAGATGAATTTCATTTCCTGCTCTGGTGTGAAGAGATGTAAAATGTGTCACATATTTTATATTTGGTCCTAACCTTTCAAACGGTGAAAAACCACTTGATAATCTGTTTGGTAGTTTTTTCATGATGCCATGACAAAACAAACAGTTACTACTCAGTCCGCCACAGATTTATATACATAATAGCATTTACCTTCAGCTTTAACAGCATGGGCCGGGTGTGTGGATCATTGCCCGTAACGTAGATGTTAGGATTTTCAAACACCAGTATTAGCAGAGGCTGTGGTTACATCGAAATGCAGTATGGATAAGAATGACAAATATCATTCTGTATTACAGTAGAATGCACGATTATTAATAATTCATGTTATGCTACTGTCATTATTACTGTTGCCCACAGCATTGCCAATATTTTAACCCTGAGTAGAAAAAAAAAAATCCTGAATGTCATCAAAGAAGTTTCCATTGTCCTAGCTACTTTCATATCAGGGATATTTCCAGCTCTCTAAAAGGTTTGGTTTACATTTTCTGTGTATTCTAAAGTACTATACGTATTTCTGAAAATCAGAGAAATAAATAACCAAATTAAGAATTCAACAGCAGCATTAACAGAATCCGAAGAGTTATGAATTTATCTTTGATGTTGTGTGATCTTTTCCACTGATCTGCTCAGGTTATGAACAAATTATCAATTATTACTCTGTCCACCATTCATATAGTGTTGTAAAGCAAACTGCAGTTTTTAAGTTATCTCCTAATTTTCAAAATGTGAGAAATCCCATTCTTATTGGCTCAATATATTTTGCATGATACCTTAGCAAGTTTATCTGGAAGTTATAGTTGTATGAGATTGTGCATTTCCTCAGATGTGTTGTATTCTGATTCATTCCTCTGTTCAGATCTTATTAAGAAACTATTTCACTGCTGTGATGCTTTATGGAATGTTCCATTATTCAATACAACTGGTGACATGTGGACACAGTTTGTATCTGTAAAATTTTGAGTTTGATGTGTTGTTAATCATCATTTAAAATACATTATTGCTGGTGATGTATGGATGATAACAAAAATATAAACAATTTAATGCCAACTGTCTCAAATTATTTCAGTCACCTCTCATAGTTATCAGGTAATCAGAAACTAAAGATAAGTAGTCTCATAATGTGATTAACTGCCAATCTGATGGCTCATTTGATTGGGGCTAAGTGATGGTTTCTGGTGCCTGACACAAGGGTAGCTGGTTGGAATTTCAGTGGTGGACTTGCTGGCAAGTGGTACACAAATTCTAATCACCAGATTCTGAAGCAAGGATATAAGACAATGTTGACAGTGATTCAGCCGTGAGTTGTGGATGTTGAACTTATTGGCTGCTTTTGTGAAAGAGTAGGCCAGCTGTCAGTTTAACCATATCCCATCCTTCATCTTTTATTTAGTATCAATGCATAACACATGTATCACAGTCATCCACATAAATCATTATCACATACATACTCTTCCATTCAGGGCCCTGCAATGATTTTAAACCAATTTTTTTTAAAGATTTTAATGATTGATTTCTACTTGTCGCGGTTACGCTGGAGGTTCGGTTACAATACTTACTGTGAACCTTTAAAGCTTCCGCGCACTCACTAGATTCTGGTTCTTTCTCTGACGGCTGCCAACCGATATTAAGTCGGTAAATGAAATAAAATGCACCTTCTTATTTGAAACACATGCATTTAATAGTTAATAAGATAGTCTCGCTTCAACTCCCAACCTTTATGAAAGTTCACTGTCGGTACTTCGATCCATTAAGATTACAGGTAATACCTCCGATAAATTTAGACTGAATAACACGCACTCTTTTCATTCATACAACACCCTTACTAGTTCTCAGAACATGCCTATGGCTCACCACGAAACAATTCATATAAAATTCTGCAAATACTTTCTTCATTACTAAAGTTCCTTCATATCACCAAAGAAATCACCTTCTACAAAATATATTCTTCATCATAATGACTGAGCGCGAACACGCGTTCTTGTCGACTCGACTGACTGTTCACTTTCACGACGGACTCACCTACTCCACGGCCAATGGCAGACTGCCCGCCCAGAAGCCTAGGTGCGTCTTTCTCCCAAGCGCATCATGCTTCCGAATTTGGGGTTTACACCCCCAAGTTCACGGACCCGGCAGATGCTGACGTCACTAGACGACGACCAGTTTCAACACATGCTTTACAAGTGGGTGCTACTTCCCTAAACCCACGGACTTGGCGGATGCTGAGTCACCAGACAACCATGTAAACCGCCAATATTTAAAACTTCTCAAATTAGCTTCCAAAGTAATGGGGAAATGCCAATAACCCGTTACATCCCCCTGCCAGTTTACTCTTGGTATTTAAATTTCCATGCCAAATAGCAATGGGTAAAATCAATATCCTCTTGCTTTGAAACACAACATCCACACTCCACTCATGCCTACAAAAACACTCAAGACACATCAATATTACACAAGATATCAAAACCTATTCTTAATTCAAGTTCTGTTTCTTGGTTGGGGTTGGAGCTACATAGATTTCTACAATCCTTTCCAATAAAAAGATTTACCATCTAAGCTACACCACATGTGTTAACTTGTAAATAATAAATTTATCCTAACAACAATGTGCAAAATGTGTGCGACATTTAAAATGGGAAAACTGAAATATTTTGACCGTGAACAACATTAAACATTAGCAAAATTACTCAGTTGGCCAACAATGTGTGAAAACATAGTAAACATTGAATGTCATTAAATACTCAAACACTTAAAAATTAGAAAATTTACAAAATATTAGGTCCTGCCACATTGCCAATAATACATTAAACTACCATTATTGATTGATAAAATATAGTGGTGATAGGATGGAGATGCAACCAAAATAGTCCTTTAATACCAACAATTCAAAAAATGTTAGATCCTACCACATCACCAATAATTCACTAAGCTACCATCATTATTCCATGAAATCTAGTGACAATATGACCCAAATATAACCAAATACTCAAAGTGTTCTTGTAAATGTAATATATAATTGTCCTTTACCCAATACTGATTACTTCAGTTTAATAAAGTATGTCGATAAAACTGATTTTACGACTAAACACAAAATATACTTGATAAACCCTTGTCCATAAATGAAGAAATAGATGGTGAAATTTTGAAAAACAGACCCTTCAGCCACTTGGGCTTTACAACCTAAGGTGTGGAAATAGTAAGAATTCAACCAAGGGAGGTTAGATAGTACAGATTACAGAAAGACACCTCGCCACAAGTAAGTAGAAACAATGACGAGGTAAGCATGAGGTACATCGTGTTTGCCAAACACGCCACACCCAGACACTGTGTGCCTCTGAAGAAATGAAGCACTTCACAAACTATTCACTGCACAGCATGCCTCAGTTGGTTTCTCAAGTCTTCAGCACTTGATGTTTTTCACCACTCCTCTGCACAGTCTGCAACACATATTCCACTTTTTTAATACAAGGCTGGTTGTTTCACAGTATTTCTAAGCTAAAATGTTCTATTAAAAATGTTTCTTGGAAAAAAGTCTATTCTCTAGCCGTTTAAATGGATTTTAATATCATGTCCCATTATAGGTATTTGGTATAAATAGCCTCCACTTGAACAGCCTCAATCAGTTTATTGAAATTATGGCTTCTTGGCAGGGGTTCACTTCTGTATGACCATTTTGATGCATTGTCTGATTTTGTGGGTTATTCTGATCAAAAGAACTACCTCCCCTTCCTCTAGTCAACCCTCTAATGTTGAGTCCTCCTCTTGTATGTATGTTTCCTCCTCTACCTCTGTTATCAGCTCTATAATGTCCAGCTCTTCGTGTAAAATCATGGCCTTTGTCTGCCGAGTCCCAATATTGCTGCGAGTTGTGTTTTGTATAGTGATCTTGTTTATTGCTACTATTTTCCAAAAAAACATTTGATCCTTCAGGTGGTCTGTGTTGATGTCGGTAGTCTTGTTGGTCAAGTAATCTTATTGCCCCTGTGACAGCTGTTATGTTCTGTATAAAAAACATGTCAAATATGTGGGCTGGCATCCTCCCCACTATATCCTTCACTAGTTCATCTTCTGGTATGGGATCGGTAAAATGAGAGCCTTTTGCAGCTTCTCTCATAAAAAAATCTAGCAGTCGTTCTCTGTCTGACTGACACCTTCTCCCTCTGCACAATTCCCTCTTCGCTGCATACTGCCATTGGCTAGACCAGAAATGACTCATAAATTTCTCCTTAAATTTACTATAGGTCTGACAATTTTGGATTATGCTTTCACCCCACAATCTGGCACTCCCTCTTAAATGTTGGTAAATGCAGTTAATCTTTTCTGTGTCATCATACAGTTCAAATGATCGGTAGGACTGAAAACTTGTGAGTAAAGTTACTGGGTGCAGGTCCCCTTTGTCACTGAATGTAGCCACTGTAAATTTCTCAGGTACCATGATGGTTACTTTATCTTGCCCAGTGTTAACCCTTACTGTTTGAATATCATTAACCTTCCCTTTAATCATCTGGAACCTCTCATTGTTATTACAAGTGTTTGTTTCTATTATGTGTTCCACCCTTTCTATAAGTTCATGTTGTTGCCCCTCTGCTTGTTGTAGTTTTTGTTCAACGTTGGCAACCCTTTGTGTAGATCTGTCTTGGCTAAGTTCAATTTTGTTAACCTTCCCACCAAAATCAGATAACTGTTCATGCATCACTCCACAATTTTGGTTACATTTTAAGGAAATATCCTTGATTATCTTATTTTCGCTAGTCATATGGTCAGTCATTTTGATGCAGCACCCTTTGTATTCATCAATTTTATTGTGAACCCCTTGAAATTGTTCAGCTGTGTGATTCAAGTATTCTTGCAGTTGCGCCTGCATACTCCTATCAGCCTGCTCCAATGGTTTGAGTTGCAATGATTGTTTTTCAAAGTTTGCTTCCATGGATAAAGACAGCTGACTGATGAGGCTTACCAGGAGAGCCTCTCCAGTTAGGTTTTCAGATCTGTTTGGGAAAGCAGTCTGAACAAGCTTTGTGGCAATATCTGGGGATTGTTTTTCCATGCCTAATTTGTCTACAACTAAAGTAAAATGTTTGTTAAATATTTTACAAACCTCCCCTACATCACTATAAACAGTTCCATTTTGTTCTATTTGTATGTCTTTAGAGTGATTTACAGAATTTCCCGTTTTAAATTTTATTACATTCCATACAGTATTCATTTCACTGCCTGAATTCTCTATATTTGTTTTTTCATGCATATTCTTGGCCTTCCTTAGTATATTTCTTAGCATTAATTTTAGTTTATTATGAGCTTTCAGTGCATATTGACCTCACTGCTATGGAGAAACTCCTTTTGCTTATTAAATGGCCTGAAGTTCTCTCCTCTGGCATTTTCACAAGACACCTCCTATTCAGGCATGGATTATGTGATGCCTGCATAAATTTGGTAGACCTACCTTTGATGAAATGCAGTATTTTAATATATATGCTGGTGCAGTCAGCAAGCATCATAATTTTATGCAGTGTCAGTATTTTCTGTGCTTTGGCACCTATTATCCAGCCAGATTATTCAATTATGTTACCAGTTTTTATACAAGACACTTTTATGTAGTGATTTAGTTATGTGTTTAGGTGCTAATGGCCTTGCTGTAAATATTTTGTTAGTTTCATCAGCAAGCATGCCAAATTAATCTGGATTAGTAAAAACACATCCTATCATCTAAGAGCGAAAATAAATTGTTTTGTCCTAATTGCTCTGCTCTGTGGCTAAACAGGTATAAAGCTTTTGAGTCTTTCAAAGCTCAAGATATTTTGAATACATGTTAGTGAAGTGTCCTTATGATTATAACTTGTATGTTACATAACTTTAACCTTCAAAAGGAAGCATATTATGTCATTAAGTCTACCATGTATGGTAGTGGCAAATTTCACTATTCTTGTAGAAGATTTTGGGTTTGGAATGTTTTTCATTAAAAATATCAGGTTTTTGAAAAACATATATGAAGAAAGCAAGGAAATGATGTTAAAAGATTTCAGAAAATTATTCTTTCCTTATTCATATTTGTTTCAGTTTTGGAGGTTGTCAGTTTTTTTAGCCACCTCCACCTTTCATCTGAAAAAATGCACACAGCACAAAAGGAATAAATACGCCTTATTCCACAAAGTATACAGAAATCACAGTTAGATGGCAATACTTACTTTGGTTTGATCATTTTCGTTGAACTTGGTAGCTGACCTAATGTTAATTCCAACCAAAAATAAGGCAATGTTGGAACACAGCCAAAGGAAGTTCAATGATGTTTTAATCCAGAATACCAACTAAAATATTGTTTTTGATGGTGAGATTCACTTTATGTGAAATCTCCTCTGCCCATATGTATCTGTAATAGATGGAGATAGTTACTCATGGATGGAAGGAACCGATGACAGAAATAATATAAATGTAGTGTACTTCTATAAGAATATGTGAGAGTATCTTCCTATTGCGTGATAGCTAGTCCTCAGTAAACAATGAACATGCTATACATGATAATTGGATAATTGTTACGGCACTTTTATATCCAAAACAGAAAAAAAATAATCTAAGCACTTTTTTTTAATGCGAAAAATGCCTGCAAATCTTAAAATTTTGTAGGAGATGTCATTAAAGATCGACTAAATCAGTCCTAGGCACTTGGTCTCCATTTCCCTATGCTGAGTTAAATAACCTGTTCATGAAAACACAACTGTGATACCGTTATATATAAGTGGTATGACATGGCAGCTCTCTGTAAATTTATTAAACTTTGAACATTTGTGAAGCTTCACAGTTAGGCAGTTTATCTCTCCATATACAGGTATCATCTTCACTTGCCACGATGATGAATAAAGGGATTTGCCAACAGTATTTATGACACATTTATACCACTTGGTTTTATAGATACAGTCACATTTTCACTTTTCTAAACATTGTTGAGGAGATATGATGTCATGGCAAATATTTTCAAACAAGATAGTTTTTTTTATAAGCATTTTAACAGTAATTTTTATTTCCACTACTCTGAATGATATTTCAATACCTGTCTTCTCAATTTGTAAATGCATTATATATTTATGCATATGGTGAAATTATAATTGTTTCATGGATGCAGAGGTTGTGATAGTGTTTTAATTTTAGATCTGTTTTGTTACTGATCTGTTCACCAGCACCATAATAACATAATTTCTTTAACACCTTTATAAGTTTATTTTTAGCCTGATGCTTAGCATCAAGGCAAGGATTGCTTATAATACAAACAATTAATGTTAATAGTCTGGTATGTAGCATTTGATAATGTGTTTTAATGGGTGTTAGATGTTTCAGTGTAATGTGATGGAATGTGTATGTTATTAATATCTGGAATGCTCTGTTTACTAATGTAATGTCTCCACTCTTTTCTAATTCCTCCCCAAACGACAACAACAATCACCACTCATTACCTTAATTGATCATGACAACTGGACTATAGAAACAGAAATATCAGGTATGAACAATCAATATTGATTTAATAGGTTACTTTTTACATATTGGTAATATTTAAATGAGACTGAGTTATTAATCAATTATTTGATTGTATTATCTACTTAAAATTTGTATTTCACCTGCATGACATGTTAGTGTTTCTCTAATAAAACATTCTAAGTTAAGAGGAATAAGAAGGTGCATAGCCTTTATGCAATACTCTCAATGTTGTAATAAGCATGGTGGGTGAATGGTAACACCCTGGCCTTGCATTCGATGGGACATGGTTTCGAATCCCGGTCCGTTCATGCAGATTGTGGTTTTATGTCGTTTCTCCAGATTACTCCAGGCAAATGCTGGGAAGGTTACTTTATAAGGCCATGGCTGAATTTCTTCCCATGCCTTGCTACCAGTACTTTCTGACCTCTCATGACCATGAAGTTGACAAGGTATAAATTCAGATAAAAACCTCAATGTTATATTCATGTTATATTCATCATCTTTGTGTGTAATGATACTTTTGCAATTCTTAACAGTCTGTAGTAGCAAAAAAGTAAACCATGGAACAAAAATGATTCCCATGTACAATTTTACAAATATTTATTCAGATATTTTGAAGGTATCTTAATACAGAACAATTTTTAATAGTGAGTATAAATAGTAATATAGAAAAGATGAAAAGTGCTTGGAAAATGAACATATTGATTTATAACAGAACTTTTTTTTGGTGGAAAGTGGAGTTCATGGTGGCTACTTATGATGCAGTTTTGTTTATATTTACAGCATTACAAATAAAACAATTATAACAATCCGTGTAACGCTTACTTTAAAACTCAGTTTATTTCTTGACGACAAAATATTTTCTAGTATTTAAATAGTTTCAAACAAAATTAAAGGGTTTATCAAACAATGTATTACATTCTCTGACTTTCTTGCTTCCAAAGGTGGGGGAAGGGGGGGAGGACAATGCAATATAGTGTTACTAGTTTCGTTTCATGCCATGTCATGCTTCTTACAAATACTATTATAATTTTGTTAATTGTAGAGGAGCTTATATCACAGTGACAATTTCTCTGAATGGCTATCTATGTTTTAGCTCCTTGGCAATTTCTCAAGACCTCATATCCAAAGGTATCTCATGCCACCATAAATCTCTCCCCACCAATCAAAGCCCCCTACTTTTGGTCCAGTGTTTCCCTGGTCTGGAACCTGTTAATCAAATGCAGAGACAAGGTTATTAGTTTCTTCTCTTGTGTTCTGAAATGAGTCTTCTTCTTCCTATAATATGTTCTGTCCTGTAAAGTCAACTTCTCTAGTCCTCCATACCTCAGCAAACTCCTAGGGTATAAGTGCAAATCCACCCTACCCAGTAAACCACACAGTGGTTCTTTCTGCTTGATACAGAACATGTGTGATTGTCCCTATTGTAGTCCATGTCTCTTCTCATGATTTTTTTCTCCTTTGGTCCACATTAGTTGTGTAGGATTCATAAGTTATTGTTTTACCCTTTTCAACGTAATTAATAAAAATAATCCTTTTAGTCAGGAAGAGGCTGGAGCAAGGAACAGGAAGGAATTCTATTTTGGCCTTTTCAAAGAACCATCCCAAAATTTGTCTGGAGTGATTCGGGGAAACCATGAAAAATTCAAAACTGTGAGGTGGATTCAGATCTGCATCCTCCTGAATGTGAGGATGGAGTGTTACTGCTCACTCACCATGCTTAGATTCACATCTTCTGGTGCATAACCACTGGCTTCCAACAACTCTTTTAATTATTGTTTCGATTCTAGCACACAGTGGTGGATCCATGTCTCATTCATAGTAACACATTGATGCACAAAATTATCAGGATACTTTTTAAGTGCCTCAAAAATTGTCGAAAAAATTGTTTTCACCTTTATTTTGGTTAGAATTTTAAAAAATGTGCACCCATCTTGCACAATGCTTTCTCCTATTTAATTCTTCTTATAAAATATGCCATACCCTTTGTTCTGATAAATATACAGCCTCAGCTATGTCATCAACCTTTACCTGCAAATTGCACATTACCATATTGTGAAGTTTCTCCCATTTTTGGTCATCCTTTAGGTAGACCATCATGCAAAGACATACCTATTGCTGCACTGTTGAAACTGATTGTGTGATGTCCTTATAAAATTTATGGGCTTAGAATGAAGTTCTGATGAATGTAAAATGTCGAGAATGAAAAAATTTAATATGGCACATAATTCCAGATTATCCATATTAACAAGAGACAATATATCCACTTTATATATCTGTGTGAAGAAAACTACTTCACAGATCAACTTAAAATTTATTACTATGTCATATATTCTAACACCTCTTCCCTCCTCTCCATAATGCACTGATAGCAGTTCCAACTCTGTGCCAATCCAAGAACTTTTCACCTTACCCTCATATTTAGATCCCCACCAATTATAATAATTCCACTCCCTCCACAGAGCTCTGAATATGCATAAAGTTTCTCCCCAAGTATGTCATGTTGCAGCCTAAATGTTTTGTTTGTATTCCCGCAGAAATTACTCTCTCCCCCTCCCCCCCCAACTCATGCATAATCATTATTCTAACTAATAGCAAAACATTTCCACAACTTCTCATTGCCAATACACTGTATAACAATGAGGGAAAACTATATTGTGTAATACTTTTTCCTTCAATCAAGACTGTATAACAATAAATTGTTTCTTTATTTGTAATAAGGTACCAAAATCTAGAATTTTAATCATTTTACTGATACTTTTAACTTATCACATTCAGACTTCTATCCTTGGTATACTTGCATCCCTACACCAACTGCCCTTCTACTAATCAATTAACTTTGTCTACTACTTAAGTGCCAATGATTTGTCTCCTCCTTAACCCTCTGGCATTTTGATTTAATTTCTTCACAGTTTTTACTTGTAAACCCAAGACACTATTTTTGTAGAGACATAGCAGTATATGTAGTCTAAAAACATGGCGGCTATGACACAAGTTACATAGTAATCCTTTCATGAGTGTTGGTGTTCTGAAAGAACCCCCTTAATGGTACTGTTCACCTGTGGGCCATACATGTATAACCCTCATATCAGCTAAATCCACACATCCTTGACCCATACCAGGTTCCATGTGAAACCTGCCCAAATCCTAGTTTCACAGCAGAATTAAGATATATCCAATCATAGCATGTTGAGACTGACATCAGATACAAAAGTATATGATGATTTCTTTTGCTATCTTCTCCAGAACAGCTCTGATACTATCCTTGTCAACCCTATCTAAAATATCCCTCCTTCTCCAACTACTACATAGGCTTCCATCACGATGTTCTTGTATGGAGGAACTGTAAATGTAATTATGAAAGATAGGGAAAATAAACCTTTCAGTTATCATGGATGAAGGCAGGAAGGAAAAGATGAACATGAAAACTCTACAATATTTCAGTAATAAATGTTATTCAAATTAGTGCTGAGATATATGGGAAGTGGATCAGATGTGTACACATCAAGACCTACTGCATAAATTGTCTGAATCAAAATTATTTGCTTACACTGAACCAACATGGATTTCGGAAGAAAAGATCATGTGGAACACAGCTGGAACAAGTTACGCATGATGTAATGATGTTATTGATGCAGGCTCATAAGGCGATGCATTTTTTAAAATTATTATTAGTTTTTTTATTTTCAGAAAGCCTTTGTTCCACACAACCACCTTTTAGTGAAGATTTGAGCATACAGTATATTGGTTCAGGTTTGTGAATGTCTATGAGATTTTGTAACTGAACAGTCGCAGTACATCATCACTTATGGAGAAGCCTCTTCTAATCTAGGTGTTACATCAGGCATCCTTTAAGGAAATGTAATAAAACCACTTCTTTCCTTAATTCTTATAAACAATCTCGGAGACAACATGGATATTAGTTCAAGATTATTCGCTGATGATGCGGTCATCTATAGAGAAGTAAATAATTTGACAGATTGCTTAAAAATTCAGTGTCATCTGGATGTTAATTTGGCATGGTACTATGAATAGCATCTTACTTTAAATTGTTTTAAAAAAGTACAAGGCAATGTGCACAACTAAATAATATAATCTGTTTGTTCAGAAGTACAAAGCAAACATTTCAGTTATTGATATGGTCAATTCCCTAAAGCATTTGGATGTAACAGTAGAAAGCAACATCAAATGGGACCTGAACATTAATTCAGTTGTAGTTAGAGCTAATTATAGATTGATTCTAAACTGTAAGGAATAAACATTGGAGACAGTGTAAAAAAAAACTCTTGTGCATCCATATGAACTTCTGTTGTGCCATTTTGGATCCATCTCATAGGTGGTTGACTGGAAGTATAGAGAAGAGCTGCTTGATTCATGACGGCTTGCCACAGTCTTTATAAATGTGTCACTAAATTGATTTATAGATTGGGCTGGGATTCTCTGATAGACAGACAATATAGGTTCTGTTTGAACTTATTGGTAAAAATGTGTACACTTACTTTCAATTACGAGTATGATGGAATATTTCATCCACCAAACTATTTGGATCACCAAGACAGATAAGAGAGATAAGGTTCGAAAACTGAGATGCTAAGCTGATGCCTATATGAATTCTTTCTTCCCTAGTACTATTCAGGATTGTAATGCACAGAGTTGATACCAGTTTTAGTGGCAAAGCACCCTATGTTACCCAAAATTTTGTGAATTGCAGAGTATGTAGGTATAGACAGATATGGATAGTTGTGGTAGGCTTCGAGGTGTACGATATAATTCATATGGTAGGTTGTGATGCATACACACCTGATCTGCTTGCTGTATGTATCACCATTAACATCACAAACGTCTTTTTTGAGTTTTTTGTGTTTCTGAGTTTGTCTTGGGTCTACTGCCTTAATGTGTGGTGACAGGTTTATTTTTCCCTTCCTTCCTATTTTCATTTCCTAATTTTATTGTTACCTTTATGGAACTATAATTGTATGACATGAATTAGAGTAGCACTTGGCTGGGAAATCTAATCCTAATCCTGATCTTCCTTGTACTATTGGAATCACATCTCCACAATGGCTATGCCCTAGCAGGAATTCTTTCTATTTCTTTAATTTTTGTCCATCAGAATTACCTACTCCACTTCTGCTGCTTCTATACCTGGAGTTCCAGGCTCAGAATGCTCATACCTTCATAACTCTGACAGTAGGTCAGATCTGGTTCTAACAAAAATAACAAAAGAATCAAATATCTGCTTTATTATTTCCCAGTTACCATTCCCACAGTCTTTCAAAGTTATGGTGTTTCAAACTGTGTACCCATATTTTATAGTAGTTACGGTATGTCAAATACTGGATTTACTTTTAACCCTTTGACTGCTAATGGCGGATCGTATACCTGCCGCGCTGAGGCTGGCTAACTGTGCTAAGTGATTATTCCTGGGGACAGAGCGGCCCGTGCTGTCTCACATGCCCAGTGCTGAATATTCCTGGCGTTACCTCTCATGGCTGATACACAATAAATACTCTCACTACATAGTTTCTCTGCAAATAAATTACTGCAGAATCAAACAATCATCAACTATATTTTTCATCACTAATAATTACATCTTGCTTGTAGTTTTTACTAGATTTTCGCAGCTTGTGTCGAAAGCATCGTGATTCTTAAATTTACCTCAACAGTTTACTGTTCTTTCCTGAATACCCGTTTATAACAACTGTAATTTTCTATATGTTCCTTACTGTATCAGAGTGTTATTGCTGAAATTTAAAGAGCGTAGATTCGAAGAAGATGCTAGAAATATTTTAATTCCACACTTACGTACTGTGTTCAGACCACGACTGTTTAATTAGAGATATTTGAACTCATACAGAGAGTTAAAGGCATCCTATTTTTACCTCACACTATTCACGAATATAAAAAGACACTTGAAAATGATAATTGCACAAGCAGCCTCCCCCACACACCGAAATTTGGCTTGCAGAATATCTTTGTGGGGTTCCGGCAAAATCTCACGAAACCTCACCAGAGTAACAAAAAGCAGTATCTGACATAATTTCACCAAGAATTGCGGTATTTAGAAGAATATCTCTGGTCCAAAATTCGTTAATTTTCAATTCTTTTCACGCGACGCATCAGAAGACAAATAGCTATGAAACAAAAAATTTCATCATATTCAGTATCTTTCCACTTTGATATTCGAGAATGCACTGATTCTGGAATATTCTCCATAGTGGTTATATAAAACCGATTCTTTTCATCAGCTATATATATTTCATCAGTTCTTCTGTAAAAAAAATAACATGAAAACTGACAGAATACTTGGCACATTCCCTATTTGACACACATGACCTGATAGCGTATCATCAAATGTGTCACTAACTGGACGAAAATCATTTTCTTTCCAGTCAGATTTATCACTAAGAAATAATTTCTTCGTAAGCGTTTCACTATCACTTTCTGATTCTTCAGATTCAGAACAACTAACATCTCTTGTTGAAACATGAGACTGCATTGTCACCCCTGCTGACAAGTATGGTTTACGACTACAGCCTTCCAATTCTGTGGAAAAGCTATCACTTCCATCAAAATCAAGTAGTTCATCCCCAGTGTCACTCCTCGTAAGAATCACCATGATTTCTTCCTCAATGCACCCACTGAAGTTTTGCTATTTTCTTTATAAAATACAGGATACAAAGAAGACTAATGTAATTTCCATTGAATAGTGAACTTGAAGCGAAGCCTAGGCTCCAAACAGATAAACATTCGGATGATAAGCTAGCGACCAGAACTGCGTAAGGCTATTGAGAAATGGGGCATGAAGTCCGCTGTACGACTCAGGTAGCAGCACATCTATATTCGTCATCAGCACTCAGGTAGCGGCAGGCGGGTGCGACTTAACTCGTCAACAGCGCTCAGGGGAAAACCGGCGGCTACGACTAAACTCGTCATTAGCACTCTGGGGCAGCAGGCAGAATAACAAGTATACTCGTCAACAGCAGTCAAAGGGTTAATTCATACTAAATGATAAACTACTTATTATTACCCAATGTTTAGATTGATTTATTGTCTTGATGGACATTCACAGATTTGAGTAGTTTGAGCGCAGCTGTGATTCATATGAAATATATTAATATTTCGATTTACAGAACATGAGAATATAATACGACATTAATTTGTTTTTTCTGCCATTTTAATGTTTTCCTCTGTTCATATGCTATATAGTCACAATTAAAAAAGACCTCACCACACTTCTCAACACAACAACTGACAATTAATACAGGTATAGGGCACCATCCCAGGAGTATGGAAACTTTCAAATTCTTTAATGTGAATGATAAACAATGGATAGAGTGTATTTATTAGAATATCCTGATATTAAAAACACTGACATATATTCATTGTTGTTGTGGGAGGTAATTTTCTATGTTACTTTTTGGACTAACATATTCCTTTTACAATATATCTGATTTTTCTCTCTGCTTGCCTTGGAACTCTTAATTGCTCTATTTAAATTATGATATGTTGAACTGTATAGAATTCTCTTCCCTCATTATTTCGTAAATTTTTTTCTTCCTCTTCCACTTGTTTATCTGAATTGAAGTTATATAGATACCATTTTTTCTTTACTTAAGCAGTTAACTACAGTCATTTATTACTGTTTATCGTGTTTCTTTTTTTCTTCCATACCAAGAGAGAATTATTTTTAAAAATGTGAATTTAACTCTAAAATTTAATTACTCCCCTTCTGGAATCAAAAGTACTAAGTGATATTAAGAGGATATTTCTCTTCTAAACACAGTATCAGTGTTTCTGTGTATTTCATTGAATTAGTCTTGCCCCAAAACAATAGCATCATTAATATGGGCAAAATGCATATTGTATTCTAGCTGAAATATGTAAAAGTCAACTGCCATAAAGGAAACATGGGATTTATTTTTAAATCATATTCACAACTGATTGTTATTCTGAATCTTCATCATAGCTTCTACATAATAATAATTTCCATTACTTGAGACATCTTTTCCAAATATATTGTTACAAGCAAATATAAATAAATTCTACTGATATTTGTATAAATAAACTTGTCTTCCAATTATCAGTTACTGTGTATACCAAGACCTTTTTATGGATTTCTGAAAATCCTGATGAAAAGTCATTCTTAGCAAGGTAATTTGGCAGTATGTCATTAAATGCCACAAAAACACTCAAAGATGAAAACCAATTTGTTAGAGTAAAATCCAATAATTGTTAAATAGTTATTTATTAGTAACATGCTATGTATCATTTGCATCAGGGATTTCACATATGCCTTATAAACATAAGGGATCCCTTACTTACCAGTGCTACTCTTATTAGATATCTCTGTATTTGGTTTCTAGAATGAATGAAGTAAATTTCTTTATTCAGTCCAGGTACAACCTTTTTTATTAAAAAAATATAGTTTTGATGAGAGTAAAATGTTAATACAGGAATGCAACAAGAAGGCATTGAAGGATTCTTCAGAAGCACTGGAAAAGGTTTAATGGGGCTGATTACTAAACCCACTGGTGGTGTGCTTGATCCTATAGCAATGGCTGCTGATGGACTCAAAAGGTAAACAAATACACATATTAATTTTTTTCCCTTCCTATAGATGTTTTAATAAAAGTGCCACACATAATATTATGACTGAAAATACTCTTATGCATTAATACAATAGTAATAGTAATAACAGTAATAATAATAATATTTTACAATGATACTATTACTCCATGTAGCTCACTCATTGTTATTAGTTCTAAATGACTTTTGATGTATGCAGTGAAATCTATTCCTGTTTGTTCTTTATTTTATTGCATCCAGAGATTGTATTGTATTTTATTTGATCCATGAGATCATATATTTTATAACATAGGACAAGTCAACAGTAATTACAATAAGAGTTATACTATATCTTTTTTAGTACAATTCAAGATTGTATAGCATTATTATTGCTGTCATAAATAAAATCATACAGGAAATACATATTTTTCACTAAATTAAGTGATTACTTTGATATTTTACATGTTACATAACAAAATAAATCAGTCTTGTTTGTACTATTTCTTATGATTCTTGTATTCATTGATACTATAGAAGCTATTGACTAATAACAAATTTTTCAGCTTATATTTAATCAAACTAGGAAAAAGGAAGTGCCTTTAGGCAATATAAATGATAGGGACTTATATCAGCTTATCTTTAAAAATATTTAAATTTGCTATTCTTTTATGCTTTCATGCAGAGAGTTGTAAAGAATTCTTGGTTGGTAGATAATTTGTTGGTACAGAGCTTTTTTGTGCCTCTCTCTAAAAAGATCGTCTATATTCCTCAATTCATTATCGTATATTTCTCTAATTAGTGTTGTATATTCCTGATTTGATTTCAGGAAGCAGAGACATTCAAATAAATATATAGATGGCAGAGTCAATATTCCTAGCTCTTTAAAAGTTATTGAATCAGCCTTCTTCAGGAATGAGATTGTAAAACAATTTATCTTTCTATGTCTTATTCAAATCTCTCAGAACTCTGTAATCTCTTTTCTGCCAACCATGAATCCATATACTTTATAATTTCTGTAATTATACCAACTTTTTCTCTTTATCTTTCTAACTTCTCTCCTAACAATAGCTGTTCTTTTGTACACAGTTTCGTACTGTAAAGTTTTCCAGTATGCCTCATTCTTCATATCATTTTTCCATGTTTCAAATCTTCATTTAGTATATTTTTTCACATTTTCTTCTAAGTCTTCAATACAGATATTGCAATTCTGTTTTTAATTATTTTCCAATCTTGCTTAATAAAGGATTATTGCAGTGTTGGTGGGGTATGTGAATTTATTATACCCAAAGTATTAAACATATGACTATGATTGTTTGATGAATGGGTATAAACTACAAGTTTTGTTATTTATCACCTGTCATACAGCAGTCATATTTTTCACTGCCAGAGGTCAGTATTTGCATTATGTTGGCTAATGTCAGGAGAAAACATTTTGCACTCTTGAATCTCTTCAAACTCAGTCCATTACCACTGACCAATATCATTTGTGGACAAGGTTTTGGAAGGATTCATGCTCCAAAATTTCTTTATGCTGATGGCATGAACAGTTTTGTGAAAACCCGTGGGCATTCTTTTTTGTCAGAAGCAAACATGGATGTGACCAGAGAAGCTTTACAATCCAGCTTTAGGAAATTTGGTAAACAAGCTGGCAAGTAACTGCCTATACTGCAGCCCAAAGTTTTTAAAATATTAATAAAGTTCCTAGCAATAAATTCTTATCACCACTGATATGCTGCATCATGTGTGAGGAGAAATAGACTACTATGTAAGTGTATGCAGTATGACAAGGAGCCAATATATCAAGCATTTGTCACACATGAAAAAGCTATGTGAGTTTTACAACACAATAAACCAAGATTTTTATTTTATTTTAATTTTATGAAGTATACAAATTTTTTGAATCATTTGTAACAAACTTGTATTATTCTGCACTAGGTCAGTTCCGATAATATGATCAAGTCTCTGGTGTTAAAGAAGGAAGATACTTTCTTCATTTAACAAATGTACTTTAAGTTTCTGTTTTAAATATTTTGTAATAAACTTAATCTTATACCCTCTTTTAGTAGCATAAAATGTGACCCCTCTGAGCACATTTGCTACTGTGTACTAGCTGTGCTGTCTTCTCATTTGGTAAAGTGTAATAAGGTATTAATCTTTGACCTCAACAGCTCCACGTGAATTTATGTATGTCTTTATGCCTAAAAAAGGTGTTTGTTACATTCAAGTTATTAAAGCGGGAAAAACAATCAGTATTTTTCCGTTACAGTTTATTATTTGATCTCCATATGGTACCATAACATTCTATATTGGGCTATTCCCCAATCGAACATTTAGGGTCTACCACTATACAATCATTTTTGATGGTGGCATTTAGTGAGTGTTGCAGTTTATCATAGAAATTTCAAGTGTCTTTCAGTTACATTCTTCTAGGCTGTATGCCCTAAATACTCTCTCCTTCCCTTAATTCTGAGCTTTGCTATGTGGTCACTAATTCACTTGTAAGTATTAATTGTTGGGTTGCCTTGCTTCCTAGTCATTGAAGCTACTCACAATGAAGTCCTCTTCTCTTGTGGTACACTTCTATAAAACATGATTTAATTATTCAAGTCTGCAGTACCTTTCAATTTAACCTTAGTTTATCTTCAAATCTTATTTTTTTCTGTAATTCTGTTTCTTTCTTTCATAAGCCACTTGTGTTAAAATTACTATCGTTATTTAGTCTTGCCTTGCTTTTTCTGGTATATGAAGATTTGTCCAGCTTCTGTTATCTGTGTAAATGTTGCAGGTAAGAGGAAAATTTCTGCATTGTATGTTAGCAGCCCATAGATGGGTATGTACCTTCACAGAGCCCGATCTTTAGGTCACATTACCTGCCAATTTTTCTGTAGGGGTTCCAGCAGGTTCATGGAGATACTATATTGAATCCCAATCCCCACATACTGGACATCCTAATTGTGGTCCTGCAGTTATCTATGCTAATGCTGAGAAGGTGCCCAATCTCTGCCTCACAAAATACACAGTTCATAAAAAAATACATTCATCATGCAGAACATTAGTAACATCTTTCATGGATATTTGGCAACATGAACATTCCTGCAGTGGATTAAATGCCCCCCATCTCACAAATCCAGTCCTAAATTCGGGTAGGGCACATGTGCCCCCAACCTCATGTTTCACACTGACCACTTGTGTAAACAGGTGTCCAATGTTCATGTAGTACTTTGGTGCCTTGGGCAAATTTTCAGCCTGGGGGAGATAGGATGATTTAAGCACGCCTAGTAAATAATCAGTTCTATAACATTGTAGTGCAAAATTTACGTTGAAGTCACCACAGAGGATAATTTCCATTTTAGTGTGTGGAATGTTTATGAAAACTGTTTCTAGTCAGGGGAAGTGTTTATAAACTGTCAGCACTAGAAAATTATTGTCCTCTAGTTTTAACCAAATTCTACATCATTCAAAGTTTTGTTATATACAATATTTATGGATATTTAATGATTCTGTCTTAGTATTTTCATTTTGCTACACTGTCTATTTGCATCACTAATCTAAAAAAAATAAGGAGTGCAACAATAAGATGGCAAGATTTGAATTTTAAATAAAACATTGGTTTCTTCATCAAAGTATTGAAGTACAATGTATACATTTTGGAATTATCTATGCAACAACATATACAGTAAATGGCCTACATATCTTTGCTGACACATGTGTGATCATGGCCTTTTTGGTGTAAACCTGAGACTACAGAAAACCCCACAGAAAAAAAGTCCACAGGTATTAAATCACATGATCCTGGCAGCATATTCTTGTCACCAAACTGAGAGATGACCAGGAGACGACTCATACAAGACCATTCATTAATGTTGCATGGGTGGTATGGTAAGGGGTACTGTCCTGCTGAAATCACATATCTTCAAGAGCAATATCTTCCAATTGAGGCACAAAGAACTAGATTATCATATTATAATAACGTTTGCCATTTACCGTTAATGCATTACCTTCATTATTTTCCCCAAATGCCGCAATTTTGGAGTTAATGAAGCCATCGAGGTGAAAATGCTGAAGACAAGTTTGTTTACAAAATCTGCATTCACTGTTGATGAGCTCTCGTCTCTGTGTATGGTCTGTTGGCATAAGTTCTTGAGTCAATTGGATTTTGTAAGCAGGGAGATAAAAATCTTTGGTGAGAATATGATGAAAAGTGTACACGATGATGAACCGAGGTCCCTGGACTCATGGACACTCTCAAGAAATGTGTTTTATCCTGATTGACCACTATGAGCTCATGTCATCTGTTTTACATCAACAACTGAATCAGCACTTTAGAATTATCTGATTATTCTTTTCACAGTTGATGAATTCATAACATTTTTCTACCAAAACTTGAATGCAAATTACAAATCGTTGCAACTAATTTTTATTCATTTTGGTAGTAAAGTTTATCTGTTGTAGAATTGTTGATTTTTTTCTATTTTCACCTTTACCACCACCTGAGAGAGAACACTCATGTGGGTAAGAATCCTAACTGTCAGTGTGAAAGATAGTTTATGTTAATAACAACACCAGATGGTTGTATACCGGTACAGTTATATACATTTATTCTTTGCTTGTATTTCATAACCAGTCTCCATCACTATGGCTATTTTTCCCATCTCTCCAGGTCAGCCTTAGGCTTGCAACTAATCATTGAAAGAGGTAGCAAATGGGCATGAAACACTGATAATATTCTGAACCATCCCAAATAAACTCTTGGCATCTATACAAGTTTTTCCCCACTTGTTGTTTTACTGCTGCTCAATTCCGCGCTATCCACTGGAGGCTGCAGGCAACATCATCTATTGTGTATGAATGCTTGACTGCTCATGGTCCTTGTCGAATACATCGTCTCCTAGCTGCTCCATCTGGGATCCCCTCTTGGAACTGACTGACACCTCAGTTTAATTCACCCTATCACAAGCTGTCCCAGTGCCATCATATGACCCAGTTGCTAAGTGCTTGCTGACAATTGCTGATAGACCTGACCTACAATGTAGTTCTTTTCTCTGGCAAGCTTCCTTCCACCTAAACTGTTTGCTTTAGCTTTCGCAACTGACTTGGTTTCTTTATTCCCTAATCTACCACAAAATAAGGACATGTAGTTGTATTGCATATAACACAATGTTTACTAACTCCTACCTGTCTCCTGTCGACCTGTCAGTTATCGACCTATAGAATCTTAACAGCCAAATTGGTGAGCAGTTCAAATCTTGTACTCTTACAGGAACACACTTTTCAACTTATATTGTCTCCCATTTTAATCACTAATGCAATGATATTTCATCTATATACAACCTAACTTCTGAATATTAGTCCACAACAAAATAATTAATTAGGTTAATATACAGTAATGATCCCAGTTCAGTATCCTGTGCCACATCTATTGTCACCTCTACCATATTTACCATCCTAACCCTTTGCTTCCTACTTCATAAGAATTTCTCCACCCAGCAGGTCACATTCTGATTTACCCCTTTGTTGTTAATCTTATTCACCACTATTCAGTGATGGAAACTGTCTGATAACTTGGATAGATCCAGTGCTACAATATAAATTCAACCCCAATTATCCATTTAATATGCAAATAGATTGCAGATAGCGCATTAACTAAGACTCAGAACCCTATAGATAGGAACTAGCTTACCAACATATTCTTGATGACATATCCTTAACCTCCAGTAATACCCCACCAGTAAACCTATTACTTATGATATGCATATTTATTTTATTTGTATGTATATATATAACTTTGCACATTTTTTTCTTTTATTTTTGTTTATATTCCAATTTTTATTTCCTAATTTTATTTTGTTTTGTTACTTTGCACAATCTTTCCCCATAATTACGAATTATCTTAATCACTTCTCAGCCTACAATTACCATCCCCACCAATGCCACATTGTTTGTCTCTGGCTTCAATCATGTAGCTAACATATATGATTCCCTTTGCTATATATCTGATCCCTAACATCTATATCTGTGTCTTTGCATCATGTGACTCTGGAACAGAAAGGAAATATCTCTTCTGAATATCAAATCCATTTATAATAGTATAATTGAAAAAATACTAAACAAAATTTTTCAGAGTTTTCCCAGTTTGAATGTTTATAACATTTCCTTAAAATGGAGGTGTAATTCATCACATATTCTGAATGATGGTATTAAAAATCTGAAAGTTTGTTTCTTTGTGCTTCAGTTGGACTAAGATGACTGCACAAATTTCAATAAAATTTGGAATATAGACAGTGTATATCGGTTTAACATCCACTACTGTTTGTAAAAGTTGTAAACAAAGTAGGAGCAATGGGATTGCAATGAAATTTATTTCACAGATGAGGTACATCGCGATACAAAAATGATTAGAATTAAAGATCTGTACATACACTTTGACCGTGAAAATTCGGTACAGTGTGAAGCCGTAATGTGATCACAGCCTCCACACTTTGTGGCATGGAATCAAATAGAGCCTCCATATATTGATAGGGAACACACTGCCACACAGTTTATAGGCATGGTCAGAAAGGACCAGAATGAACCAGTTGCCGACCGGCCATATCACGGACATGTTCGATGGGCGGCAGGTGAATGTGCAGGCCAGGGATGCAGTGGTACCCGTCGTTCTTCGAAGAAGGCTTGCACGTGGGACCGGACATTATCCTGCGGAAATATAGTATGTGGAGCTGCCTGCAGAGGGAGACAGTGCCTCGAGCTCAAAGACCTTCCTGATGTAGTAGTTGCTGTTCACATTGCCCTCAGTATGTAAGAGGCCAGATCGCATATTACAGCCAATGACGCCCCAAATCATCATACATAGCGGATGTCCAATATGCCACTCAGAAATGCAGTCTACCTGGTTCTGTTCACCATGGTAGTATCTAAAACATATGTGGCAATCACTGTAGGAAAAGTTCAAGTGGGTCTCATCCAAAATTACTACATTTTACCATTCTGCACACCAGTATGGCATTCACATGCCCATTGCAGTCTGAGATGTTGGTGGTTTCTGGTCAATGAAAGCTGATACAATGGCATGCAGGTCGCCGGTCAATATTTAAAGCATATGTATGTATATCTTGAATCTGTTTAAATTTTATAAGACAAATTATTTAAAATAAAAAAGTTGGGATGCTACATCATAAACACCAAAAACAGGGGAAAAACAAAGAAAATTTGTCATTCTTGAGAGACAACTTTTGTTAAAAACATTAGAGATTGAATATTGACAATGAAAATAATAGTTTAATTGTAATGAGATTTAGTGAATTATACGAAAATAATGGGTATAACTGTATTTCTAATTTTGAGAAAAAGCTGGTAATTCGGTATTTAAAGGTTTTAGAGGAAAGTAAAGTTTTCAAATTCAATGGGGAGAGACAAAGAATGTTAGTAATATAGTGTTTTTAGAAATATTAATGGTTTGATGGTCAAATTCATTGTTAAATCGATTTTTTTTTATGTTTACAGTATTTACTCTTTAAAATTTAATAACACTGAAATTATTTGTAATTTCTTAAAGTCAATGATCAAAATGATGGGAAAAAATCAGATATTTTGGTAAAGTTGGTAAAGGTTCATTGATTGTGAGATATAGGCCTATCTTATGTTCTATTCAGCATTTTTGTATCGAGTAAAATGGCAAAAACAAGCCATGAGGAGGTGATTTACCTGTTTCGGTCAGGAAAGTTCCATTTTTTTAATTAAACAGAGTGGATGTCAGGGTGTTATTTCATGGTAGAACAGGAAACTAAATAATAGTTTTGGAAGTTGGAATTGAAACTTTTAATCCTTTGGAGAAACTATTAATATTCGTATTGACTATGCGCGGCCGCCACGTGAGCAAACTGGTTATTTGTTGCACGAGCCATTTTTGTCACAAGTGCAGCAACGCAACGCAGCCAAGATTGCACGGCAAACTATCCAGGCAGGGTCAGTGTTTGTGAAGCAATCGTGGACGTTTCAGGTGCGCGAGAAGCTGCCGCCTTCATTATCATGCATCACATTATACACAAGAAACCAAAACGTAAATTGCGTTGGTGGATGAGGAAATTGTATGTTAATAGAACACAGTATGGTGTAAGATTTATGGAAGAAAAGAGTTATCAAAACATTGAGGATACAAAAATAAAATGTAAAAGAATGATAACAGAAGAGTTGAAGTTCTTAAAATATTTAACTGAGTTAAGAGTGAATAAACTACACACCCAGTTTCGAGAGGCAATTTCAGTTACTGCAAGACTGGTTATACTTTAAGATATCTAGGTACTGGAAATTTGTATACTAGCCCGCAATACCTTTTCAGAGTGTGTAGCATTACCGATACTACAATAACATCCTTGAAGTAGGTGTTCCATGCCACGGGCCGGTTAGTACTCTTTTAAGGAAGTTTCCATAACAACGGGAGATACACAGATACTAAGAGATTGCTTAGAGCAGCAGCTAAGGAGAGCTTGCTAGGAAGAAGTCCGATAATGTATTTAATGAATGTATTTAATTTAAAATAAAAGAGTGATTTTAATTGTGCAAAAAGGGACTAACAAATTAATTATTTGATTAAGCTGCACAAAAGATATCTTCCGAAATAATATAAATAGAATCACATCGTAAATACAACACGGCGTATTTCTTAATAAATAATACCAAGCAAACTGCTTATAAGAAATGTGACCTGGCTCCCGTTCCAGGACTTGTTTTTAATAATGAAGTAACAAGCAAACTGCTATTTAAGAAATACGACATGGCGACCGTGACAGGACTTGTTTTTAATAATGAAGTAACAAGCAAACTGCTATTTAAGAAATACGACATGGCGACCGTGACAGGACTTAGGTGCTGCACAAAGAATATAGAAAAACTACGTGAATTTATGAATTTGAGGATATAGGGGGAAAAAAAATCAAGAAAAGAAGAGAGGAGAATCCTTGGAATTTGAAAGCACGCAGCGCTACTAGCGGCCGAGCGGGAACCAGCAGAGACAACAACAGCTGAGTCGAGTGAAAGTTCAACCACCAGCTATGAAATACTTAAAGTTAAGTGTTTTCAAGACTCCATTATCTTTATTCTTGTAATAAAAAACTTGGTGATAGTAACTAGAAAGTTGACTGTGACAGAAGCGATGTTCGGGTAGGATTAGTTTTACGTTTTTTTTTGGAGTTTAACATAAGCTATCCTTTCGAATTTTCGTTGTTTGGAAATCTTTTCCGGAACCTGTTTTTTGTTATACAAGCACAATTAAGTGACCATATTAATTTGTTGTTTAAAATGGAGAATGACCAAATCTTTACTGATAGGGACTCCGTGAGTCAACAAAACATAACAGATGATGATTTCTCGCAACTGGCCCCAGAATTACAATCGACTCGCGTGGAGAACCTTTTACTAACAGAGCAAAGTCATGTAGTATCACAAGAAATAAGTGCACCAGACTCAGAAGTTTCAGTTGGGAATAACGAACATGAAATAGTCACTGTAGGTGCATTAGAGAAAATACTATTTAGATTGGGAGCACAAATAACAGCACAAGTAACTACACAAGTAATTACACAAGTAACAGCACAACTTACTACACAACTAACAACACAACTAACAACACAACTAACAACACAACTTAATACACAACTAACAGCACAACTTACAGCTACACAAGAACAATTAAGTGAAGAAATAAAAACCTCTAAAAAGTCTTTAGAGGATCATATAATTAGATCAGAAACTGATGTACAGGCAAAGTTAGATAAGTACGGTATGTAGAAAGGGCTGAAAAACAGTGTACAAGGATAAATGAGGAACTAAAGATATGCAATAAGAGATTTATTAAATTAGATTTAGAATTACAAAAGAACGAAGAAAAATTTGACAAGGTATTCAGTGAGATCGGAGAATGTAAGGAAATGTGTCAGGCAAGTACGCATGAAATGCAACGACAACTTAGAGTTGTACATTCAAGGGTCGAAGGAATGGAGGATGAGATATGTAGTAGGCTGAAAGATACTGAACAGCTGAACTATGTCTTGGAAAAGAGGCTTACTGGGGTTGAAGACGACGTTAAGTTACGATATAAGGAGATGGATGACCAATTGGTGGGATTGAATGACAAAGTGGAGAAGGTCGAAAACATTTTTCAGGAAGTAAATAGAAAGTTCAGAACCTCCCACACTCACAATTTAGCTGACATACCCAACCAGGTATCATTAAACATCCCTGAAAAAATTAAGGTGGAACACTTCACAGATCAAGGGGGGGGTGCACCCGGTTAGCTTTATAAGAGGGTTTGAAAATTTTAGAAGTTTCAATGCTTACGATGATTATGAAAAGATAAACTGTGTGTATAAACATTTAAAGGGTAGTGCCCGCATTTGGGGAGAACGACAGGTACAAATTGGTAAAACTTATGAGAATTCAAATCAAGTTTTTTAAATAATTTTTGGTCTAGTGAGAAACAACATGAAATTAGACGGAATTTATGGAATGGTAGAAAGTTTCAGCCTGGGTGGGAATCCCTTAAGGATTTTCTACTAAATGAGACGTCTAAATGTCACTATTTAGACAACCCACCACCAGAGAAAGAAGTGATATTAGACATAGCCCACCGGATGCCAAAAGAAGTCAAAACCCTTTTAGTAATGCATAATATCAAAACAATAGAAGAGGCAAGTGAATTTGTACATCGATATGAGACACAATGTGACAGGGAGAGATTTTTTCAAGAACACACAAATAGAAATAACTTCTCAGAGGTGAGGCAACACCAGCAAGAACCACGAGTGTGTAATGACTATGATAAGGAAAGGAATGGAAGGGAGTTTTCGCAACAAAAGTTCAGAGGCAATGTACGTGGGCTAAGTGGAAGAGGAAAGACAGTAAGAAATTATGTACCGCAGAGAATAGTTGATAGGGAGGAAGGTTCAGGTGAAGCTCGTACTAACAGGCAAGAGGACAATAATGTTACAAAAAATTGAAAGTTGCCGAAGTTATGGTCCGGGCGGAGGCAAAGATAGAAAACGGACCCAATCATGAGAATAGTATAATACCAGTTCGAAGTGTTTTTTTTAATAATCCTTGTAAAGACTTAATAGAAGAAGAATTTCAGAGTGAAGAGCCAATTGTCAAAGCACCAGTTATAGTAGCATCGGTATATGGAAAGGAGGTAGAAGTATTACTGGATTCAGGAGCTGAAATTTCCTGTATATCAGAGAGTATCTTTGAAACTTTTCAAAACCTTGCAAAGGAATCACAGATCAAAATTGAAACATTACCAGTTAGTGGCATGTCAGTAGTGACTGCAATGGGAGGAAGGAGTAAATGGATAAGGAAACAAATATTATTACAAGTAAAAGTGGGAGAACTTGGTTTTGATTTTGGTGTTTTTGTGGTACCTGACCTCACGACTGATTGCATTCTAGGCATGGACTGGTTAAGGCGTTTTAAGGCCATCATGGATTTTGAACATGGATCTCTTGAATTCACAATGCAGGGTAGAAGATTGAAAATACCAATAGAAAATTTTTGGAAAGAGAAACAGGAAACAACTGTCCGTGTCCTAACCTGGGGAAATGCTGCAGGTTTAACATAGAACCTAAATTTCATGAGAAGCTAGTTAAGTTTGTAGTACGAGCTATAAAACAAGATATAGAGGCGAAAGTCGAGGAGAAAAGTTTTACAATAGGGAAAGATTGTATTAATGAAGAACATCGAAACATATTAAACAACATATTACATGAATTCAATGATGTGTTTTCTGATACCCCGGGTCTTGTGAAAGGTTATGAATGTAACTTTACAGTCAATTGCAAGACACCTTTTTACGTTAAACCATATGTTATACCGGTTGCTAAGAGAAAACAAGTGGAGGAAGAAATTGACAGAATGATTAAATGGAAAGTTATAGAAAGGTCTAATAGCCCGTTTAACAACCCGCTGGTAGTTGTTAGTAAAGCTGACCAATCTGTTTGGCTTGTTCTGGATGCAAGAACGTTAAATAAGTTTCTAGTGACTGAGAGGGACCACCCCCCACCGGTGGACGAAATATTGCAAAATCTCGGGGGTAAGAGATTCCTAACTTCATTAGATCTAACTGCGTCTTATTGGCAGATACCAATAGCGGAAACGTCTCGGAAGTACACGGCTTTCTTATACCAAGGACGTAGTTATCATTTCCGAGTGTTACCTTTTGGTCTCAATAATGCAGTAGCAAACTTCATCCGGGCATTAGACTTAGTCGTAGGAAAAGACTTACTAGACAAAATATATGTGTATGTAGATGATATATTAATTGCGAGCGAGACTATTGGAGAACATTGGCGAACTTTGAGAGATGTATTAACGGCTCTAAGAATGGGTGGTATGACAATAAGACTAAAAAAATGTGTGTTCTTGACTAGTAAAATTGAGTTTCTGGGTCACACTGTTACCCCTGCTGGAATTACTCCGAATGCGGAGAATCTTCAGGCGATAAGGGATTTCCCAAGGCCGAAGAACAAATAACAATTGTTAAGTTTTCTAGGCCTCTGCAACTATTATAGAAAGTACATTAAAGGACAAATACTGAATAGTCCACACTTTGAGAGATTAAAAAAGAAAAATGCTCACTGGCATTGGACTGAACAATGTGAACGTGACTTTCAAGAAGTAAAAGACACCCTGCTTAGGAAGATAAACTTATATGCTCCAAATTGGAACCTACCTATATGTGTTGCAGCAGATAGTTCGGATTATGGTCTTGGATCTGAAATTTTTCAAGAAGTTGGAGAAGGTGAGAATGTAGAGCGAAGACATCTAGCCTTTGCAAGCCGGGTGTTAAACAAGTCAGAACGTAATTACTGTGTCACTCAGAAAGAAGCCTTTTTCTGAGAGATAGGTTAGGTTAATTAAAGCACAATTAGTTTAGAAAACCTTTATTGAGTATAGTCTAATAACATTTCAACTTATTAATTATTAAAAATTAATAATCATCTGAATAAAAAGTTACTTCTTTGTTAAATAAAAAAAAACATCAACGCTGTCATTATAGATTGAACTCGATGTCTATTTCGTTACAATCACAACTTTCATCATGTTCATCTTCCTCACATTCTTCTTCATTATCTTCCTGGGGCTTTCATAAAATGTTTTTGTACCAGCTTAGTTCTTCACACTTTTCCCAGTTGCTTCCGAAATGCTTTTGTAACAATACCAGAACGTCTTTTGCTTTCAGTTCCTGTAACTTATTTTTCATTTCCAGTTTTCTTAATGTGGTTCTATGTTCCTTTCCCTTTTTGAGTAACGTTATTACTGGTCCCTCTTCAATATCGTCTTTGTAATATTTTGAGGTTCTTAAGCCACAGGAGACAATCTTTGTCACCTTCGTTACTGTCACAACTTTTTTACCATTCTTTTTAGTTTTTTTTCTCCTTCGACTCTTCGACTACTGCCTGTTTTTCTACTTTTATACGCTTGAGCTCTCTTATTCCTGTCAAAGTGTTGTATATGTCACTCAGTTCTTTAATGTTATACAATGCCCAGTCTTTTCCCAACAACTTAACATTGCCAAACTTTTTGTAGATCTCAAAGTATTTTTCCTTAGTGAATAAAAACGGGTGTTTGCGTATTTCTCTCTCAACTCTGCCAAAAACTCGATCGGCAGGCAAGTAGCTGTGCCCTCGTACAGGAAAGATGATGGTCACATCCTTCAAGCTTGTGGAGTTTTGGTTTCGCAACCAGAACATTATTATGTGAATGATATGCGAGTTTTTGTTTTGGCCTCCACAGCCGTCCGCAAAAAGTCGCAAATTCGTTATGTCCGTAAGATCCAAGGAATTCATGTGGTTAATCATAGCAGATCCTACTTCAGTTGCACCTTTGCGAGCTTGATTTTCAGTCCATAAATAAAATGTCGGAGAGTTTCTGTCCATGTCAACAAAACAAAGATTGTACAGCCCAATCTGTCGTAAGTAGTAAGCCTCCTGGATTGGAGTTTTCGGAACAGGTTGAATTTGCTGCATGTCGAAGCAGATGGATATAGATTTCTCTGGTCTCTGCTTCATAATTTCGTAAAACGCCTTAGATCGTAATTTATGGATTTTGAGCTCTGTCTGTGTCTTCTCCTTTTCTTCTGAGATCTCTTCTACTCTTAGCTTATTTTCTAAAAAAGTACATGTGCTACAGACATCTGTGGCCGGAGACGAGAATCCGATGTTGAAGTCAGACTGAAATATTCTTCTAAACATAGTATTAGTAATGCGTTTATCTGCATCACACTCTTCATTGTACATCTGGTGCAATTTTTTGACGTTAAGTTCATGACTTAAGTAAATCCCCTTAGATTTTGCCCTGTTATAGTGTGATTCTTTAGCCGGCAGTGCAGCAATGAAGCGCCGTACACATTCTTTTTTATCGGCAAATGTCATACTCTTACGGTCACCTCCCCTTTTTTCTGTAGGTATTTCACCTTTGTCAATTGTTTTGGGGAGGTTGTTAAACCGGCGGTTGGTGACCGACAAAGCTTCACAAAAGAAGGCTTTACAGACGGGCACAATACTTTTTCCTGTACTCAATAAGAAGCAAGCAACAGAAAAATTCCGCTGTTTAGTTGCAGTCTCTTTTGCTCGTTTTGTAGGTACTGTAGAAATCAGTCGCGATAAGTAAATCTCTTGCTGTATTTTTCCTTTTTTTGAATATAACAATCTTCTGTTTCGAAGTAAGTCATCAGCTGTTAAAGAGCAGCATTTGAACCTCTTATTATTATGTGAACATGGTGTTTCAAAACTGAGCAGTAACGGATCCATATCTTGATATCTACAACATTAACAAACGTGTTGTGAGCAAAAAACTTGTGTAGTATATTGTTAAAAAGTGTGATTATAAAATAAATCTGATAAAACTTACTTCAAATGACGATCATTCTGCGACTTTCGCCCAACTTTCTTCTTTTTCTTCGATCCTGAATTCATAAAGCCAACCGTTTCAGAAGACATTTTAACTTCATACAAACAACAATAACTGAGAACACTTCCTATAAACAACAATTACTGAAAACTCAGTCAACAAACTATCGCTTATTACGCTCTTTGACCAGAGACTATACTAATCTTATTAAGTTTTCTTCAACTAAACGTAAAGCCTAGTGTTGTCTCATTAAAAACGACATTGAAAATGCAACAACAAAAAATAATTCATGTCATTTATTTCGTTTTGATTGGCATCGGACGAATTAGTATGAAAATTATTCCGTTTTGAATGAAATCGGTCTCGTGTCTTCAAAGTTGTTCAAATTTTAGTGCAGTTATACCGTTTTGATCAAAATCACAATCTTTGGGCTCACTTTTTAGTACAGTTTTATGCCGTTTTGTTTGAAAATGAGTTTATATTCAGATTCAGCGGACCAAAAACTACCGGATTAAAAAAAAAACGTGTTTTGACCAGAAGTGTAGTTATTACGTTTTGTTCGCCACCTCCTCAGTTTATACAGACCACAAAGCGCTAACCTTCCTGATGCAATGTAAGCTAGTCCATGGTAGATTGACCAGATGGGTTTTGTTATTACAAGAATTTGACTTTGAAATCAAATATATATCAGGCAAGGAAAACAAGGTGGCTGACGCCTTGTCGAGAATACCCCTTCGATTGGATGAAATTGAATCAACACAGTTAGGAATGAAAGACACACACATATACTATATCAAAGGGGTATTAGGGCAGAAGGAGGTGAAACACTGCTTGCAATTCATGATGGAAGAGCAGGAAAAGGACAGTTTAATAAAAGAAGTTATGGACAAACTACAAGGGAAGGACGTCCATAACAAATTAAAATTGTACTACTTAATGGTCGATGGAGTTTTGTTCAAGAGAAATCATGAAGACAGTGACGAGTGAAAAGTATGGGTGCCTCAAAAGTATGTGACTTATTTCATTCTACAACACCACTTTAGCTACGGTCAGTATGGCACTAACAAGTATTATAAAATTATGAAAGAAACATTGTACTTTCCGAACATGGCTCGACGCATTCAGAAAGTTATTACCAATTGTGAATTATGCCAGCTAGTTAAGGCTGATAATGTCAAGCGCGCTGGAGAAATGCAATGTGTAGTGCCTAATGAACCAAACGAATTAATTGCTTTAGACATTTTTGGTCCACTACCAAGGTCTAGGGGGGGGTGTAACCCAAATCTGTGTAATACTGGACATTTTTTCGAAATATATAAGATTATTTCCTATAAGGAAGGGTATGGCCAAAGCAATTTGCTCAAAGTTGATCAATGACTATATTCCTTGTGTGGGCCAGCCAAGAAAGTTATTAACCGACAATGGACCTCAGTTCCTAAGCAAAGTATGGACTGAATGTTTTAAGAATTTGGATATCGAATTAATTAAAACATCATTCTACCATCCCCAAGGAAATGCCGTTTAAAGGGTCATGAAAGAAATAGGGCGTTGGTTTCGAACATATTGCTGTAATAACCATAAGAAATGGGCCTATGAACTAAATGCGATAGAAGATGTCATTAACACAATCCCTCACAATTCGACTTCTCTAACACCTTTTGAACTTATGTTTAAGAAAAAACCACCTCGCATTGTATATGAGTATGTTCGATTCCCAAATACTGACTGTGACAATACCGACAAAATTAGAGTAGCCTTGGAAGAATTGAAGAAAAACGCTCAAAGACGAAAGGAAAACCATGATGCATGTATAAAACCAACAACATACAAAATTGGAGATGTAGTACTTGTACAGACACATTGTATTTCTTAAATAGCAGTTTGCTTGTTACTTCATTATTAAAAACAAGTCCTGGAACGGGAGCCAGGTCACATTTCTTATAAGCAGTTTGCTTGGTATTATTTATTAAGAAATACGCCGTGTTGTATTTACGATGTGATTCTATTTATATTATTTCGGAAGATATCTTTTGTGCAGCTTAATCAAATAATTAATTTGTTAGTCCCTTTTTGCACAATTAAAATCACTCTTTTATTTTAAATTAAATACATTCATTAAATACATTATCGGACTTCTTCCTAGCAAGCTCTCCTTAGCTGCTGCTCTAAGCAATCTCTTAGTATCTGTGTGTATCTCCCGTTGTTATGGAAACTTCCTTAAAAGAGTACTAACCGGCCCGTGGCATGGAACGCCTACTTCAAGGATGTTATTGTATCGGTAATGCTACAGCCCCCCCCCCCCAAGTTTACCATACCATTTGACATCCATACCATTATAAATGGTTATGGTAAACTTTCCTGTAAATGTTACCTTTTAGGTAAGGAGAGCTTATATTTTACATTTGGCTAATAACACATTTTTACATATCACGAGGACTGATGTCTTGAGGTAACTTTCCCTTGTGGTTTTCCATAAGCCGCTACTGGTTGGAACGGCATATAGTCTGTAACACACATTTCGACACAGAGTTACTGTCCTTATCACTTAAAAAAAAAACCAAAATTACAGTAAGTATATTATACTACAGAATTGTTATTTAATAACATCATCTTTAGCTGTCATGGCCTCCGCCTGTTTACCAAGCATACCATTCAAATAATTAAAAAATTCTATTACCTGCCCTTGGTACATTATATTCTTCATAAGACCAATCCTTTTGAACCATTTTACTGTTGTATAACCGGCAACATTATTTAAATCACATATTTGGTCCCTGGACCAGTACAATCAACCCTCGCTAATACAACTGGGACACCATTGTTTCTTGCTAATCTAGCATCATCATCACAGCTTCATTTTATTTCTTCAATACATTACATTATATTCTCCCCATAAGTAATAACTTCTCTCCACTTTACTTCATCTTGAATATTCATATCTAGGCTATGAGATGTAACAACAGAGTCATTTGAAGGTTCTACCTGGACCTCAGCTATGCCTGTGTTAACCAAATCCCGAACCTTTCGGTATCATTTAAAGGCAATGCCTATATAGTGGCCTTATTTACAGGAACTGAGCCTTGACTGTGCTGTTGTACCCTCTCTATATGATATTTTACTTCATAATTCATTACACATTTATTCTATCATAGTAACACCTCGTTTCTTCTCCACTCATTCTATTCATTCTAATGCTCCGGTATACCTTACAAACTATATATTTACTAAAAGAAAGTCATAATAGACAATAAACTTTTATGTAATGGTATGCTGTGGTAACAGCCGAAGACTGCACATCTGTTTTGAGAATAGTTCCAGAAGTTGGCGACACATTATGCGAAGCTCTGAAAGAAATGACGAGAGTAAATAAATAATAAACATTTTATATTTTATTGCTATTATTTTAGTGTTATTCAATTTTGTTGCCATCCTTAACACGAACTTACTGCTTACTAACATCATCCATGGTAGCACATTGTCGCTGTGCCACAGGAGCCAACTTAAGCAAAGACACACCCGTTTAAACTACCCATGAGCCAAGTACTAAGGGGTAATTTGTTTTGTTATGGCTCGGAGTGCGGTTTGTTCGACTGAGCCAGTGTCCGAGTTGCCTCGTGCACCACACGGATGCCACACGTAGTGGATACACATCTGTTTCTAGCAATCGTGCCGAAGTGTTTTATCCAATCTGGATCAAATTTATAATGGAGGTTGTACATGTACTGGATAGAAGAGTATTTATCCCAACAAAGGATGCAGTTTCTGAGGAGGGAAAAATTAAATTATCTTTTATGTAGCTATTATTTTAGTCTGCGATGTCATTTGAATATTAATGACTATAAAGGATAATTAGGTGATAGTGACTAATTCTTAAGGAAGTCATTATAAAATTAGATTTTACATCATGCTCTGGTGTAATCACTCCATATCTAGAGTGGTCTTGTAGCTCAACCCCTAACTGTAGGGACCTGTATTCGAGATATCGTGCGGCCAGGAATTTTTATGATCTTTGCTTTGTTCATATAAGCACACTATATGCTCTGTGGATTGAATTCCACATTAAACTGTAGGAGTTATGCTCTGCAAATTGAAATATAACCACTAGGTCATAAACCCATATAAATTTATTCTAAGGTAGTGTCCATAAACTACATAACACGATTTTGGCCTCCTATGAAACCCCTCCCCACCCCCACCCCCTCCATGTAGTCATATGTGGCTTTTGTCTCTACCCTCTCCCCTCCCCCCCCCCCTGGGTGGCATGTAGCTATTTTCTCCCATTGATTCCAGAAGACATTTTGTTCTGTATTCTCTTGTCAGACTATCATAAATTACACATGGAGATATTAAATGGCAGAAACAAATATTCACATGCTGTTGTGTGTTCCATACCTTATTTCAACTGTGAAAAATAATATGAATGAAAAGCTACGTAGCTTGGCTTGGAATACCCCCTCCCATCCCTTCGATGTTGTAATAACTGCTCTCTTTAATTCTTGATTAAACTTTGACTTTTTTTAACAGTGGATTTTAAGCTTTGGTTTTGTTGAAATAGAATTCTATGAATATTCTTGTTGACTTTAGCTTTTCAAATATAGGATATTCGATTTTCTCTTTGTATACATTTCCGTGTATATGACATTCATGCCAGGGGTGGATCCAAGATTTTGGTTTGGGAGAGGCTTGAGCGGATTTTGGTTTGGGGGGAGGATTGAGTAGACTTTGATTTTGTTGGGGGGGGCCCTTGAGTCAGGAAAGGGTAGTCTTTATAGTCTCCTCAGACTGCTGCCCCCTCAAAAGATCAGGAGAGCAAAAAAAAGTCTCCAAAATTACAATGTTGGTGGTGGACCTAGATACTTATTTGAGGGGGGGCCTTGAGATCCCTAGCTCCAACCCCCCTCTATCTGCCCCTCAATTCCATGCTGAAGATACTTATGTTTATAGATGGTTATAAAATTCAGGTAAATTTAAGAATAGAGGAAGACACTATCACTTAGCAAAGATAACATCTGCATGGGATCAACTTAAAAATTATGGGGACAAGTGTGGAAAATTTAAACTTATGGATCTAAATTCATTATGAGCAGAAAAACATGGCATGCACTGGGTGCAAGATCTGGAAATTGCAATATTTTTTTTGAAATGATGCCATCATATTTAGTAATGGTTCCTTCCTCTATCCTGTACTATATTTACTAACATTTATGTTTAATTTGTATTGTTATGCATTTTCTCCATAAAATTTGCCGAAGAATATAAGTGATGAAATATAAAACAATGATTGCTTTGTTACCATAAATGTAAAACAAGGATGAGTTGCATCTAGTTATTAAGAGTTCAAAACATATAAATCTTTTTACAGAGACATATAATTTTCCATCTACCATTTCGTGAACCCTGATACAAAGCTAATTACATTCTTATTTCTTTACCTGATCTAGGGCAGTTGAAATGGGGGAGGATATTATAATGAGAAGACGTCTCCCACGACACATGAATCCATACCAGGTTAGTTTTCAAAACTCTTCCACTCCTCCCTCTTTCCTCTCTAAACACACAAAATTGCATGTTGTAATGAAAGATGTATTCATCAGGTGTAACTGCAGTAAAAACATTTTCAATTTTATTTTTGCCATTACAAACAATTTTTTTTAAAATTATACTAATGTCTAAAATACTTTCACAGGGCATCAAACCTTATTCAAAATATGCAGCAACTGGATTACATCTTCTCAGCATTTTAAGTAGAGGTCATTATTCAGATACAGATATATACTGGGCTCATGCTTGTTTAAGCAAAGAAGCAAGAAAAACATTGCTCATAACAGTTCAGTAAGTGAGGCTTCAGTAACTGAGATTTTAATATTTATATAACTTATCATGCTTTAATGTGAATACAAACAGTGATAGGTTAAGTTATATCATCAATTACCAATAGTGAAGGCAGATCAACAAGATTCACACGTTGGTAAATGATTCACTTACATTCATGTCTTAATAAAGTTCATTTTTATTATTAACATCTTCTAAATATAGTGAAGCTATGAATTATTGAAGTTTTCCCTATACCATCATTACAGTCAACAGGATTGTTTTCAGTATAAAATCTTCGTCTACAAAATAATTATTTATTTTGTGGGACTGATTTTTTTTTCATTATATGTATTTCTACTTCTAAGCTGTCAGTTTTTTACATTTTTCCTAAATTTCAGGCATGTGTTCTTGGTGGGAAAATGTCGTCTCTGGGGAGGTTGGGATATTGAATGGATGGTGAGAGTTGATGATATTATGGAGGTACCTCAAGTTGCAAACAACAGACTTATTTTTAAAATACGACAGGTTAGTATGCACTGACTAATATAAAAAAAAAAAAACAGGTTCACCTAAAATGACATATTTTGCACATTAAGAAGGTGATAGCCATATGAAAACATTTTCTTATTTAAAACATGTTGAACATATGAAGAATGGTACAATCAGTTAATATGTTTGAAACACATCTGTTGTTTCCAGTGGGATCTACAATTCTGAGTCCTTTTTAACATTATATGAAACTGGCCCCTCAATTGTCATATAATGTCCATTCCCCATAATTCTTTTTAAAATATGTCTTTTAATTCCAGTCTATCTGAGTTCAAATATTTGTTGTGACATAAGTTTATTTTCATATTAATGTTATGAAAATTTCTGAAACCAAACAGTGTTAGAGAAACTGAATCTAACGTTCACAAAAGTTGATGGTTGCATGGCAGCAATAACATGAAACGTAGAGAAAATACAAATACCCAGTATATTATGTGCCCTCATTTGGCAAGTGAGAAAGTAACTGAGATATATAACAACACCAACATGCTGGTGTGGCTGTGTGCCACCATATTGGCTCAGGAAGGTGCAACAGGTGGTTCAAATTCTAGGCCCTTTATACTGGCCATCCTGATTGCAGTTTTTATGCAGATTTCCTCCATAATGCCCAATCTCTGCAACAAACACCACACACGCAAATATATATATACTTACCACATAGAACACAAGATACACATTTCTCATTCACTTCCTATCAAAACTACAACCAGCCTAGCAAGCCACTAGTAGAAATAATTATTCATTCAAATAAGCGCCGGAAAAGGTTGTGCCAAATGACCTGTGATAGTGAAATCTTCAAATGATGATGATGATGATGATGAACAAACCAAATCAGCTGCCATAATAAGGATGGCTAGTTTGTCAGAAGTGGAGAGAGTATTGATACTGGCTTGTGTAGGGGAACAAGGGGCAGAGAAGAGGGGCAAAGGAGAAAGTTGAAGGATGGAGGGAATACTATTAGGTATACTCTGCCTCCTTAGTTTTATTTCTTACTGCCATTTTCGACAGTATCTCTATTTCTGGTATCCTTTTGGATTCTACTTTTACAAAATTATAGCTATCATTGATTCAGTCTTACAGTAGTGATGTTCCATCCTATTCTTCTTGTAATTTGTGATTATGCCTCTGATGTCCTGCGTATTTAGTGCTTCTAATAATATATCATTTTGCTTATGGCCATGCAATAAATAGTCCTATCACTTAGTAGAGAAATTTTGTTTCAGCTGCTTCTGCTGTTAATTTCCTACTTTCACTTCTCTACAGAACCCACAGCAGCTACCTTATAGTAGTTAAAAAATGTCTGAATATCCTGGATTTGACATAAAGGCCTCATATTATGTTGTCAGTAATCTGATATGCAAGATGTATATTATATAATCAGCTACTTGATCTACAGATTGGTTTTTCTTCTTCTAATTGGGTTTGTTATTCTAGATGCCATAACATTAGTTGTCTAGTTTCTCTTTGGCAAGACACTTAAGATTAAATATTGCCACTTGTATTCCATCTTCTAGTCTTAAAATGAACTGGTCATTAGCAAATGAAATGTTTCAAGATTTCTATTGTTAAGGTGGAAACAAATGAAAAGAAGACTTTTATTGTAGTGGCATTGTATCTAATTACAGTGGGTTGATGTGTTTGTCAATATATGGAATAGTGTTTTGCCAGGTGTGCATATGTAGCAAATGACGTTGACACAGTTTCTTCATCCATGGTAAGTTGTTTTGTACAGTCAGATCAATTATAAATTTCTCCAGGTTTGCTCAAAGAGCTTGTAAGCAGCAAAGGAACTGTGCATCACATTGTCAACAAGAAATGTGGTTATGGCAAAGTTTGGGCTCAGTGAGTGCACAAACACCTGTCACAGAAACGGAAGTTGGTGAGAAAAGGTGTGTGGGTGACACATCTCTTATAGTCCATAGATCAAGAAATGCATTTAATTACCAAAATTGTGGCATGTGATAAGACTAAGGCCATTTTCGCATACACCGGCAAAGCCGGAACTGGTGCCAGAGTAGATTCCTGTGCCAGTGAGGGGATTTTCACACACACTGACAAAACCTGAGCCGGCGCCAGCCTTTTTGCAGCAATTGCAGTAGGTTTCTAGCTTTGGTAGAAGAAAGATGTGTGCATCATTTACAAAGATTACTTTAATAGCTTATTATACCTTAAATACACAAATATTCTGCTATATTTACATTTCATTGAATAATTTCAATCAATTACTATATCAACTTTATTTTTTTAATGTATATTATACGAGGTGCGTCCAGAAAGTAAGTTCCATTTGGTAATAAAATGAAATTGTACACAGATACAGAAGAAATTTTTATTGCACAAAATTCTACAACTCTTAAACTACTTTTCCACATAACTACCGAAATTTTGCAGGCATTTGTCATAGCGTGGCACCAGGTTTTGTATACCTTCTTCATAAAAATCTGCCACCTGTGTCTTCAACCAGTTGGAAACAGTTTCTTTCAGCTCGTCGTCATTGGTGAAGTGATGACCGCCAAGGAAAGACTTGAGATGTAAGAACAGATGAAAGTCGCTAGGAGCGAGGTCAGGGCTGTATGGAGGATGGTGAAACACACCCCAGCCAAATCCCTGTACGAGGTTTTTCGTCACATTTGCAGTGTGTGGTCGTGCGTTGTCGTGAAGCAAAACAACACCTTATTCTGAATTGCACGGTGCAATTTCCGAAGTGTCTCGCAATAAGCATCTGCTTTGATTGTTTGACCACGCGGTAAGAAGTCAATGAGTAGGATGCCTTTCCAGTCCCAGAACACTGTGCACATCATTTTCCGAGGTGTCATGATTTGCTTCGGCTTAACCTTTGGTGGGGATGAAGTGTGCCTCCATTTCATTGATTGCCGCTTACTCTCAGGGGTGTTGTAAGAAACCCACATTTCATTTCCTGTGACTATCCATCTCAGAAATTCTTCGCCGCTTTCAGCATAACGGGTCAAAAACTCAAGTGCACTACCCATCCGTTGTGTTTTGTGTTGCTCAGTGAGATTCTTTGGTACCCAACGTGAGCAAAGTTTACGGAATTTCAGTTGTTTGGTAACAATTTCATGCATCTGGGGGAAGTCCATAGCGAGAGAACTAATTGTAAACCTACGGTTTTCCTGGATCTTGTCTTCAATCGCGTGAACCTGTTCTTCTGTAACCAAAGGTGGACACCCACTTCGTTCTTCATCGTGCACATCACTATGCCCGCCATTGAACTGTCGGACCCATCTTCTCACTCATGAACGGGAAGGAGACTCATAAAAGTGGACAATCTAAAAAACAAAGAAAAACGAACAGAAACAGTCAGGAAGATATGAACAACCTCACTGAGCCCTTTAGTATGTCAGAGTTGGAAAAGATTATTCATGAGTGCAAAACAGGAAAGTCGGCAGGCCTCGATGACATACGATCAGAACAAATTAAGAACTTCGGATATAAAACCAAAGAATAGGTTCTACGGCTTTTTAACAAATGTATGAGCTCATATCAAATTCCGAAGGTGTGGCAGAAGACGAGAGTCATTGCGCTGCTGAAACCTGGAAAAGAAGGAAACAATCCTAAAGATTTTAGACCTATAGCACTCTTGTGTCATCTCTACAAAATATTTGAATGATTAATTCTGAATCGTATCCAGCCTGTGGTTGATCCAAAACTTATTCCACAACAAGCTGGCTTTCGTCCTGGCAAAAGTTGTACTGGGCAACTACTGAACCTAACACAGTTTATAGAGGATGGATTTGAGACCCGTAAAGCCACGGGCGTGGTCTTTGTGGACCTGTCAGCAGCATACGATACTGTTAACCACCAACTATTACTTGACAAGGTCTACATTCTGACAAAGGCCACCGGATTAACCAAACTCATCGCCACTCTTCTTCAGAATCATAGGTTTTTCGTTGATTTTCAAGGACAGTGCAGTCGATGGAGGGTACAAAAGAATGGCCTACCTCAAGGTAGTGTACTGGCCCCAATACTTTTCAACATTTATACAAACGATCAACCATTACATCCAGCTACCAGGAGCTTCGTGTATGCTGATGACCTAGCTCTAGCCTCACAGAGCACAAAACTTGAAGTTGTAGAAAGAACTTTGTCTGCTGCTCTTGAAGGCCGATCAAGCTATTATAAGGAAAACCACTTAAGACCTAACCCTTCAAAAACTGAAGTGTGTGCCGTTCACCTAAAAAATAGGAAAGCTCAGCGTAAGTTAAAAGTAATGTGGTTAGGTATCGAACTGCAGACATGTAACACCCCAAAATATCTGGGAGTGACACTCGATAGAACCCTCACATATAAGAAGCACTGCATGAATTTCAAAATGAAGATCTCTACAAGAAATAACTTACTGCGCAAATTAGTGGGATCACAATGGGGCAGTCAACCACAAACTATACGTACATCGGCAATGGCCCTTTGTTATTCTGTTGCAGAATATGCATGCCCAGTTTGGTACTCATCATCTCATACCAAACAGGTGGATGTAGCCCTCAATAACACCTGTAGGCTAGTGACAGGTTGCTTAAAGCCTACCCCAGTTGATAGGCTTTACCAGCTTTCGGGCATTGCACCACCCAGTATCCTGAGAGAAGTGGCTACGAACAAGGAGAGGACCAAAGTAGAAAGGGAAAGTGCTCATCCACTGCACGGCCATTTACCACCAGCCCAGAGACTCAAATCCAGGAAAAGCTTCCTCAGAACATCACGGGAACTAATTGGGTCACCTGAAAAGGCAAGAGTACAGTTATGGAAACTGAGGGTTCCCAACATCTCGGGACCACTGACAGTTGCAGAGCGCTTGTCGCCTGGTCATGAAGAAGACTGGAACGTCTGGCGGTCTTTAAATCGATTGCGAACAGGAGTGGGCAGGTCCAAGGAAAACCTAATGAGATGGGGTTATACTGATACTACCAGTATTAAATGCGAATGTGGAGAAGACCAAACTATGAATCATATGCTCGAGTGCCCTATGTGCCCATCATCCTGCAACAACGAAGACCTGTTTCAAGCAACACACAATGCGATTGAGGTTGCGAAGTACTGGGCCAAGTGTGTTTAAAGTTGTTGATTTACAAAATGTATTTAACTGTGTATTTTGATGTTTTTGACACGAGAATAATAATAATTATCTGTTTATTTACTTTTCTGACTTTAAGGCGTTGTGAATTTGTTTTTAAGCTGCAGTACTGTGTAGTAACATTAACCCTCTTTCTCGTTGGTTTTTCACTGATTATTAAAGATTACAAAGAGTAAGGTAGCATACAATCTGGCACCAGAGCCGACTCCAGTTTGTCTGGTGTGTGTGTGTGTGTGAATACGCCCTTAGTGTCAGCACATCAAATGCACCTCCAATTGGATTAGCATATGGAGGCAGCTTTCAAGTTTTTCTCATCCAAAAAATCTCAGTGTGTCTAGAAAGCCAGAAAAGTGATGCTCAGTATCTTTTTCGATGGAGAAGGGCCTCCACACATTGACTGGTTGGAAAAGGGTGCAACAGTTAATGTTGAAGGACACTATACTTAGACAGACCAACAAAAACAAATATAATGGCAGGTTCTTGAAATGGATAGTACTGCTCCAGGACAATGCCAGGCCACATGTGGCCAATAAGACCCTTGACATGCTGGAAAATGTTTTTGATTTTAAGACCTCAAACATCCTCCATACAACCTCGATGTCTCCCCATTTGACTTCAAAATCATTGGCCCCTTAACAGATATCAGTGGAAGTTCAACAGCTCACACTTGTCGAGGAAATACAGAACGCCATGGAAAACTTGATTGATTAGCAACCCAGGAGTTTACTCTAAAGTATACATATAAGTCATCAATCAATTCTTTTCCTACACACTGGGTCCAGTACATCAATGTCAATGGCAGTTATGTGGAGTTGTAGTATTGTATGTAAACCGTAATTAAAATATTTTGAAATTTTTGCTCACCTTATATTTATTTATTTAAAAATATTTATTTTGTGTACAATATTAGGGCCACTTTCCTGACTTCTTGGTTTAAATTGGTTTTAAAATTATCTATTTTATTAGGATATATTCCTACTGAATTATTTCTATAAAAGAAATTTAATGTACATTCATCACCTCGGTTATTTCATTGTATGTCTTGCTCCGTAATCAATAAATAGTGGGAAATGGTTTAAAAGGCAATTTGCATACAATCTATAGTTTCCTGAATACATATTCATGGTTAGTAATGAAAGTTTCTATGCCTGGGGAAACCTATATACCTTTCATATAAATTATATAGGAACAGATTGACAAATGTATGGCTGTATAATTGGATCCTATGTTTAACTCTCCTTACTTGTGTATTAGACATTACAGCTTTCATTCCTCTGTTAGAAATCTATTAATCTATAAGGTGATTATTAAATTCAATAGTTTATGTGTGAGACCTTTGATTGAGTATTTGATAAACGTGAATTTTATGTTATTATTGCCTTGACACATTTTATTTCTCGTACCAAGAATAACATCTTCATTAGCAATGCTTTCAAATATAAGTAACTACACGAGTGAATATTCACCCACAAGTTAAGTTATAGATTGTATCACTGTTTACTTTTTACATTTTCCATTTTCTTACAGACCTTATATTGTTGCCTCTATAAGTCATTCTCCATTTCATTTATATAGTGAACTCATTTTCTATTTCCTTTCTTCTTTTTCTTAATTTTTGATAATTGCTGGATTTCTTTTATATTCAGTTGTTTATTATAAATTATTTGTAGAGGAAAGGAATATTAAAAAATACGTTAATTAATTAATTTAACTTTAATTGCCATGGAGCACACACACACACATATATCCCCACTTTGATTTTTCATCCATTCACTTGTTTTTGCCCTCTACAAATTCCAACTTTTTAAACCTTTATTGTTTTTGTTGAATTTTTCATTATTTTCCTTAATAACTTATTCCAGTCCCTGATTCCCTTGCTATAAAGAAAATTTTCCCACATTTTTTTGCGAGCTTATGGTTATGGTCAGCTCTTCCCTTACGCATACTACTTCTAATCCTTCTACCAATATTCATTCATGTGTCATCAAAAAATCTTTCCCTACTAGTTAACACCTGGAACACATAAGCCCTCCTCACCTCACCTCCCACCCCCTCAATAATGACCATTTTGCACTCACTTCTGAACTCCTAATATGAATTTAATTTCTCTCCGAGAGCTTTGTTATCACCAATAGTTCTTTGACTTTGGTAGGCAAACAAGACCTTGATTTTTCTTTTGTTTCACTCTAGAAATCTGCCAATAGTAGCTAATAGCTATGATTTATGAACATCAGTAAACTGTAATAACCTTTTCAACCAGCATGAAAAATGCTCTACCAGATCCTCTTTGACTTGTGTATATCTATTAAATTACTAAACTCTATTACTCCATTCATTACATTCACACTGTTATCTAGTAAAATTCTTATATCTGGCTTTGAGGTATTTTTAGCATTATTCTTCAGATTCATATTTTTTAGTCTTTCAGCAGTTTCAGTTATTTCCTTAATACCTATGAATTTTTCCATCATCTCTCTGCAGTTAGTATCCCTTTGGTCCAATATTTTTAAACGATTAACAGAAACCAGAAAACGCACAGTTTAAATTCAGAAAATGAAACCCTTTATTTAGGTAGAGGCAATATTTAGTGAAAACTCACTTACTAATGATATCCATGGGCACAACCCCCAAGACGGAATTAATGCCTTTCACAAGCAACACCTCAGTTTCCACATTTATCTACCATACAGCATGGTTCAATTGTGGCCAAACATTGTGAAACCAGACTTTCATGAGCTCCATCCTGATGTATTGTGCCTCCTTCACCACCTTCCTCAAGTAACTCTTACTATAATTTCCATTTCTGTCAGTACAATTCCCCATATTCCCCTCTACGATTACCATCCTTAGTGAGAACCTTACAAAGTGACCTTTTATCATTTATTACCTGACCTAATATTTCACTAGGTTTGAAAAAAACTTCCTACCTGGTATCCTGTGCCACCCAACTGATCCTGCAGCTAAGACCCTACACCTCTTCCATGGCTACTACCTAGCAGCAGTTCCTTTTCTTTCCCCATACACTGCCGGGAATTAAAAGTGCAACACCCAGACAGGAATGGTGGAATTTTTGGAAACTTTGTAAATTTATCCAGGGACATACCAAGAAGAGATAATAATAAATTGAAATGGTTTGGGCTAAATTTATTACCTGTAGGTACAATTGCCAGTAAGAAGTTCACCCCCTTGAACACCTATACATTCATGGATCCTTGCCAGAATTGAACCAATAAGTGTTTGGATGTCTTCTTGTGGTATGTCTCTCTATGCCTGCTTGTCTTGTGTTGTCAGTTGTTGCACAGTTTGTGCTGGGTGATCATGTGATCTAATGTGTCTACTCCTAGCATGCCAGACAAGCTCTATTGAGGACAAATCTGTGGGCCGTGTGGTCCAAATTGTCATCATAACATCTTGCAAGACTTGTGTTTTGATGGCCACAGTATGAGGATGGACATTACCCTGTTGGAAGAAGTAATTTGGTTGGTGGATGTGAAGGGTATGACAATAGGGTGCAGCACCCTGTCCACATAATGGTGGGCTATCATTGTGCCTTCAACAACAATAAACTCAATCCTGCTGTCAAAACTGTTTGCCCTGAAACTGTAACATCAGTGGCCAGACCTGTGTGCCATTCTGAAATCACAGCAGGGTAAGCCATTTCTCCATTATGCCTGCATTCAGCTTATTGATTATCTATCACTTTGCCACATACCAAATCAAGACTCATCTGTAAACACAAATGTACACCATTCTCGTGTCCATTTGCTTTTTACGTTACACCAGGTCAGAGAATGTTGGCAATGAAATCAGGTTAATGGAATACATTGTATAGGGGTCAGATAATGTAACCCAGGTTCAACAAATTGGTTTACAATCATCGGGGGATGACTCTTTTTTGCAACCACTACTTGCATTGGGCCTGCAGTCACCATCTGCCATCAACAGCCATCCAAACATTTTGGTGGCCTTCACTTGCTGATGTTCTTGTGTATGGTCCTGTGCTTGCTATAGAAGTACTACACCCTTCTTTATCCACTGTGTAACAAGTCTGTATACTGACATTGCACTATGGCCAATCCTTCAGGAGATTTCACGATATGATGCACCCATTTCAAACATGCCAACACTATGATCTCTCTCACAGTTAAACATTTGGGTGTAGTGGTTCGTCACTCTTTTCCTTGGCACACTTGGTCAACAAAAACTGGTGGGAAATAAACTGTCATGTTGCACCACACTGTTGACCACTTATACACTAAAATCATAGTAAATTTGACAGTAAATACTCCTGTAATTCTCATACTGTTAAATGTAAAACCTTCAATTCTCAATCACTTAATACTGTTCATATGGGGATACTTGGGGCCAAATTTCATACATTTATCACAACTCCATCAGAGTGTTGCACTTTTAATTTCCACTAGTGTACCTATTCCTAATGTCTGCTGTACCCTATAAACTTCTACACCTTGTTTCAGTTGTTGATTCTACATTTTTAAAACTTTTGTGGAGTATTTATTTTATTCCTCATACTTTGAACTTACTCCATATAATACTTATGCTTTCAGGTGGGCCAAGTAAGAACCACAATATTAAACATTTTCGTTGAGTGGGCATTGATGTTTGTCCTTCTTATGGGATGACTAGATCTGGATTTTTTTTCCACAGCCTTTCTTGTGTGTTATATGGTATCTGATTTTCTATTTTTCTCAGATCATGCATATCTCTGATTATTTCTATTAGTCCTGGTACTTAATCTTCCAATAGCTAAGAAGCTATATGGTCAGTCCTGATGATTTCATCATTGATACATGTCCACAAATGACTGGCTGTCTCTTCCCAGAAATATCTATCATTTTCTTGGTGTAATTATGCTTTTCCTGGTTTGATCATCTATTATATTCACCATCTTTGACTAGTATCTTTCTCAGTATCTTTCTCTCCTTAAAACCCAGTACCATACAGGGCCCTTGGCTAATACTATAAGAATAGGGTGGCAGGATGGTCAAAATGCCATGGGCCCCCAGCAAGAGGGAGCCCCTACCCCTTCAAACAGAAGCACCCATTCATTGTACCCACCCGAGGTAGTAATTGATCTAGATCCGGGAGTGAGGGAGGGCCCTAGCCAGTGAATTTGCCAAGGGCATCAGTTGTATAGTTAATCCACTGCTCGGAGGAGATGACTGCTTCATAATGCCTGAACTTTACATTATGGTGATGGCACTTTTTGATCTTGGTCATTTGGCAAACTTACTCTAGTTTTTAATTTGTATTTCAAATGTTAATTTTTCTGAAAGGAGAAAATGTCATCTTTCTTAATTTGATCCTGTTTTGGCCATAGTATGCAAGGAGCATCTTTGATTTTAGAGAATATTTTTGTATCTCTTGTAACACTTGTAGTCTCACCTTGGCCACCTGAAGACTAAATGTATTGAGCTGTTTTAAGGCTATTTCTAAAGAGGTTGACCCAAGATCATCAGCAAATGCCAGAAAATTTTCTGTAAGGACCTTTCATTTATATTCCAAGTAAATCCTACTTTGGACCTTTTGTTTATCCAATTTCTTTGACCATTCTTTGATGGCCAACTTCAACATACAATTGAAAAAGAAACAACAGAGCACATCTCTGGCTAACGCCTATCTTTATTTTAAATTATGCTGAAAGTGTTCCTCTGAACTTCACTCATGGTCTTGTTTTTCAGTGTCTGTTATATAACACCATGTGTCTTTTTGTCCATGAATATTTTCTCATAAGCCTGGCGACAAGGTCATGCTGTGACATTCTTGTAGTTGGTGCACTATATGAGTTTCTGTGATGTTTATTAATTCCTTGAACAATATTTTGTGGGTAACTAGAATTGAGGAAATTCCTCAATAATTGTTGATTTTAGTCAAGTCACCCATCCTATTCAAGGCTTGGATCAGATTTTTAATTACATTGAATTCTTTCTGTATCTCAAATATTTCTGCAAGTTTTCTGTCAAATTGCTAATCATCTTTTCTGCAGATTATTTATATAGTTCAGCCACAAAAGAGAATTCACTTTGTCATTGTTATTCATAAGTAACTGAATAATGTTTGCCACTTCTATTACACATTAGCTTAAAAAAAAAAAAAAAAAAAAGATAAATTACAGTACTATGCTGTTAATGGCATTGGTTTAAATCAAATCTGGAAAATACAAAACAATCTTTATATCTGAAAGATGTAAATACGTGTTAGGTTATAAATTCAAAATGGGAAACAATCAGACTTGTTGTCTCTCAGGTAAAGGCGTAGTCAGTATGGAGCAGGGTGCAGCTCTTGCACCACACCACCCTGGCTCCTTCCCTCACATAGTCAAGTGAAAAATATAGGAATATAAGAATTTCCACTTGTAATATTTAATACATTTTTTTTTTTTTTTTTTTTTTTTTTTTTTTTTTTTTTTTTTTTTAAATTGATGCATGGTGCATTAGGTCATAGTCAGAGTGTATTTGTACCCTGGTGTACTTCTGTATTTTCATTGGCATTAAGAAACACTGTAAAATATGTTAATATGGTCATAGTGGAAGCAAGTCATGGGTGCATTTACATAGGAGCAGAATCTAAAAGCAAGTTTGTCCAATCTTTCTGTGTAGTTATACAAGTAAAATGGATACAGATAAGTTAATTTATATAGGTTGCAGATAGGAAACTTTGTGGAATTGGATGTCAAAAGACTATCTTAACCATGATGTGATGTTTAAAGTAATTGTTTGTACAACTTACTTCTTTTCAAATTTTATGTACTATACTTCGCTATTTGTTAATGAGAAAAAATTTAACCAACATTAAATAACTTAAAAAATTCGTTGATTCCATTAAACTAATAATTTCCAGTAATTGTCACTTATTCTGTCAGAAATTATTATTTTATATTAAATAAATAAGCTGTATATTCAATTAATATTTATCTTTAAGTTTTTAACTGAATAAAATTGGTATCAGTACTATAAATGTTGATTGATTTATGTTAATGTAACTGCTAATAACTCTGTATGCTGAATGCAATTCCAGAAGTTACTTTTTTTCTCATTTTTCAAACAGATTCTATATACATTTTTTGTTTCCTTACTTCCTTATGCCTCATCAATATCATCAGCGATTGAGAAGGACTGGGGACAATGAATGGGAAAAAATTCAGCCATAGCCATTTAAAGGAACTGTCTCGGCATTCATTTTGAGTGATTTTGGGAAAATATGGAAAACCGAAAACTGGATGACCTGATGGGGATTTGACCCAGTCTCATACTGAATGTGACAATCAAGAGTTACATAGTCGAACGATTCTAACTGTATTCAGATATAGCCAAAGAATTTTTTATATTTATTTTTTACTTCTTTTATTTTATTATTATTATTTTATTTTTCATTTTGCTACAAGAAAAAGGTTTGTGCAAAATTATCAAAAAAAAAAAAAAAAAAAAAGAATTCAGTCACCTTCGATTTCTTAATTGAAATAAAAAAATAACTGTGATTCAGTGTGACCATAATTACTCTGATGAGCATGCATTACATATATCCAAGAGACAAAACTTGGTACAGTAGAACTCCAATTATCTAGACTCCATCTATCCGAACCGCTAAATATCCGAATTGCTGAATATCCTAATCGCTTTTTTAAGATGTGAGTGGAACAAGTCGAAAGGCATAACAACTGAAGAAGAGAAGGACATGAAGAAAAAGGCAAAAGAAGCTTAAGAAAATGAAAGGGAAGTGACAGGAGAAGATAGGGATAACCTGTCACTTGAGGAATTCAGAAACATTCTTTTGAAAATTCCTGTATGTTCAGAAGTTAGTGCTGAAGATATAGGAGATTGGGTGGTGTGTGATTCCTCAGACCATGGTAATGATATTCTAAATGATGATGAACTTATTGAAAGTGTGAGAGAATAAAGTGCTGAGAAAGAAGATGACCTTAATGTCGAAGTTGAAGCAGACACGGGACCATCAGCAAGTCAAGCATTTGCCGGCCTTGAAACTGTGTTGAAGTGGAAGGAGCATCAGCCCAAGTGTGACCACATGCAACTTCTCACTGTCAGGCGGATTAGTGAAAATGGATGAATACAGTCAAACAGCTTACTTTGAGCTAGATATTCAGCGAGTAATTACTTTTGTTTACAGTACAATACGTACATACTGAACTAATGCACAGCACTTGTAAGTACGCTAAACATGTATAAGTGTTGCCTTTCATTTAATTAATTAAAAGCTCTTTTTCTTTTAAAATAGTTTTTTCTCTCATTTTCAACATACATACACTAATTAATTAAAATAGACCCTTTTTGTAAAAAATTCAGTTATCCAAATTTTTGATTAGCCAAGTAGGGTCCGGTCCCAATTGATCCAGATAATTGGAGTTCTACTGTAGGTACACTATATGACAAATAAAGTGGCTACAAACATTGGATTCTATAACCCTAATTTCGCACCATCTGACAACAAGGATGGTACATTATCGGAGAAAACTGTAGTGCCTTTCTTAAGCAGATGATTCATCTCCTTAAGACAATGCGTGCAACATAACAGGAAGAATGGCTAACAAGAAGGTATTAAGCTCCACCCAATCATGATTCTTATTGGCGGGGTAGTTCATCAAACTCTTGCTACATTTCAGCAATTCTTTTCCTATCTTCAGATGGTGAAACCTATCGTTAAAGTTCTAAATAATGGAATTTCATTAAAGTGCGACAAAAAAGGCCCAGTGCTATATTTAATTCCAATTTATTAATGTAAAACTATAATGATAGTTATTTACATTCTGGTTTTGCTAATTCCTTCCAATAATATTACACCAATAACAAGATCTGTGGAGCAACCAGAGGATCGCCATTTTCAAGGGCGTAGAATTTTTAGTACTATAAAGCTACAGAAATGATCATAAACAGATTATTTCCTAAAAGTGCATCTCCAAGCCAGTTTGAATAAAACTATCTTCCTAGGCAGCGTTGATTACACACTGACAAGTACCATAGCAGTATGAGCTGCTTGGGGGTGCTGTTAACATTCTGGTCTTGTAAACATGTGGTGCTCAGTTCAAATTTAAGTATCTGAAATTTTCTGTTTATTTCCTTCTTCAATGTTTCAAACCTAGAAATTCCTTGTGTATATAATATATCCTCAACTCTTACCTAATTTCATCAGGGAGTAACAATTAAGAAATGCCTCATAACTGAGGTTATCCAATGTTTTTAACCAACTGCCCACATAATTATAAACGCTTTTGTAGTGGCAACACTGAAAGGAAGCTACTCGGGCAGATGCAAAAGGTATTAGTATTATTAGTTACTTTTAAATGGTTAAAGCAATAATGAGCAAATACTATGTAAGTCTTTTGGAATGATGGAAAAATCTGTAAGAAGAGATCTTTTATCAGTGCAATGAATTTGTTCACAAAGGTGTTTTGACACTGAGGAAATTGTAGGGAAGGTAGAATTTTTGGTACATTTACTTTATTCACCAGATTTTATCCACTCCTTACTTCCTCCTATTTTCTGATCTAGAGATGATTTTGGCTGGAATGTATCTTGAAGTTGCCACTCATTAATATATCCTACTGCAATTAAAATTGAATCAGTCATTTCAAAAACCACTTAAGTCACATTTTTTTCCAACATGCTTTTTTTTGCTGAAAATGGTTCCTCAAAGGTAGATGCATATTCTGGGTAAAAATAACTTAAGTCAATACATTCCTTCCTCTTTTAATAATACCGCGTGAAAGACATTCATTGCATAAACAACATTAGTCAGTGACTTAAGAGGTTTTTGCATGCACCACTAGATGGCAGGAGTAGTTTATCACTGAGTTTGACACTTTAAATTTGCTTTGATTTGATTGGATCAACTATATTTCAATTTTTGTAAACCATCGCCATTAATGTCATTTGAACTTCACTTGTCTTTTACTATTGTGTGCAAAAAGTAATTTCAGCTTTAAAAAATGTCTTCAAGTGATGCATTATATAAAAGATAATATTGGGCCAAATATTAAGTATTTATATCTTTTTTCCGATGGCTGCCCTGGTCAAAATAAAAATAATACATTGTTGAGATTTATGTTGGCTTTGACTGACTCTAAAAGATTTGAAAAAGTTTATCAGTATTTTCCCATACATGGTCATTCCTTTTTACCAAATGACCGTGATTTTGGAGTCATAAAAAAAAATGTTTGAAAGCATGATCGTATTTACATCCCAGGAGAATACATTGATTTGGTTTCGAACTCCAGCCCAACATTTACAGTCATAGAGCTAAAAACTGAAGGTGTTTTAGAATTTAAGAAATGGTGGCCAAATTTGTACGAAAAAACATGTTTGTCAACTGAATCTTATGGAAAAAAAAGTCCCAAAGGACCAGAAAAAGTCATTTGCACCTTCGACATACATGAGTTTTCAGTATGATTCAGATCGAAAAGGAACTATCATAGCCGAGGAATATATTGATGGATTGATTAAATATTCATTCTCATTAATAAAGAAAATAACAACTTCCATCAACCAAAGCCTATGATTTGAAAGTGCCCATCAATAATAAAAAAAATAGACGATTTAAAGACGAGTTAAAGATAGCATTCTGGAAGAGCATATGCCATTTTATAACAACATTTTTAGCTGGCCAACTGCAAATGTTGAAAATAATCCAGATGGAGAATATGATTATGTACCATAAAGATATTAAAACATGACAAATTAATGTATGTAAAATATTCATAAGATTATTTTTAAGTGCAATTCTTAATTATAAGCAATAAAATATGATTACTACGATTGTTTTGGTTAAATTATACACCACTAAACCTATTTCTTGCTAAAACAACATAAGTCAAGAACTGTTTTTCAGTTTTTTTTCATTATTTCTATTAATAAACTGTAAAGGTTATACGCTATTTTAATTTTTTACCAGTCAAATACTAAATTAAACATAAAAAAGTCCATTAAAACTCATTTGTTTGTGTATGAAACAGTTTTTATTGATTTCTGAAAAATTATAATTTTGTGACTTACGAGGTTTTTGAAATGACCGATTCAATTAATCAGTTAATCTTCAGTCAATTGAAGAGATGATATCCTCCTAGATTTTTAAGACCTTCCAAAATTGCACTTCAGGAATGGAATCAATTTGTTATAGATATGTTGGACAAAGTGCATCAAACTAACATGAATTTAGCCTAAAAAAAAAAAAAAAACACACACTCTTTCACTGCTGTGCTGAAAACTTTTTGTCTTACTCTCATAACTCATGACAACTGCCATTTCTTGATGGCTTGGTTGATAAGCCTGATAGTGGACATTTGCGTGATACTGTGTACCGGAAGGTGACCTACATATCCACTACTATAAACATAGCAACAGCAACAAATCTGCCATAGTTCGCCATGCCATTAGTACCAATCACAAAATAAAATTTGAAAACACAAGCCTATTGTGTAAAGAAGATCAGTCGTGGAAGAGTGAAGTAGGCAGCAATTCAATGAAGACAGTTGCCTAATACTCTGTGATGCTTGACGTTTCTTGATATAACAACATAAATAGTATTGATTGTTTGGAAACAAAGGCGCTGAGAGCGGATATATTAGACATTGGGATAGGAGAAAAACCACCGCTTACCAAAGATGAGGGCTCCAGCAGCGTCAAAACACGAAAAAACACACAAACACAAACATAATACAAATTTTCGAGCTTAGCTCTTCATCAGGTTGTAGGATGAGGTGGTTGCCCCAAGGAAGCTAGCAACCAACTGAGGAGACATGGACGGCTGGTCGGGGTGGAGAGGGAGGGGGGAGAAACAACATGGCGAGAGGTGGGGGTGGAAGGACCTAAGCCCGAAAATGATAATTAGACTGCACAGTGGAAACGCGGTTGCGGTCATAAGGTCACTGGCATAAAACAAACCAAGGAAAACACGGGGGGGGGGGGGGGGGGGGGGGGGGGGGGTGGAATCTACTGCAAACGATCTATAAGTGCCCCCCTAAAAAATTATTCCACACACAAAATTATTGAAAATATTACACACGAAAAAATACTACACGCGGAAAAAATATATATAACACACGAGAGAAAAAAAAAAAAAATATTGCAATAGATCTAAGTACAAAAAGAGAAAGCTCTGGTGAGCGATGGTTTTGTAGGAAATGATGGCAGGTAAGGGGCAAAGGTCTGAGGAGAGAGGAAAATTGGAGCTATCTTAAATTTAGTCCAGGTGGTTGTCTGGTCCCCAGTTGGTACTGAAAGGCCAGTTCCCACCTTCTCAGTTCTGAGATGCTGCTTTTGTCTGGAGTACATTGATGGCGCGGACTGTGAAGCAGGTGTTGAAATTGTTGGTGTTATGAGTGGTGGCATGAAAAGAAACAGGGTGGTCAGGGTTCTCAGTCCAGACCGATTGTCTGTGTCCATTCATCCGGATGGCCAGTGGATTTGTGGTCAGACCTATGTAGGAGGCTGGGCAGTGGTTGCAGGTAAGTTGATAGATCAGGTGGGAAGTTACGCAGGTAGCCGATCCAGTGATATAGAAGCTTTCCCCTGTTACGGGATTGGTGAAGGTGGTCGAGGGCGGGTGCATCATGCAAAGTTTGCAACGGGGCCTGTTATACGGAAAGGATCCTTGGGGCTGTCTTGTGGGCTGAGGGGTTCCATGTTTATGGACCAAGAGTTGGTTCAAGTTGGGGGGGTCTACTGAAACAGGTTCTGGGGGGCTGGGGAAGGATTTGTGGTAGGAGGGTTTTCATTTCCGGGCAGGCTCGGAGGAGATCATATCCTTGTCTTAGGATCCTGTTGATGGATTCTAAGCCAGGGAAGTAGCGGGTGACCAAAACTGGGCTTTGATTGGTCCTTGATGGTTGTGGGGTGTTGATGGATTGTGTCAGTACTGACGTGGCTCGTGTAACTTGTTTATGAACTAAATCTGGGGGGTAATTGCGGGATATTAGGGCTTCAGAAATGTTATTAGTGTACTGCTTAAGGGACTGTTCGTTGGAGCAAATGTGCCTGCCCCGGATTCCCAGGCTGTATGGGAGGGCGCGTTTGATGTGCTTAGGATGGCAACTGTCGTAGTGGAGGTATTGTTGTAGATTGGTGGGTTTTATATGTACCGAAGAATTGATGCCGCCATGGGGGCATCCATAAATTACGTGAGGTGAAATAGGGGAGGGGGGGGTCCGGCGAAATCTCACCAGATCTCACCAGGGGGGAGGGGGGGGTCTACGGAAATCTGACGTGAGATTTTGCGAAAAATTTGGGGATAGTAGAGCCAAAAAAAGGTCTACAATTTGCGCCAAAGTCGATTTTAGGAAGGTATTTCGTCAAAAAAGTTAGGGTGTGACCTAAAAACAGAAAAAAAAAAAGGTCTACGAAAGTTTCGAGGGCGATTTCTGGGGGGGGGTTCTCACGGACCAGATCTCACCAGAGGGGGGGGGGGGGCGGCCAGATCTCACGAAATCTCACCAGGGGGGGGGGGGGGCCCAGAAATCCGGAAAAACACCTCACGTAATTTGTGGATGCCCCCCATCAGAGAGGGACAGGTCGACATCCAGGAAAGTGGCCTGGGTGTGGGAGTAATTCCATGTAAATTTCAAAGTGCTGACATTATTGAGGTTATTGAGGAAAATGAGAAGGTTGTCTTCCCCGTGGGTCCAGACCATGAAAATATCGTCAATGAATCTGACCCATAGCAGGGGTTTCAAAAGGGCTGCAGCTAAGAAGGACATTTCTAGGCGGCCTAAGTATAAGTTGGCGTATGAGGGAGCCATGTGGGTGCCCATGGCAGTGCCGCTGACTTGTCGGTAGATTTTGCCATCAAAGGTGAAAACGTTGTTAGTTAAAATTAGTTCGGCCAGGTAGACTAGGAATGATCTGGACGGGAGGCTATTAGGGGGATGCTGGTCTAGAAAATGTTCCATGGCGCTGAGGCCATGGCAGTGGGGAATATTTGTGTATAGGGAGGTCACGTCAATCGTAACCAGAAGGGAGTCAGGTGGAAGAGGCACGGGAACTGTGGATAAACGGGAAAGAAAATGCCGAGTGTCTTTGATGTGGGAGGGGAGCTGGCTCACAATAGGCTGTAGGTGTTGGTCTACCAGGGCGGAAATGCGTTCGGTCGGAGAACCATAAGCAGCAACTATGGGGCGTCCAGGGTTGCCCGGTTTGTGAACTTTCGGAAGTAGGTACAAGTAAGGGGTGCGGGGCTTTTTTGGGGTAAGGAGTGAGATTGAGTGGGCAGTGAGGCCTTGGAGGGGTCCACAAGACTGTATATAATCTTTTATACTGTCATTAATTGCAGCTGTGGGATCATGGTTAAGGAGGCGGTATGTGTTGGAGTCAGCCAATTGACGGAGAGCTTCGCTGAGGTAGTCGCAACGGTTCATGACTACCGTTGTGGAACCCTTGTCAGCCGGTAAGATAATCAGGTCAGGGTTAGATGAGAGTTCCCTGATGGCTCGGGTCTCTGATGGGGACAGATTAGGCTCACTCGGTAGAGATTTCACAAAACTAGGGGAAGCCAGACTGGTGGAAAGCAGATCTTGGAAAAGTTGGAGTGGGTGGTTTTGTGGAAGGGGTGGTGGGTCAAGAATGGAGGGTGGCTGAAATTTCTGAAGGCTCGGCTCTAGGTCATTTGGAGTGTCCGGAATGCTACTTTTCATGGCAAAGTGGTACCTCCAGCGTAGTGTGCGGCAAAATGCTAGGGAGTCTCTTACTAGGGTGGTCTGGTCAAATTTGGGTGAGGGTGAAAAAGTGAGACCCTTGGCCAGAACCGAAAGTTGTGGATCTGAAAGTGGAGAGGATGACAGATTAATGACAGACTGTTTGGGTTTGGCAGCTAGATTTGGATTGGCTGGGCGAGGGGTGGGGTTTAAAGGAGGTGGTGGAGGTATGTTGAAGAGTTGGGCAAGAGATGGACGTGTTGAAATGAGGGGAGGTTGGCCCCTGGGTTGGTGACCAGGTGATTTGTATGGAAGGGGTTGTCCAGCTTTGAGGTGGGAGTTGTACAGAGTGGATAATTTTCTAAGGTGAATCTGGGCATGACTGTTCATAGACTCTGTGGCCTGTTGAATAATGTGTTGCAGTTGAGGCAGAACATGTGGGGAAGAAAGCAACAGTACTTTATTGAGAGACATAAGGTCTCTGGAGTGTTGGCTGGCCAGGTTAATGTATTCTTGCAGCACCAGAAATGTTAGGGCCAAGGACTGTTTGTATCTAAATGCATGTAGGAGAGGGTGGAGTTGTGGTGGACAGCCAAATATGGGCAATTTTATGGTGAGGCCATTAGGGGGAATATTGAGGTTCAGGCAAGCTTTAAGAAAAAGGATGTGTGACTGTAATTTCGCCAACTGGAAGGCATGGTATTGAAAACCCGAAAGGTATTTGGTCACTGGGTTCATATTAAAAAAAAAAAAAGTGCGTACAGGTGCGGTGAACGCAGCAAAATGGTGAATTCATTCATAAAACATGAAAGGCATGGTTGGCACGAAATATTGGGTGCCGCTGGGAACAGGATGTATCAGCAAAATACGCCGAGAATAAACAAAGCTGAGGTGGCGGGATATTGAGGCAGAGCTAGAGCGGAACTGACCACAGTGCACGTGGCTAAGTAGACCTTAACAGCAGCGTGAAAAAGCTCATGAACGAACCTGTGAAGGAACAATAATAGTAATGATGATAATTCTGATAATAAATAAATAATGTTATTAGGGACGACGATCCGTAGGCTCCTTATAAAAGACGTGTCATAAAGTGCTGATATGCAGCAGAAAGATGAATTACCTAACAAAGAGTGAAAGGAATAGATCACAGAACGGCGGGAAAACTCAGTGCTGCCGTGAATACACCACGTGGAGGCAAAAGCAACAACTTGAACCGAGAAAATATCCAAAGGTTTTGACGAAAAGTAATTGGGGTAAAAAGACAATGCAAAACAAGGGAAAGAGTTGAGGAAAATACAGAGTAAGGAACATAAAGATAGGAACACAGGGACAACACAAAAGAAAACCGATAGGTTATATTGATTGTTTGGAAACAAAGGCGTTGAGAGCGGATATATTAGACATTGGGATAGGAGAAAAACCACCGCTTACCAAAGATGAGGGCTCCAGCGGCGTCAAAACACGAAAAAACACACAAACACAAACATAATACCAATTTTCGAGCTTAGCTCTTCATCAGGTTGTAGGATGAGGTGGTTGCCCCGCGGAAGCTAGCAACCAACTGAGGAGACCACATGGTCGGCTGGTCGGGGTGGAGAGGGAGGGGGGAGAAACAACATGGCGGGAGGCGGGGGTGGGGGTGGAAGGACCTAAGCCCGAAAATGATAATTAGACTGCACAGTGGAAACGCGGTTGCGGTCATAAGGTCACTGGCATAAAACAAACCAAGGAAAACACAGGGGGGGGGGGTGGAATCTACTGAAAAAGATCTATAAGTGCTAGCTTCTGCGGGGCAACCACCTCATCCTACAACCTGATGAAGAGCTAAGCTCGAAAATTTGTATTATGTTTGTGTTTGTGTGTTTTTTCGTGTTTTGACGCCGCTGGAGCCCTCATCTTTGGTAAGCGGTGGTTTTTCTCCTATCCCAATGTCTAACATAAATAGTATCTTTGGCAAAGGCTGTTGAATAGCAGCCAAAAGCTTGCAATATAAAATAACTAATGTGGCACCCCCATTCCCCCTCCCCGTCCCCCCTCCCCCACACACAAAAAATTTAGTAATCATGAACAAAATCAGTTGCGGGAGACTGATAGATTATTTCACCAGCAGTTCATGACATCTTGGCAATATCATGCATTTTGAATCAAAGGAGTATGAGCAGTTCATAGATCACAATACTTTTCTGCTTTCCTAAGTATTAGCTGCTTTCTATAAAACATGAATCTATATTTTACAGTATATGGGCTATGAGATAATACAATGTATTGTAATTATAATGTACCATAAAAAGAGAGAGAGATAGTGATAGAACTAGATTGAAAAAAATTTGGATTAGAAAAGGAAAAAAATCCTAATTTTACATCATATTTCTGTTCTTTTTATAGCTCCATTGATCAGTTGCCTCTTTCATCATCACTCATTCAACTAACCATTAAGAAAGCTTTTATATCATTGCCATTAAATTATTCATTTGAAATTATTCAAAGAAGATTCGAATTAAAATATTATTAATTCTACTTTAATAATAAAACTTCCAAATTGTAACGGATGTTTACCGGTATAAATATTTCTTTTATTTTAGGATGATAGCTGCAATTTCTTTTCAGAAGATGAGCGCTGTGTTGCCTCTGAGGATAAAGAGCTGCTTGAATGGTTGAAGAATAAAGTAGAAGCTGTAATGATAATTAATATGGAGGATAAACCATGTCCAGTTGAGATATAAATGCATTAATAAAGAAAAAAATGAATATCAAGTTTTTCTTCAAACTTAAAGGAAATTCTAATGAGTTTGTACCCTTTGCAGATATTTTTATGTAAGGACTTAATGTAATATGTTTAAAAAATGGTTGTTTTTTAAATACTAACTGGACAATCTAAATTGCAAATGATTATTATTATTGGCCTAACTAAATAACAATTATCCAAGTGATAATACTCCTAAGTGTCTCAAAACATTAATTTGCTCAAAGTAAATATCATTTGAATCATGGATATATACTCAAAATTTCATGGCAAAAATGTATACTTCTTTTTTTCCTTATTCATTCGGGGGGAAAAAACCTCAGTTTAATTACTTTCAGCAGTGAAAGATAAATCCAATTTTTTTTTTTTAACTAAGGGGTGTTTTCTTTATTAAATGTCATAAAAATATTCTGCACAATTGTAATAATTATTTACTGTATCTGTAAATGTTTCTAAGATATTAAAAAGAAGTCTAAATGATGGAAATGTTATTTTTATGCTTATTTATAGTTACTATGAGAATGAAATTATACTGTTTGCCACATAACATGCATAGATAGCAGCACAAATATGACAGTTCCGTATGTTACTTGAAATAATATTAAGAAAGAGAATGATATGACAATAAATAGGCTCAATTGATGTGGAGCATCTTCTACAGTGGCAATTTCCCTAAATGCCTGCTTTTACATTTGATGCATTTGCAATTTTAACTGTTTTAGTGTTAGAGATTAATTTTTTTACAATATGACTTAGTAATATGTTTCTGTTCCACACTGTTTTAGGTACAAAAGAAAAATTTTCCACAGCCATATGCCCGAAATAAAGAGCCAGTTAATAAACATGGTTGTCTTTTTCTATAACTCCTAATTCTGCTACCAATAGATTCCCATTCCCTCATCACTAACATTTACCTTATACATACACAGCACTGTCTTAACCCACTTCCTGTCTTTCTGTGACTCTCAACCAATCTGCATTAACATATCAGTTCTATGAGTAATTTTGATTTAAACAAATATAGCTATCCTTTGCACACTCTTCAGTTCCTATATTTAATATCTACAGAATTAGTCCCACACTACCTCACCATACTCAAGCAATGGTCTGCCCAATGTTTTGCAATCTACTTGTCTCACTTTCCTGATATATCTCCTTAACACCTGCTCCAGTAAGTGTGGGCCTTTGTAACCTCTTCGTATGCTGTGCCCAATTTGTCCTGCCCAGTTGAGTCTAGTGTCAAATGATATGCCATGATATTTACACTTCATGCCTTCAACCATTAATTATTCCTTCACCCTAGAAACATACAAAAACTTAATTTTTATATCTAGGTAACTAATAACCAGACCCTTCATGGCATTTATTTTCATTCCATGATAATTTGTCAAACTAGCTATTCTGTTTATATCACCCTGTTATTTACAATAACTTTTTGTTTTAATTCAATTTAGCATTATATCATCAGCAGACAACCTAATTTCTGATGGTAAACCACCAGCATAATCAGTCACAAAAATAACTAACAGGAATGTTCCCAATATACTACATTGTGACATGCTTCCTTTACTCCCACCTATTTTGATACTGCTTTTGATACCCTTACTGTTTACTTCCTACTTTTGAGTATTTCTCTACTCAGTAGCTTCCTTCTTTTATCAACCCCGATGGTTTTTGCCTTATTGGTCATTATTTTATGACTTTGTCAAATGCCTTAGAGAGATACAATGATACACTATCAACTTTGCTTCCCTTCTCCATTTTATATTTTTGCCATAGCCTACTAATTTGTATAACCTCTACTAAAACCATGTTGCTGATTTTCAGATAATTTTCTTTCCTCACAGAAATTTCTGATATGGTTGTACATCAAACTCTCAATCCTATCTACTCCAGAGTTAAAAAAAAATTGATCTACAATTGTCAATGCTATTTGTCCTCCCTCTTTTAAAAATTGGCAGTACTGTGACAACAATAGGATAAATTTTCATATATATCCAGCAATATAACTAATGATCTTAGATATGAAAAACAGGGAAATTCAGTTAAAAATAAAGGCTGTGAAGTTTTCTGATATAGCAATATCAGTGTTTAGGATTCATGATAACATCCAAAATCAGTTAAAATTGAAAAATGACACTAATTTCTGTCAGTAGGTATCATGACAGCATTTTTTATCAGTGGATTATCAAAAAAAGGAAGAATCTTATTTAATGAAAGAAATTAATTAACATTCATGTAATTGACATAACACTGTGGAAAAAGAGATAAAAAAGTAAATAAAATTGTCAACTTTTCTTGATATGTGTTTTATAATTCTGTATGTGCAGAGATGTATTTAATATTTAACAGTTTAGAAATGGAATGATTTTTTTGTATCTTATATTAATAAGTATTAATTTTGATAATTTAGAAATATATAAATTGGAACAACCAGTTACATATAACAATTAAATTGTGACCTTTGTTCAATATTTAGGTTAATGTTGTTTAAATTACAATGAAAGTAAAATCCATTATTTTATTCATTACTTTAAAACATCTACTGTTATAGAGAACATACTGCTTAATTGATTATAAAAAGTGTTTAGCAACATTATATCTGTAATCACTGAACACAATTGTATATATTAGTCACCATAGCACAATACCTTTCTTGATACATTTGATGTCATATTTTAACATTAATGTGCCTTGAAAATTCTTCCATTTAGTGTTTACTAACAAATGACTATTTAATTTGTATGCATCCAATCCTCCTGGAGTTATAACAATTAAATAATTATGTGAAATAAGTGGATTTGATATTATCATACTTAATTCATTAAAAATAAGAAAGGCTAAGGAAAGTAAGAAATTATTCAATACAGATGAAAGCAGGATGGTTGCAATGAACATATAAACATAAAAATACTTTACAGTTTTTCAGTATAAATCTTACAGATGTTTAAAGGTTATACATATGGCAAGAGGATCAGGTGCATACAGGCTAAGACCTACCACATGGCTGAAGCCAGAGATGAACAAGATGATGATGAGTTGATGGTAATAGTAGTATGAGGGAAAACTCTTACAGCTCTCACTGTAAAATAGTTTCTGATGATGTCTGAGTTGAGGGAACTGACATGGGCTGTGAACAGATAGTATAGGTTGCCAGTTTAAACTTTTTTTCCAGTGGCTGTTCATTCTGAAGGACAGTTGATTAGTGGTGAGGCTTATATAAGAGCTGTGTTATGAAGGCAGGCGAGTTGGTAAATCAGATGTGAGTGTGATATGTCCAATAACAGAAAAAGTGTCCACAGTGGTAGGATCAGAATAGGTAGTTGAAGCTTGACACATGCTGCAAGTTTTCCATTGAGGTCTGCTCCATGTAAAAGATCCTAGTCTTGAAGAAACAGATGGTGAGTGTTTGTGGACCAAGATTTTCTTGAGAGTGGGTGGTGTGCTGAAGCACTTGTAAAGTGGTTGGGGGGGGGGGGGGCGAGACATTACCTATACTTCAACAGTTGCCATCGATTCCAAAATAAACATTCATTTCCTTAAATCCATTGGAGAGGTATCTTTTCTGATCGTGAATTACTTTCCAAAAACAAACACAATCCCTCATTTTCTGTTACTACCCCTGATATTGTACAAAAACAACTCTCTCATAATACCAATACCATCCATTGTTTGCACCACTCCTGCTACATATCCACAAAAAATCTCCTAACACAACAAGCTTATGCTGGGGTTGGTGCACAAGGCTTTGTCTTAACTCTGACCACCTGTAAGCCTTGGATAATCCAGTTATGACTATACTACAATATACAGGTCACCACTTTCCTTCTACCTCAAGCTAAGGAAAAGGTATAGGTAGATAATGTTAAAAGTCCATTGTTGTTGGACTCAATAACTGAATAGGCAATCAGACAAAGTCACAGAAGAAAGTTTGCAAGTTCAATTAACTGTACCAGCCAAACAACACCCCATAGTTTACAGTACAACTATCTAGTTGGAGAAATCTAATAAAAGTGAGTCACATACTCCCATTGTTCCACTGGTTGGTTAACTTAAACCATCCGGAGGCCTCACTTGGCGAAATACTATCTTAACGCAACATTATAATAAAATTGTAAGATCTAAGCTACATTTTAACAAGCCTATGAGTTTTCAAAAACTAACTTACTGCTACTGCTCGAGCCTACATCTTGTCGCGTGCACTGCTTCTGGAAGACCCCGGGCGACTGACTGAGCTCACTGCTGCTGCTAAAAAGGAAAGTTCTGGCACTCACAGACCATGGGAAAGTTCCAAACTTCTGTTTCACATGGGAACATGCTAGAACTGATTGGATAACTGATAAGTTTCGAATACAGTTTCATCATCCAATTTTGATCTTGACAATAAAAATAATTCTGTCTCTCTGAAATTTTACAAATCGCTAGATCTTGTAGCAAACGTCAACTTTGGTTATTATAAAAAAATTTGTAACTTCAATAGTTTAGCCGAAAATAAATAATTTAAATACGAACTTTCTGAATACTACTCCATGCGCATGCTGAAAACTGATGCAATGCAAAATACTATCCCAACAACTGTAAAACTCTGCTTTCTATTTTGAATAAACATAGTAACTGACTTCTGAAATAAAATACAATATTATATAATCTAACTCACGGTTCTAAGAATAAAATTTTGTCATGCAGTTACAAAATTTAACAGATACCTGACAATCTTGGTTACAGTTCTCTCCTGGTCTTGAGTCTATTAATCCTTTGTTATGGGCATGACTTTCTACAATGTTTCCCCAAAATGTTCATCCTTCATCCCAAAATCCTGCTAACAATCCATGCACCTGATTCCGCAGACCAAGAACATCTTAGTCCACAAAAACTCACCACCTGATTCTCCTAAACTATCACATGGATCTTTGCTATACCTCATTACAAAACTTACATCATGTACCCAGTCACCACTACCTATAAGAAGCTTAAAGGAATTGTTTCTTATTGGATATAGTACTTGCACTACAACACACCTCATTCACCGAAAAAAAACTTTATTTACCATCACTGCACATCTTCTTATATAGACCTCACAACTAATCTACCATCTGTCAGAATGACTGGCCACAGGAAACAGTTTATACTGTCACTGTAGACCATCCAGTGGCAGCCTATGCCAGTTCCTACTACTCTAACAACATCAAACAAAATTTCACTGTCAGACCTGTCAGAGAGTTTCCTAATACTGCTACTTCTTTTGAAGTCTTTGGATGGGTGAGGATACAATAGATAATTTATAGAGAAACAGAATTACAAATTAGGATAGGGAAATAAAGCAATGCTTATCTCAAATGATTTCAGGATGTTGTGGGCATAAGAAACATCGCAATTATCAAGTCTTTAGCCCTTCTTCAGCCATAGAAAATGGCAGAGGGTTGATGTTTTAGGCCATTTCCTTAAATAGTGCACAAGCAGAGGGTAAGTTAAAATAGAGGATAGGGGGTGTGGGTTATGAGCTGAAAGGAATACCTGAGCATTGCAAAATTAGTAAATACATAATACTACAAAAACAATTCCTGTAAAAATAATACCAAGTCTCATTGCCGTTTACTGATAAAAAATTGTGAGATCTTGTTCTGAGCTATGTCAACTCTATACAGTGTGTATATTCTTCACCTTCTGAAACAAAATGGCTTCTCCAAAAATTATATTAAAAAATAGTAAAAATCAAATAGAAAAATCAGGCCATGATGCATGTCATAGTTTTTGTGCATTTGTAAGGTTGATAAAGCAACACAGTTAAGATATTTATATAGTTAAAAGTTTTACTATCCAGTTTATTTTAAATTAAAAAAAAAAAAACATGTATAATGCCAATTCACCTTATTTATTAAATTGATTTTTATTATTTTCAAATAATTTATCCATAATAATGAGATAAACCATTCTGTTGCAGAAAGTGAAGTGAATATACCCAGTAGAGTATAGACTTGGCTGAAAAAAAAAATTATCTTTATGTTTTGTAACTAAATAACCACAAGACTTGGCACAGTTTTACAAGAATTATTTTTGTGGGATCTCATTTCCTGTTAAAAGTTGCTCACTGATTCTGAGCCTTCACTCAAATTTAACAGTTCCATTTGAAAATAGGTGGATAAGAATATTTTAGAATTCAAGTCTCATCATGATATGTGTGCCTGATAAAACAATGCAAACAAAGGTGTGTGTCCTGAGCAAGCAATGCTAACTGCTGTCAATTCCAAGTAACTTCCAAACTGAGCATGGGAAAAAAGTAAAATTTAATATGTTTGTTGAGCTTGTTGATCTCTATGTATAATAGAAACTTAAGTCATAGAGCATCATACTGAACAAAGCAATTAGCCTACAAATATACACCATAATATTTCTTGTTTGTCATTTCTATTGGATAAGTATAGGAAAAATCACCAATATTGGACTTTTCTTATGATCTGAGGATGAAACCAGATATTTGTACAAAATTACCTGTTTCTAGTACTATTGGAAGTACAGTGGAATTATAATGATGGAGTGTTGCTGTCAGTTCAAAGTTTTGAATTTCACTGGTTTCACAAATAAGGGGAGGAACGAATATTTAACACATTAGTTAAACTTATATAAGTTCTATCTATAATGAAAACAGCCCAGAAACTCTACCTTAATTATCAATTGCCTACTTTTCCCCCCATTATTGCCAGTGACAGCCTTTCCACCTTGTTGATCTTTAGCTTCAGTCACATGGTAGGTCTTTAAGTCTGATCTCCTTGCCACACTCTAAACATAATTAAGGTTTACACCAAAATATTTTAAAGTATGTTCCTTTATATTTATTCATTCTAGCCCTCGTGCCTTCATCTGTGGTGAGAAATGGTTTCACTTTCCATAGCCTTCTTTATTTAGATGTCCTAAAAGCATTTTCGTTGTCACTATTATCACACTTGATACCTCATTTTTTTTTTCTAGAATAAGCACATATACACTCAGCTGAAATGGGAAAATAGTTGATATTTTGCATAACACATTAACTATAAACTGTAACCTCCAGATGATAAGAATTTGGTAAATGATATGCCCTCAAATTGTTTTAGGTTTTTTTTTTTTTTTTTTTTTTTTTTTTTTTTTTTTTTTTTTTTTTTTTTTTTTTTTTTTTAAAAAAGAAGAAAGTAGTGTTCTAGTTACTTTCTCCAGCAGATGAACTAGCACTTGGTAATATGAGTCAATGAATAATTGGTAATTGTAAAGTACCAATATAGTAATAGTCTGAAATTATCAGTTAAATCAACTGAAAACTAACTGATAATACTGCATCCTAAATAAATTGCTTTAAAATACAAAACAGTACCCAGAATCACTTGAAACCGAAGAATGAAATACTCTATATTGCTACTATTGACTTAAAATGAAAAAATCATTGTATATAATATACTTCCCCTATTCAGTCTTTATGCATGCACTAATTTTTAAGACACGTGTAATATGATTTCAGTTAACATGATGTTTTATTATTTGTCAGTACCAGTCAGTTTGAATCTACACTGTAATGATGTTAAAATTAAAATGCAATAACATTTTAAGCCATATGATATGACTTAATAGTTATTATTTAATGATTTGAATGATTGGCTTTATCTAGAAGCAGAATACTAATTTGGATTTTACAAAACTGCAGTATTAAAAAGTATCCCATTATGTAGAGTATGATAACAACAATCATACAATTTCAAAAATCTGTACAAACACAGCAATTTGTTTGATAATCTGTGTTCTTATTATTTGTTATAAATATTGGTATTAATTCCTGATTACATGTAGGTTATTGCATATTATTACATTCTTTATGAAGTCCCTATAAGAGGAAACTCTATTTTATGCCCCTTCACTTAATAAGTGTTTGCACATTTAGAAATATTGATTTTGTTTGTATTTTTAATTACTCTTTTACATAACTCATCAGAACAAACACAATCTAATACTCAATAAATCAATGTTGCAGGCTTCTTCAAATATGATGCATACATACTGAGAATTAAGGGACACCCTAATCAGTGTAGGTCCAAGAAATAGGTACAATGCCCACGCTTCCTGACTTATTCTGGCTACAGAATTTTCCATTTGTTACCATTTTGAGATTATAAGCCATTAATAACAAAATTATGAAATATTCAAAATCAAGTTTAAATAAAGGTCACATAAGTACTTAATTTGAAAAACTAGATTTATTTCTGGCTATTCTAAGAATTTTGATTATCTTAGATTATGAATAAATATCCACTGTGTTTTTGTAACAGTTATACTTTTTTGCTCAGCACATAACTGATTGTCACCGATAATTGTTTATAAGTTTGTCTTCAAAGATTTTTAATTAAAAAATTATGTACTTCTCTGTTTGAAATATTACATCATGTTGACACTAATGAATTATTAAAACTGTTTTTAACATAAAAATTTATTATCAGAATTGTGAAATGAATACTAAGAATTGCAAACTAAATATTTAACTACCCATAATAACTTTAGGTTCATAAATACATAAAAACAATAGATCCATCACTGGAAATTTTGTTTAAAATTAGCTGGAATCATTGGACTTTGTAAATAAGTTACTACCAGGAAGCTGTATTAAAAATACTAGTAATACCATAAATACTCAAATGACTAATATTGTATCAATCTAACAATCATAAATAATGTATTTTTGTACAGATAAGTGTATTACAATAAACTATTCATAGAAAAAAGTGTGAATTTTAATATTCAGAGATATATAGATTCAAAGAAGTTTCCTAAAATCATGCTTGGTAACAAAATAATATAACTATCTAGTATGACCAAAATCAGAGTTTACTCGATTTGATGCATTAAAACCATTACCGGATGTAAATGTCCTCAATTATTTATTCTTAAGTCTGACAAAATATTTTTATTATGACTGTAACATATTGTTTTATTGTGAACAGGTATGCAATTTTAAGTTGGTTAAGATATTGTGGTAAATATTTTTGTATTGTCTCTTGAAACAGGCACAATGATAATTATGTAAGATTGCTGCCCATTTTTAAATGGTGAATCAAATTTTATCTTTGTGAAAAAAACAATTTAGAAAAAAATATTAATGGACTATTGTTAAAGATTCAATTAAAATAACATTTTGAAGTGTGTGGGTGAAACCAGTAACTCTTTGGTGGGTTTCACTGACAGAACTCAGGGAAATTATTTAAATATAAAATTTCTAGGTTACTCTACTCACAATAGTTATTAATTACTGGAGCAAGTTGTTTTATTATGTATTAAATTAATATAAGGCATTTTTCACAAAATGTGTGTCAATGTTCAGTTGGAAGCTACAATCAAAATTTTACTGTCCAATGTGTAAAGTGTAATATCAAAGATGGACTTTTTTAATTGCTAGCAATTGCCATTGTCATATAGAACTATACACTAAGGCAACTGTTATGAAATACACCTTAAAACATTACAAGCATTGAGATCAGAATTTCATATGTTGTTCACACTTAAGTAGTTAAGTAGAATAAGCAGATTTAACAACTCATATATGCAAAGTGTTAAATTAATTTGATTATTTTAATGAAATTATATTTCACATAGTTCTTTATGCTATTTAACTAAATAATATATTGCTTATATTGATTTTTGTTTCTAACACCAGTCTTCGTTATTCAGTTTCTACAAAAATCTCTTTCTAAACAGAGGTTAATGAAAAATTTCTTAACAAAAGCAGAGGTCATTTGAGTACATCATATTAATTGAAATATTGTCTGTTAGTTCATTAAACATAAGCAAAAAAACACACACATAAACCATAACTGTAGTTGCCAATACATTCCTCAATTAAAATTTTCAAAAAGAAATACCTCATTTAAATTTTTTTTGTGAATATCTAGTAAATGTTGTGATCTTCATTGTAAGAATGAATAACCAATAAGGATTTCTAAATAGAAAAAAATTGTGAGAAAGTGATTTTTACAAATGACATTAACTTACAAATCACATCCCAAATACTGTGATGCTAATTGCATTGTTAGAAAGAATACATCTAGTACACAATAATGATTTGCTGAATATGCCTTGGTTATCAAGAAGTTATAACATCCTACCTGAATTTGATTTGTTGCATTTTCAGTGTAAATATTAAAGCATTATGGAAAATTCTTGTATGTAACTGACAAACCAGTCATATATAATTTAGTTTTACAGTTCATTAAACTATTTTTTATTTTGTTGATAATGTAAATATACTTTCAAACTGATACACTTACCAACTGAATACTGCAAAGTATGGAGCAATATAAATTTATTGTATTTTACTGATGTATTAAATCTATATTTGAACATTGTATGGCAAATATTAACCAAGTCAAAGTCATGTGATAAAATGTTTTGTTGCTCATTTTCTTACTGAAATACACACAGTGACATAGAAACCTTGAAACACAGTGTGCTATAATACAATTATTCCTGATTTCATTAGCATAACATATAGTTTCTCAATGATCAGAAAGAAATTGTTCTGAGGTTTATGTCGATATTTTTCATGAATAAATAGTCTACACTGTAAATTTTAATTCTTCTATACAGCTAAAAATTAAGGAAACATTATTTTTTTCATCTATTTTAGCCAGGTGAAAAAAAAATACATTGACAGAGCAACTGATCACACCTTACTAAAAGAATATATATATATATTTCTGGGATGCCATCAAGCCCAGGCCTATTCTGTTGTTAGAGTTTTAATCATAGATATATTTTTCTTCACTATCTCTGGAGAGAACAATGATGAAACAGATTGGCTTTTACTTCTGTTTATAACTGCCTTAACTATCTGTATGGCTTATATTTCCAAAATATACTATAAATTTTAGCTACTGGCACTCAACCTCTTTTTTTTGGGGGGGGGGCACAAGTGAATAGTTTCATACTTTACAAGTTGATTTTATATTTTGTTTCTTTCTGTGTAATGTTCCACATAGCTTTTCATCTTGTTACCAGATTTTCTTATATCCCAATCATTGTGAGTTTATTCTCAATTAGCTCATATTTAGTGAAATTTATTTGATAGATGACATGGTATTGAAACCTCAAATAGCTTCCAACTTTCTGCAGAGAATTTTTATATCTTCTGTGGTCAACTGGTTTTTGACTGGAAATCTGCTATGATAGTATTATGTATATTTTCAAAGATGTTTTATGATCTGTTGACATTGTATTATCATTATAAAAAAGGTCTTAGATATTGTGCATCATTGTAACATTATTATCATTTGGGGTTGATCAATTACCATTCATTACACTATGCAACAGTGAAAAACTATTTTTTTTTTTTTTTTTTCAAAAGTAGGTGTTCTTTATGTATTTTTGCCTGCTGTATTCGAAAATGATACTATAAACATCATATCACCCACAGTTTTGACACAAATCATATTCTTTGCCAGTTGTAATATTAGATATATATATGTATATCACACATCAAACATGCTGAAGTAGAATACAAGTTTAAAGCACACAGTAAACAGATACTTACAGAGAATGTGGTACAAAACATGCATTAACCTCATTTATTCTGTGCTTTCTTACTTGTCATGGCGTGGCCCCTGCTTTTACCTTTATCGAGTATTTCCATGTATTCACTGTGAAGCATCCAGCATTACCCGCCTATCATCCAAACATCCCAAGTTTCCTGGTATCGTTGTTCCATGTCCTTGATATTCTGATTGAATGTTTCACCCTGTTCTTCACTTACAGCACCCAGGTTTGAAGGAAAAAAGTCAAGATGTGAATGTAAAAAAATGTAAGTTCAAACTGATTGAGCATCCAACCATTTTCAATTTTGTCAGCATATTCTCAGCTATGTTCATATCCCCCGGCCTACAGTTGCTTCCCAGGAAATTTTGAACCTCACACTTAAAGGCAGTACACACTTCTCACACCACAGCATTCTTTGAATGAAGGAAATCTTCGTCTAGCATTAGATTCTAAATATCAGAACCAGTGAACATGGCGTCTTTCAACTTAGTATCTGACAGGTTGGGGAACTTGTTATACAGATATTTGAAACTGTTGCCACACTTAGGTAATGCCTCGATATACTGATTATCCCCAGTTTGATGTGCAGAGGTGGCACAAGTATTCTGTCTCTTTCCACTAGAGGGACACAATTGATATTTTTTGTCCCCTGGAATCAATTCCAACCTTAGGGCCACTGATTTTGCTCCCAATATTTGCCACAAGGCCGACTGTATCACTCACAGATGAAACAGGGAAATTTGGCATATCCTGATTGTTCATATGGTTTTTTCATCAACATAATATCATCATTATATTGTATTATCATTCATTGCAGGTTTATGTGATTTGTGCAAAACACTGTAGGCAATACAGTGTTTTGAGTATCATTTTTTAATTCAGGAGGTCTTTCTGCAAATAAGCCAACAACTGATATTTAAATTTAAAAGATAAATTATCTGAAGATTCCCACTGCCACACAAGATCCAAAAGAACTAACTAATTTTCTATCATTTACTATTTTCAACAGTAAGGTCCAAAAATTATTTGCTGTAAGTTACACAAACATTATCAAATCAAAATGTTTGCATTCAAATTTATTCACATTAATTCCAGTTCTTCCATAAGTATGCTCAAAACTGATTTCACAACTAGGGAAGGTCACACTTAAATGAAAAAAAAAAAAAAATCATCTGTGCCAATCTTTTCACTGATAGTGATATTGAAAAAATATTTACATTGATATAGCTTGGCTGAATCGCCTCTAGTTCAGGAGTTTATATGGCCCTTCACAACACTTTAAACTGTCAATGCCCTTTCAAAACCAAAACACTGAATTTAATTTGTTGGTCTGAAGACAATTATTCTGAGCCCTTACTAAACATTCTCAGAGACTTACGATGCTTTATCCACCACTCTCCCAAAATCATGTACTCCTGAATAAATGTTGATCAGATTCCAATTACCAGGGCCGGCATTAGGGACAGGGAGGTGGAGAATGGGGTTATGCGGGTCAAATGTACCCCGGGTCAGCTGGCTGAGGGGGGGGGGCCTCGACCATCCCTAAATAAACAAATAAATTACCATAATGTTACATCTTCCCTACATTCAACACATTCAATGGTCTGAACCCGTTTGCAATATGATGACAACCTACCTGTTTTGTCATACTCAGGTTTCTGAAAAGTCAATCACGTGTTACATATTCCATACAAACACCAACATCATTTAAAATTTTCAGAATTTTAGTATATTTTTGCATATTTCTTTACTATTTATGCCATCCCCTAAAAAGTAGTCTGGGCATTTTCCAGGAAGCTTAATAGCAACACACACCGTCACCAATGTTTCCTTTGACTTTGCCATTCCAGATTATGCCTTTTTAATATCTATTTCATTCAGCATTAAACATCCATATATTTCATATTTACAAACTGAGATAAACTTTTCAATATAAGCAAATGATACTGCAGTAAATCCTGGTTTACCATCAACCACCTTGTAACAACTGATGACAGCAGTGGCATAACAATAGGGTGGCAGGACGGGAAAAATGTGAGGGGCCTCTAGCTATCGGAGACACCTGGCTCGAGAGGGCCATGGACACAGGAGGATCCTAACATTTATTATTACACTAGTTGAGCTTATTTACATTAATGGAGGGCATTGACTGATCTCTGCACTGGAGCAAAAACTGCCAACCCTTCAAACAGCCCGCACCCATTGTCACCACCTGGGTGATAATGGAGCTAAAAGAAAGGTAGCCACCACAATCACCATTTGCCACCCCCACTGTAGCCACCCAAGGCAGTGTTATTATTATTACGTATCATAAACATACAGTTACACAATCACAAACATCAAATTATACTGGACCAGAACTTGGCCACTTCCAGTGCATTTTCTGAGGCCTCATACAGATTAGCTGCTGAGCAGGATGCTGGACACAGTCGACACTGGAGCATGTGCTGGATAGTCTGGTCTTCACCACAGTCGCACTTGATATCATTGATATCAGCATAGCCCCATCTTGCTAAGTTCACTTTTCATCTGCCCACTCCTGATCTCAGCCTATTCAAAGACTTCCACATCAACCATCCCTTGTCATAACCAGGTGGCAAAGATTCAGACACTCTTCCCCAGCCATGCGGAAGGGGAGCCTTAGCTTCCCATAGTTGTAACCTGGCTTCTTCAGTTGTCGTTGTAAGTTCCTGAGATATTCTTAGGAAACTTTTCCTGGACTTAAGTCTTTGCCTGTGAGGGATATGCCCACATTGAGGATGAGATTTTTCATGGTTCGCTTTCCTCCTTTCCTTGTTCACTGTTATTTCCCTTCGAACAGAAGGTGGTGCTATTCCTGTGAGATGGTAGAGACATTTGACTGGAGTTGATTTTAAGCAGCCTGTTATGATTCTGCACATGTCATTAAGTGCAATGTCTACTTGTTTGTCATGGGTTGAACTGTGCCATAGAGGACAGGGATACTCTGCAGTCGAATAACGTAGTGTTAAGGCAGAAGTTCGAATTGTTCCAGGTTGGCTGCCCCACTGCGATCCAGCCAGTTTTCTTATGAGATTTTTCCTACTGGAAACTTTCAGCTTGGAGTTCATGCAATGTTTCCTGAATGTAAGTGATCTGTCAAGGGTCACTCCTAGATATTTTGGAGTGTCACAGTGTTCTAGTTCGACCCCCCACCATGTTACCTTTAACCTACAAGTTGCTTCTTTACTCCTTAAATGAAAACACATACTTGTGTCTTCGTAGGATTTGGTTTAAGCTGGTTCATGCTATAATACCTTGAAAAATCTTCCAGAGTGTTGGTAAGGGTGCTCTCCACTGATTCAAAGTCTTTGCTCTGTGAGACCAGAGCAAGATCATCAGCATATACAAAACTCCTGCATTTGGTTGGTATAGGCTGATCATTGGTATATATGTTAAACAATAATGGGGCTAGCACACTTCCTTGGGGTAGACCATTCTTCTGTGACCTCCAACGGCTATGCTGTCCTTGGAAGTCAACAAAGAATCTGCGGTTCTGCAGAAGAGTAGCAATGAACTTACTAAGACTGAAATTCCTGGTCAGATTATAGAACTTGACTAGTAGTAGCTGATGGATGATGGTGTCATACGCTGCTGACTAGTCAACAAATACCACCCCTGTTACCTTACAAGCTTCAAATCAATCTTCTATAAACTGCGTGATATTTAGAAGTTTTCCTGTGCAACTTTTACCTGGGCGGAATCCAGCTTGTTCAGGAATAAGCAAAGGATCAACTACAGGCAATAGCCAGTTTAAGATCATTCTTTCAAGCAGTTTGTAGAGGTGACATAAAAGTGCAACAGGTCTAAAATTCATTGAACTGTTTCCTTCTTTGCCAGGTATAAGCAAGGCGATCACTCGGCTCTTCCGCCATTCTTTGGAATTTGACATTTACTCATACAGTTGTTAAAGAGCTGAAGCATCCACTTCTTTGTTGTTAGACCAAAGTGCTTAATTTGTTCTGTCCTAATGTCATCCAGGCCTGCTGATTTTCCATTTTTGCAATTTCTTAAAGCCTTATCCATTCTTCCAAGCTGAATGGTATTGTGAAGTGATTATTCTCCTCTTGGCCTTCTTTCCGCAGTTTGGGCATTTTGGACTTGTGATTAGCTTTCCCATTTAATAGCAGTTGGAGTGCTATTTGGTTGGCAGTAACATTATAATGAACCTTGATCTCAGTTGGATCATTGTTTAGATGCTTCAGTAGTCTCCATGCTTTATGGCTGTCTCTTGTGAAATCTAAGTCTTCAACAGTTTTAATCCACTGATTCCGCTTTGTCTCTTTAATAATGGAAATGAGTTTGTTTCCTGCTTCCACTGTTGTTTCACCAAAAGGATCTTCTGTAAATAAATTGCTCTATTCTTTAGATAGAGCAGCTTGATCTGATGTGAGACCGGGAATGTAAGATGTCCGACAACCACGAGGGATAGACATTCTGGAACATCTCTTTACAGCCGTGGTGAAGATGTCATAACATTCTGGTGTTGGTTCTATTGAAAGAACTTCGAAATCCAATAGTTCTGAGAATTCAGATCAATTTGCCTTTTTGAAGTTGTATCTTCTACGGAAAGGTACTTCCTGTGGTCTAACTGCGGCATATATTTGACACATTATTGGTCTATGCTGTGAGTTGGGTACTGGGGAACAGACAGATTTAATGCACTGGTGGCTAGTACTGCTACTACTGAATATGAGATCAGGATTGAAACCACGCCTCCACCGACCACTGTTGAATGATGCAGGTAGTTTTGAATCATGGATTAGAGAGAGGTGGGTTATTTCAGCACATTCTTGTACTGCAGCCCCATTCCCATCTTCATGGTCATAGCCCCAAACATTGAAATGACTGTTGAAATCACCAGTCACGATCTGTATGTCTTTATTATGCAAATTAGGTGGTTTGTTGACAGTAAATACAGCACCAGGTGGTTTATAAAAAGACGAAATGGTACAGTTCGTCATTTCAAGAGTGAGAATTTCAATATAATTTTGTTCCATGAATGCAGTAAACATTACTTGTTCATCTGGACGTACAAAGATTGCACTTCTGTATTGATTATGAGATCTTTCTATAGCGAGATGCATTCTGTTTATTTTTGGTCTACGCATTTCATAGCTTCTGTGTGTTTCCTGTAGGCACAATATATGGCACTGATATTGACTGCATAGGTCTTGTAGCAGCTCTTCCTTGGATGGTGACTTTCCTTTTATGTTAACAGAGATGATTGTTAATTGTGGCCCTGAAAAAGGTTTGGTTAGTAATGTTTCTGGTGTGAAAGGATTATCCTTCAGGTCATTTCGATTCATTCTCTGACGTTGTCCAGGGTACGCCTGATTGCTATTCTTCGCTTACCCAAGGCAGTAGTAGGTATAAACAAAAGGTCACTCACCACATAAATTAGCGATTTGCCACCCATTCAAAACATGATTTTGCCACCTCCCTGAAGTTGCCACCCGGATCAAGTGCCTGGGTTTGCCTCCCCCCCCCCTTTTCCCCCTGAATCCGGCATTGAGGGAGGGCCCAATCCAATGAATTTGCCACGGACCTCAGTGGTATTACTACACCACTGATAGATGGAAGAGGTAAACAATATGATAAAATAAAATACATTCATTTTCCATTGATCCCAGTATAAGAGATTGGCTCTGTAGGATGTGGAAAGTTGTCAATTTGTAAGACAACAAGCTTGTGCACTGGGGTGGGTGCACATTCTGCATCTTAACTTTGATCGTGCAAACCTAATGAATTGCAGTACTAAGTTCTTCACACAGTCGCCACCATAGTTTTAACCAGAAACTAAGGAAAAGGTTCAAGTTCAATGATAAAAGTTCACTTCTGATATGATGAGTATATTCTTCAAAACATTACAAAGTTAAAGTACTGCATAGGCATTCAGACAACTTTTCCAAATTTAATTTTACAGATTCGACTGACCACTCGAGCACGACCGAAACCCCACGTTACTATTACCTCTCAATTACATGAATCTTCAGAATAAAACTTCCCTAAGCTGACAAAATTTCTACTTGATGTTGAACAAACTAAAAGTTTGCCGCGCCACGAGCCAAGAGCTAGCCACCCGACATAACGCGTTTACATCGTCTCACTGCTACTTCTAGAATGGGCGTTCACGAATGCGTCTTTACGAATGGGCGCGCTTAGGCTAAGGGGGAGGTATATATAGAATCGGACCGTGAGAACTTCCTTGTTTCGACTTTCCCAAGGATTTGATGCGATAGCTGATCAGTTTCTGACAACTGTTGCGAAATCCAATTTGATCATGACAGTAAAATTAATCCTAGCTCTCTGAAATTTTGATAGTAGCAAGATATTATTACAAACGTCGAATTAAGTTATTATAAAAAATGTTGTTACTTTAATAGTTTAGCCAGAAAAGTGTCGTAAAGATGTGATTGCCATAACTACCGAAATATTGCTTCTATCGAGCTGAAACAAATTTATTTCTATTCTCCTATTGCTCATCTATTACCTGATTTCAAATAAAGAATTTTACCTATTTTTTAAAATGGTCTAAAACTCGAAAATAAAATTTAATGTCTTGAAATATTTCGAATATTGACTTGAAAATACCTCTAAACAAATTTCCCTAATGAAAAACTATTACTGTAAAAATTTGGAATCTCTAAGTTAATTCCCTGATTTATTACGAATTTTTGTAGATATCACCCTCGGCGAATGTCGAGCGATTGCATCATTGCTTACTCGCGCCAAAACCCATTTTATTTTATTACTATAAAATGCTTTAATATTTTGAAATGAATCTTTACAGAAGTCTTTAATTTTAAATAAACTTTACTCTGAATATAATTTCTTTTCATGAATCCCCGAAAAAGACTGAAATATCGAACTCTCACCTAAATCACATGTCTGGCTATATCAAATTATATTCAAAAACGATCTTTAGGTTACATGAATCTTTCTAAAACTTTAATATGCTATCTAAACCGAAATTACGATACTTTATCTCTATCACTTGACTTCTTAACTGTTTTCCTGATAGCTAAATGCTTCGTGTTTAGAGTGGAAAAATTACGTGATAAAATTCAAAACCGGCAAATCACTTTCAAACATATTCAGACTCTAAGTAAGATCTTTTAATAACAAAACTAATTATCTACTGGCTATATATCTACCTAAACATCTTTTAAACTAACGAAATATCTTGGTTTATTGAAACTAAATGAAAGTCAAACACTACCTATACAAATCTGAGGTTAAGTTTCTGATCAGCTGTTTAAATGAATTTAACTATTGAATTTACTGCTTATACTTGAACAAATACTTATTTAGGACATATTACTGGGAAATATTATCAAAAATTAACTATAAAAATGTCTTTAAAAGGGTGTTCCCATATACTTCAACTGAACCTGCTATCTCAGCAACTAATTTCGTTATGCGAAATTCTAAGATGTGTTACAAATTTACAGAAAAACAATTGCACAAACAAAATAATACATACACCAGAAGATGTACAGTCATATCATACGTGGTACAATAATTATGTCAACTACATTACACAAACTACTGACACTTTATTTTGTAGATACCTTAGAAATAAACTCTTTGACAGAGTAGAAGGGGTTGTCTATTAAAAATTCTTTCAATTTTTTCCTAAATTTATTCTTATCATCTGCTAGACATTTAATGTATGTTTGGAGCTTTTTGAAGATATGTATCCCTGAATGTTGGACCCCCCCTTTTGAACAAATGACTACTTGTAATCCTTGTGAAGATTATTTTTACTTCTAGTGCCATAGTTATGTATTTTACTATTTGTTTCAAACAAAGTATAATTTGTGGCTACAAAGGACATTAATGTGTATATATACTCAGCCACCTATGTTAAAATCCCTAAGTTCTTGAACAGCTCTCTACCTGAAGTTCTATTGCTAACCCCACACATAATTCTTATTACTCACTTTTGGGCTCTGAACACTTTGTCTCTATGGGTAGAATTACCCCAGAATATTATTCCGCATGATATTAATGAGTGAAAATACACAAAATAAAACAGCTGCCATATGGAGATTCCTTCAGTTGAATGAAAATATGAAGTCAAGGCAAATGTTTTTATGTTGATGCTGTAACCTCTGTTTCTACTCAATTTTGAAAGGACAACCAATCTGGAAAACATTAAAAAAAGAATTATCTAAAATACGGGGTACATCTCTGGCAATGTGGCAGTTTCCTTTCTACTCTTGTACTAGCTGCGACTTAGAAACGAATTTCTTGCTCTATGTTATGTTCCTGGCAGCTTCCATTACATGTTTGTTCTTGCACTTAGCAATAATTTTTTTCTGCCCATCATTGCTTCAGAAGTTTCTACATGATATATATGCTCATATTGCTTGTAGTAAACTTTTTGCTTTCGGACTTCCTTAATAAACATTTTCAGAAAGAACTGGCATATTTTTTCCTTCTGAAAATACATACATATTGCTGATAATATACATTTCAAACGGTATGCTAGTAAATCAGAAAACAAAGAACAATTCCCTCAAACATTTGCTCATAAATGTTGTAGAACTTCCATATATGGAGAAGCTAAAGTAAAATACCGGTAGGTTAGATGTTAATAATATTGTCCTCACTTTCAAGCGCATGTCCAGAATTACCTTCAGAATGTGGCAAAAACAAGGAAACTAAATAAAAATACGAGTCAATAATAATTTTACTTGAAATAAGTTAAACACTCAATTAACTTATTTATTTATATGTTTGAAGGTTTATTTAGAGTGGCACAGCGGCGGCCTTAACCATTGCGAGGCCCTGGGCGGCAGATCGTTGCGAGGGTCCTTAAGTATGTCAACCGATAGTAGGTATTCCTTATGACTGACGAAAAATACAAGTTATAAATAAAAAAAAATTTTGAATTTTAAAATATTGTATTAGAAGATTTATAAAAGTTAACAAAACATAAAGACTACAAATTATTAATGATGATAAACTAAGGTATATGAATGCCTAGAAAGATATGCGCATGGATTTAAATACAATATTTGCGGCTTTTCCTAAAACTGAAATCTTTAATTATAGCACCAACTTTCGTTTTATAGCTCGATTCCTTTTGAACTACCCAACTCAAATTTTCCACCGGCATCACGATCACACGAACTCGTTTCATAAATATTGTTTTGGACAAAAAGCCAACTCAGAAATAACTTAAAAGTAGTTTTTTTGCAGTTTTTTACTTTAAGGAAGACTGAAGACAATAGAAACATGTCCATTACATGGACGAGCTAGGGACGAGTGTGATCACGAGAGGGGGAGAGGCGTCACTCGGCAGATTGTCGGTGTGGTGACGATGGGACCAGTATCGGCCAAGCGTGGCTTAAACTAATAGCTGCTAGCAAACTAAGCGTACAGTGACATGAGTTGACTAACGAAATGAAACACGGGAATTCCCCGAGCGTAAATCGAAAACACGATGAAAGTAACAAAATCAAGTATTCAAGTGAGTTATCTGATATGCGAGGCGCGAAATGCAAATAGTCATAAATTTTTCAATCATGTTTTACACTAAAATTACAAAAAAATACTGATAAATTAATTAATTTTGATATCGTTAATCTTACTTTTATACGAATGTGGTATTGAATAAATCTAAATGAGGTATTTTATTTCGGTACTTATTACTGTTAACATATACTATGAATAAACCAATTTTTTTTTATTGTTGTAACAAGTAGCTAAGGATAAAATAAAAAGTTTTAAATATAAACTTTTTTATAGTCGGGTTGCTGCGCGAGGCCCCTGCAAGGAGCGAGGCCCCGGGCGATTGCCCTGCTCGCCACCCCCTAAGGCCGCCTCTGGAGTGGCAAGATTAGGGCCCTCTCTTACATCATACCAGGTTTTTATAATAAATAATTTACATCTTACGCAAACTAACAGTAAACAACACTTATTTCACATTTGGTTTGATTAAGTTTATGATTAAAATACTAACTAAAAAGTTAATAATATTCATGAGTAAAATACTAACTCAAATCTTAATAATATTCATATTTAACTAGTGAAGCATTTAATGATATAAACTAATGCTAGTGAAGGTTGAAGAGGTAAACGGTACAAACTAAATACTAGTAGGCTGAAGAAACAAGACACAAATTAATAATAGGGAACGCAAAATAAACAGGTTGACACAGTATAAATTAATGCACTTGAATTATAATAATAAGTTATGTGTGAAAGAAGAGGTTGTTCAGCTAGTGGCCACATAAATAAAGCTTTCTCAAAAGAATTTTAAGTGGACAGATTTTTTTGGTAGTTCTAATTTTCAGGAGAAGATCATTCCACAATCTAGCTGTTTAAATGAAGAATGAATTGGCTAGGGTTTCCGAACTATGGGAGTAGACAGTTAGTATATTTGAATTCAGGGATCTGGATTTAATATTATGGGAAAGTCCTAGGTATGAGATGTTGGAACAAAGGTAGGTGGGAGTTTTCAGATGTATGAGATGGTGAAGGAGACATACATTGTGGAATCATCATCGGTCGCAGACGCACAACCACTGGAAGCGATCATATGAAGGTGAGATATGGTCATACAGCCACAGGTCACAGCTTCTCGTCTTCTCCAGAGCAGTTAAAATAACAACTACGAGGGTTGAATAATAAATAATGCCTCCACCTTCATAACTCCTCAACAGATGGCAGCACTGGTATGCAGCAGGTACTGGCTTGTTCTGTAGACTCTTCTCTACAGCTCCAGTTGGTGGGAAGCTTTAGCATTTAACAGTTGCAATGTTACAGTGTAAAGTATGGAATCTTGCGCAGACGGTCGGTCAGTGCGATTTAAACAGCGTGCAGTCATTGAATTCTTGACAGCAGAAGGTGTCATCCCAAAGGAGATTCATCAGAGAATGCAAGCTGTTCATGGTGATTGTGTCAATGTGAGTACTGTGTGTCGCTGGGTGAGTAAGTTTAAAGATGTTGAGGTGGGAATATCTGACTTGCGTGACAAACAAAGAGTTGGACGTCCTGTAACAGCAACCACCAGGTTTCACAAGCAAAAAGTTGACAGATTGATTCAGGACAGTCGTCATATCACTCGGAGAGAAATTGCAAGCATAATCAGCATTTCAGAAGAACGTGTGGGTCACATTCTTGCTTTGCTTGGCTATCAGAAGATCTGTGCACGATGGGTACCTCGGATGCTGACGCCTGAAATGAAAGCAAACAGAGTTGAAATTTGCCGTGACGGCTTCAGAAAACTGGTTCATTGTTGGCAGAAATGTATCCAATTGTCTGGTGATTATGTGGAAAAATAAATATTGGTAATTAAAGAAGACATTCTAAGGATTATTTCTGTGTTTGATTTATTAAAATATTCCCATCCAGTCCCAAGTTATGACCTTGAAGGCATTATTTATCATTCAACCCTTGTATTTAAGGCTTAATGGCATCTGATGTTTCTGTGCCTACCCCCTTACCATCATCTACCTTCTGAATCAGTTTATTTTCACGTTACAAGAATGAAGGTGATGGCTTTTTCCATTCAATTGTGACAGGAGACAAAACATGGGTACAACATTACGACCCTGAGACGAAACGCCAGTCTGTGGAATATGGACACAAAGACTCGCCCTAGAAAAAAAAATTCAAAACACAGCCCTCAGTTGGAAAAATCATGGCAACAGTGTTCTGGGATGCAGACGGTGTTATCCATGTTGATGTCCTTGAACGTGGGACTATAAATTCAGAGTATTTACATCACAACACTGCGAACTTTGAAACCACGGCTAACAAGGGTCCGAAAAGAAAAGGGAAATGGTTTCCTGCAGCATGACAATTCCAAACCAAACACTTCACGTGCCACCACACAGAACTTCAGAGACTGAATCTCACCACCGTATGGCTTCCTCCATACAGTCCAGATTTGGCACCGTCTGACTTCCATCTGCTATGCTCCTGATCTGCGGGGACATCATTATGCTCCTGATGAAGACTGTGAGACTGTGGTTGCGGAAACAGAGTGTTGACTTCTTCCGTGACAGCTTCAGAAAATTGGTTCATCGTTTGCAGAAATGTATCCAATTGTCTGGTGATTATGTGGAAAAATGAATATTGGTAATTAAAGAAGACATTCTAAGGATTATTTCTGTGTTTGATTTATTAAAATATTCCCATTGAGTCCCAAGTTATGACCTTGAAGGCATTATTTATCATTCAACCCTTGTATTTAAGGCTTAGTGGCATCTGATGTTTCTGTGCCTACCCCCTTACCATCATCTACCTTCTGAATCAGTTTATTTTCTGCTGAACAAATTGTCTTGTCTTTTTGAGGAGTTAATTTTATCTGTGCATCTGTATCTTCCTTTGTGTCACAATTTTTAACATCAAACACATGAGATGGTACCTGTTTTTCTCCATCTTTGTTACAAATAGACTCAGTTTTAATACTATTGTTTATGCTAATGACCATACCGTACCTTTCTTTTAAATGGTCATCAGCATCATTTCACTCTATCCCCATTATCATTATCAAATTTGATATCAGCTAGAGGAATATATATATCACTTGGGATATTAAAAATATATTCAAGGGTTTTTGGTAAGACTTGATTGGCCTCAGCAAAATTTCTGTTTGTATCTAGTTTTTTGCTATAATTTTCTTTGGAGTGAAATTGAATTGCCCCTATTTTACACTAATGTCAAATTCCTCTGTATTAACACTTGTTGAATAATTACTACCCTTATAAATCCACAAGCATTATCATATTGCCTGAAATATCTATAATATTTTTAATTGTGGTTTCCATTTTCATATCTAGATCAATTTGTTTTATCATAGGATGGTTACTGGAGGTTTTGCAGACATTACTTTTTTCACAAAATCAATGTTAGTACTTCTGGGCAAAACATTTGGGTTCACTACTTCCTCTGGAAGATCATGTATGATATTACTCTCCTATTTTTCAACTAGATTAGACAGACTATTATCATTTTGAGACGTATTATCCAGATTAACATAAAGATCTTTCTAAGTATATCCTATCAGGTATTAACTGTACATCCACAAACACTTTATCTTCCTCTTTTACAACCACTACTATACATAACAATTCCACTTTGCTTTTATACCTATCAGTAAATAAGCCTTCTCCTCAACTTTAGTGTAGGCCTACTCTACAGCGTAATTTCCTTCGCTAGATTTTTTGAATTATGTATTGTTGGGTTCAAAAGGGGTGTTACCTTCTTCTTTAACTTCACCCTTATTCTCTACTATCAGTTCCTTGCAACTTGTTCACGTGGATTGTTATTGTACACACTACTCTGTTAAACTAACATGGTCTACGAGATCCGCAGCCGCCGTGGCTCACTGAACAAAAAATCTTTTTGCATGAAGGGTCTCCATGACTGCAAGAAGCATACTAAGTTGTGGACCCTTTTATTTTAATTCATCAGCACATCAAAATGAAACATATCCTATTTAATCGGGTAGCCATGTACTAATAACTAATCATTGGAAAATTATTTTATCAACTTTAAATCACATCAAAATGAAACATGCCACATTTTAGCCACAGGATCACAGGTTATACATTATTTGAAACTCAATAAAAATCTTACCATTTGTTTCTGGAAGACTCACATTCAACAATAAATTAACATCAGTTTCCCACTATCCTAACTAAAATCCAAATTAGACATATCCTGTTTTAACTGTAGGAGCACGGAATACAAATTAATTGAAACCTCATAAAAATATAGACCAGTATATATAACTAAAAATGGTGCAAATTTGGATGATTTCTCAATTTTCTGACATCACAATGAACAGATTACCATTTACCGACGTCGTCACGGACATTAATCTAAAATTCATGAAAATGGACCAGAATTTGGCATTAATCGCATTCACCGAAAAATTTCTCATTTCTTCGACATTCCATCAAAATAAAACATACCCTGCTTCAACTGCACTCCACTGGACTATATATTAACTGAAATGTCATAAAAACCACACCTGGTTTTTTAAAAAATCATTATCAAACAAAATCGATATTAATTTAGTAAATTTTATAGTTTTTGGACATCACATCAAATATGAAACAATCTCTATTATACTTGCATCGCTACAAGATATATATTAATCAAAATCCCTTAGAGATCAGACGAGTAGTTTTTATGTGAATGGGGTTCAACAAAGAATTAGCTTAGTAACTCAACGAAGTTACATCAAATTGAAACTTACCTTATTTTGTCGGTGGGGTCAAGGGCTATACATTACTCATAACTCCATCAAAATCCAACCAGTATTATCCTTCATTTATCAATTTTAAGTACCATATCAAATTGAAACATGCCCAATTATGCCTGTGGAACCAATGAGTAGTAAGCAGTTCCTTTTCCTGTTCTCAGGTGTAGAAAAACCTATTAAAAAGGGTCACAGGTCATAAATTATGTACTAATTAGAGACCACCCATGTCATGCTGCCACGTGCCACATCCCCCTCCACCTCTCCCCTAACTTATGTTACATCAAAGGATGCCGCGTCTCCTATTATGTTAGTTAACTATAGGCACGTGACACCTTGTTTTTATTTATTCCATGCAAGTGATCTCAAAGAACACCGCTTCTAAGATCATGCTACTTAGCCGCTGTCCCTGAAGGTGATTGCAGGTGTTCCCAAATGATACTCTGTTTAACATTATGCTAATCGGACACCCGTGGCCCCTTGTTACAACCTGCATCCTATTTTCCAAGTTCAGTCTATCGTTCCAAAACTGCTGTAAACATTGGTTAAACATTTCATACACAAGCAAATATGATTGAGATAATAATGAATAAATGTTCCAACATCGCATTTGGAGAGGACTTTAGTTCAAACCCCAGTATGCGTATTCATAATTTTCAGTGTACTTGAAATCGATTGCTACATGATAACTGTTAAGTATTTTGAAAACCATTTCAGCAGATCCATAGGTTTTTTACCAATGCTATATGCTTCCGCTTAGCCATCACTTTGAATGGATAGGAAATAAAAGCATATTTGCAGATATTTACAATTTTTACACACTAGAATTCGTAAGTGACATATGATAGTTAGTTAGGGTCAATTGAAAGTAAGAAACTTTTAATAATTATTTTAGGATAGTTTTCTTTTCCTTATGGTATTTCATGTAAGGAAGCAGTCATGGGTTTAATAATGTACTTATTCTGTTGAAGTATTTTTCATGTATAGGTACTTTAAACGAGATTTTAAACTGTCTGTAATGTGTGCGCAGTCCGGCGCATAGAATCCTACTTTTCGTTTTGAATCTTTAGCCCTTCATAATTATAATATTTATACACACACACACACACACACACACACACACACACACACACACACATATATATATATATATATATATATATATATATATATATATATCCTGTTAAATTAACTCATAAAATTCAAATATATATAATAATCTAAATCATCCTTGCTTACATATTAACTAGCCGCTTGTCTCCTATGGTAAACAGGCTGCTCCTTAAGTTCACACCCAACAAACTGATTGAATTCATGCTCCAATCCTTCTACAAATTATCTTTTAGTGTAACTTAGAGTATTTTGTCCTAACTATTTTAACCTCACGCTGTAAGAACCATAGAATTTTGGCAAATTCTAGTTTTGCTTAGGCGGGACTTAGAAATTTCGAGAAGTGCAGTTTTCAACTTTAAGGAATTTCCCCGTAATCTGGCTCACAGTTACAATTCGTTATAAAAATCATTTTAAAGTGTAATTATCATATCGGGAAATGTTTGGTTTAAGACATATTCCCGTTTGTTCATGTTTTGAAACACGCGATCAGAATGGTGAAATTCTAAGATCTGTAATATCTTTAAATCGAGTAAAGCAACAACCAAACTTTTATCACCAGCTGTAGTCAGCACTATTCCCGATATTTTGGCAGTAAAATTAAGTAATTCAGCAAAGTCTAATTAGTGCTTTTAATTAAGAGAAAATAATAAGCTTTTTTATTAAAAGAAATATCAATTTAAATTTTACATTAGCAGATAGCCCTAATTAAGACGATTTCAGACATATATGGGTTTTCATCAAAAGTTTAAGCATTTGTCCGGAAATTAAGTTTTTGTAAAATAGATTGTCGCCAATTGTTGTGCACGCGCGTAAAAAGTTCTAGAACACTTAGGGATTTTACCCAAATTTGAATGTATCACTACGCGGAGTCTTAAACAGCTAAAACATCAAAATTAATTACTCTAAATTTCTCAAGAGACTGCCGTCGGACTTCTAGTGGATAAGTCCGTGTACTATCAAAGTTTAAACATTTTTAATAGTCGGGATCGTCAAATAAATTACACATACTTTGAGCTACGCGGAAGCAAAAAGATGTGATACAGTTGCTGACGTCACTGGTTCTAGCCGTGTCTCTAAAAAAGACCCCATAGCCATTATGGTCTGTCTGTTCCTGCGCGCGGTCTGTTCCTGTCCGCGGTCTGTCTGTCGTTCGTCTCGGTTGGTCGTAACTCGCCATGCCGGCTAGTTCGAACATGTTAAAACTTTGGTGTCGTGTTAAATAGCAACCTTAATGACTGTTAAAGACTTGTAAATTTACTAAAGGGGTTTGGTCGGTTCAAAATTTCTCTCCACAATCTGTAATCTTTGGTAAAGATAGTTCGATATGCCTGCTCAACTGTAAATGCTATTTTGAACTTCTGACTTTGAAAATAAAACTTTGGATTTTTCTAACAGTGAACTTGTGTGCTTCAGTTGTTAGCATAAAGCCCTTTTCTCTATTTGTGGGTATCAAATATTGTGGCGACCTGAGCATTTAGTTGAGTTATCCTGGCTACATGGTCAAATCAAATCAAAATTATTTAGCAAATGTACTGAGAATTGTGAGTCTACAAGAGTGTAAGTTAAGGCACTTAGGCGATACTTCAACCCCAGTATCGACCTACGGTCTTACAACACCTCATAACTTGGTTGAATCCAAGTGCTGAAGTTCGTTTATTCCAGACTCTATTCAACAGCAATATGAAAGTTTTTCATAGAGCGGGTACGGCATTGTTTTACCCTCACAAGTTCAGTGGAATAAAGGGACAATGTTTGCCGGTAGTCTGACCCAAACAAATTTGTTTTTGATAGTGCTTACACCAGCGTCGTGGTACGATGAAGTCAATTTTTGCAGCCCCTCCAACTGACATACCAGTAGGTGCTAATAAAGTAAACAATTCAATGCCAGTGAATCAAAATGTTTACACTAATATTCTCTATCAAAATATAAGGGGAATATTTAGTAAAACTGATTACCTTATGCCTAGAATAGATTAAAAATTTCAGAAATTTTAATTTAGATGTTTTGAGCATGTCTGAACATCATTTGTCTGACACAGAAATATCTCAGCTGTCCATCCAAAATTATAAACTAAGTTCTAATTTCTGTAGATGTAAAATGGAGAAAGGGGAGTTGACATTTTTGTTAAAAAATGATATTCAATGCAACAGTGTAGTTGCAAGTAAGTATTGTATAGGACAACACTTTAAATGCTGTGTTACTAAACTGGAATACTGTAAGGAAGAGCTTATAGTAATGTCAATTTATAGGGCCCCCTCAGGAAATTTTAGACTTTTTTTTATCTCAGTTAGATTCTTTGCTACTATGTTTCACAACTAACAAACAAAATAGTTATATGTGGAGATTTTAATGTTGACTTTCTCAATCACGGCAAGGGGCTAGATATGGAAGCCTTGAAGTTGTCTTTTAACTAAAGGGACTTGTAAATTTCCCTACTGGAGTGAAAAAATAATAGCAGAAAAGCAATTGACAATTTTTATGGATATTTCACAGTACAGTAATTACAGCATACTTCCAGTAATAAATGGTATCTCAGATCATGACGCCCAGATGTTGTGGGTAAGTCCAGAAACCATGTTAAACAGATAAAGAAAAGCTGGGTATATAGAAGAAATATTAATGAAAACAATATAAAACCTTTTATACATTACTTAACTAATGAACACTGGTCTGAAGTATGTAATGCACAGCGTGTTAATGCAAAATTTGATTACTTTCTAAATATATTTCTAATACTTTTTGAAGGAAGATTCAATAAAAGGAATGTTTTCAACACTCTAAACAGTGAACTAGGTAAGGGATGGATAACAGAGGGTATTAGAGTATCTACTACAACAAAAAGTGACCTTTACCTAAAAGTAAGAGATTCAGATAACTATACACTGAAAGATCATGATAAACTTTATTCTAAAATACTAAGAAATGTAATAAGAAAGGCCAAGAACAGGTATATTTAAGAGAAAATAGAGAATTCAGGCAACAAGATGAAAGCTATATGGAATATAATAAAAACTGAAACAGGTAAATCTGTGAATCACTCAAAAGACAGAAAAATAGAACAAAATGGATCTGTGCATAATGAAGTAGGGGAAGTTTGTGAAATTTTTAGCAAACATTTTACTCCAGTTGAAGAGAAATTAGGCATGGAAAAGCAATCCCCACATAGTGCCCTAACTGCTATCCCAAATAGATTTGTGGAGATGCAGTTGCCAACAGTAACAGTCCCAGAAATAAACAAACTCATGAAACCATTCAAACATAAAAGTTCTTCCAGCTATGACAATATTGCAAGTAAATTACTGAAAAGATTTTCAGATTGTATCAATTATGTACTTGCCCACATTTGTAATGAATCCTTAATACAAGATGTGTTACCAAATAGACAAAATATGCAGTTATAAACCCGTTGTTTAAAAAAAGAGAAGCAACATGTGTAGTTAACTACCAGCCCCATTTCATTACTTTCAGGATTCTTAAAGATTTTAGAATAAGTCATGTATCATAGAGTAATAAAACATATTATGCAATATAATATCCTCACTAAGTAACAATTTTGGTTCTGAAAAGAATCATCTATAGAAATGGCTATATATTCAATTTTAAATAAGACATTTGAGGAACTGAATAATAAAATGAGCCCTATAGGAATATTTTGTGATCTTTTAAAAGCATTTGACTGAATTCATGAATTACTTTTTTTTTTAAATGGAATACTATGGTATTTATGGAACAACGGGTAAATGGTTTAAATCATACATGAAAAGTCGAATTCAAAAAGTTTCAGTTTTTAATTCTAAAATAAGTAAAGATGCTTCATCAGACTGGGAGAAAATAAAATATGGAGTTCCATAAGGCTCTGCCCTAGGAGCCCTCCTCTTTATGTTATACATCAATGACCTTCCTGGAAACTTATCTGACAACGTTAAGAGTGTTTTATTTGCAGAATACATTAACCTGACTGAGAAAAACACCAAACAGTAATCTAGAATTTAATGTAAATGAAGCACTCAGTGAAGTAACAAATTGGTTTAAGGCAAATTCATTAAAATTAAATTTTGGAAAAAAAAAACATTTTATTAGGTTTAAAACAAAAATTATACACAGCCCGATTTACAATTAAGCTATAAAAACAACTCAATCTGCAGAAACGAAGAGTATAAAATTCCTTGGTATTAAAATAGATGAGAAACTCTATTGGCACGAACATATCACTTCACTACTGAAGATGTTAAGTAGTGCCACCTTTGCAATATGTACACTTTCTCAAACAGCAGATCTAGAATTATCGAAACAGATGTACTCCTCATTTTTTCATTTAGTTATGTCATATGGCATAATTTTTTGGGGAAACTCTTCACAAAGTAAAAAAGTTTTCATAACACAAAAAAGAACTATTATGATGCTGTGTAGGGTAAAACCAAGAACTTCTTGTAGACAACTTTTTAAAAAACGCAATATTCTTACAATTACTTCTCAGTATATATATTCTCTCATTTGCTTTGTCATAGAACATTTTAACCTATTTACATCTAACTCACAGGTACACAATTTCAATACAAGAAACAAAAATAACTTGCACAAAACACAAACATCTCTGCCATTATTACAAAGGGGATACATCTGTTCAATGAACTTCCCAAGAGTATAAAACAGTTTACAGATAATAAAGATATATTTAAAGAAAATCTGAAACATTATCTTATTGGCAACTCCCTTCCACTCAATTCAAGAATTTGAACAAAATAATTAATTGTATTCAATATGCTCTTTTGCTAAGCTCAGTTGTAAAATAATAATAATAATAAATAAATAAATAAAAAATAAAAAAAATAATGTTTATTTTTTATTGTCTTTGTAATATATGATTGTTTTCACTTTGATTATGACTCATATTCTACGTATGTGTATTAATCATGACATGTTTCACATCCCAGAGGTCCTTCCTCAGCAGGGATCAATGAAACAAGATTGATAAATAAATAAACACATGCAAAGCCTTATTGTTAATGACACTTGAAGAAACCCTAACTACGCTTAGGGACACGTTCTATTATTACATTTAAATGCTCATTTTACAGTTGGAAGGCCTGTTGTTTTTTTTTTTTTTTTTCTTTTTTTTTTCTATGGTACATTTTTTCTCAGCAAATGTCGCATATTAACACACTTAGTAAGAACATAAATAATTAATTGTAAAAATGTAATAGATATAAAACGAGACAATAAGCTGAGACACAATGATGGTGTGACGTGCCTGGCATGAAATTAGCTGGTTCCAGCCCTGGTGGAAGAAACAATTTACCTCATGGTGATGTGGTGGTTCACGATTCTTATCACCAATTCTATTCCAAAATCCTTGTTTCAATATCCACCATCTTCAAACTGCGTATGCAGTTGGGGCATAAGAAATCGTCCGTTGGCTCTATCTCTTAGAAGAGTAAAATGGGTCGGCATGAGATCAGATGCCTTCCCTTCTTTAAATTACCAGTCGCAACACAAACAAATAATGAATATACACACACAATTAACTCGATTATCAACTGAGACAGAAACTCTTCATCCCCATTTAAATTTCCCAAGGAGTTGCAATTTAGAAGTAAATCCCTGACAGTTTTTTATGCAATGAAGCAGTTCAAGACCTTTTTTATATAGCATTTGTTCACAAATCAGTCAGTGATATCCACGAATTTTTTATTATTATTAACGACTTGCAGCTCGTCAATGGCGTGCCAATGTAGTTGTAGATTAGCAGCTACACTGGATGCCATTTTTTATTGTCGAGCAAAGTAGAGACTCCCCTGTAGGTATAATGGGATTTCACGTAGGTTTGACGTGTAGATATGGAGTAAATAACGTCCTGGTGGCTTAGTGGCTAAGTCGTCTGAATGGGGATTGACAAGCTTCCTGTACGAATCACTGTCTCCGCAGGGATTTTTATAGGTCCTTAGCCATGTTAGGTAAGGAAGCACCAAATTTGAATATGCCAACAATCATTAAGACTCATAAAAGGTGGCCGAACCAAATGGTGGTGAAAAGGAGCTAAAGAAGAAGAAAAAGACCTCCAGTGAGTGACAAAATCAGTCAGCTTTGCATATGAATAACTACCAGGATAAGAACTGGAACGAAACAAAATTTAATGCGGTTGCTAAGCTTGCTGATATTTATGTGGGTTGAAAATTGAGGTGAGTAGCGTCATCTGGGCCGAGATACTGAGGTAGAAAAATGGTGCAAGTCGCTTCCTCAATAGATTAGGGAGTTGATTTTAATTTCTAATACTTCCCATTTGGCAGGTAGACAATTCCATAATGATGTAATACGACTTAAGAAACCAGTAATTCCAATGTGTAGAATTTTCCCCTCCAAGTTGATTTGTATTAACAGTGTTCCATCAATAGAACTGGATTCAGACTGATTCAGTTTTATGGGACGTATTTAAAGACGTACAGGTGAGAGAAACGGTTAAGGAGTATCCTATTGAAACACAATGGTATTACATGGAAAGTGGATGTCTTATAGATAGTAGGGTTGTTTTTTTTTCAGCATATTAAAACTGAATTATCATGGTGAGCGAGAATCTAATTACCTGCAACATTTATTTTAAAATTCTCATGGACTGTTGCAGTCGGTGCAAACTTACAATTCGTTTGATTGCTACAGGTTCTAGGAAGCGTCACCCAATTCACGTCGACACAATTATTGCATTTCTATGTATCTCAGAAGCTTACATTTCCATTGATGTAAGTAGATTTCCTGATTTTCTCTCTTCGTTTAGCAAGCTTTCTGATGTGAGAAAGTTCACTCACTTTGCACCAATTACAGATCGCCCATGGTTACACTAACAGGGTTCAGGAAGACAGGAGTTCAAATACACTGAAGACAGCAACTGTGCATGAAATATCATAAAATGTAGAAGACTTTGTGTCATTCCTGAAAATTTGCAGCTGTGTCAGTGTATGAATGATGTGTCTGGAAGTCTTAATGGATGTTGTGCACAATCATCAAAGCACCCAGTATCGTAGAGCAATTTTTCAACAGTACAGTGCTTGTCCACTCACGGCATGTATAAAAAGATGCATAAAATTGATAAAACCCAGAAAAATGATTGAAATCATTAAAAAAATACCTAAATTAATAAACAAATGGTAAAAAATCTTGAAAAATAAGTAAATTCTATAAGAAAGTCATGTATTCGCATATGCATATGTAACTAACTACCAGTGTACTATTAAATATTGTTTTTGAGGTGGACAGTAGGATTATCCCTTGCAATATTGATTACTCCGAAATGTCCTGAATAGTAGTGTTGACATACAAATCATGTACATATCATTTTTCCTCTTAATCTTTCATAATCAAATCATATAATCACATTTTTTTTTGTCTTAAGTAATATAGTAAGTGAAATCTCACCCAATCTTGAAACAACCTCTTTCAAATATTACGTCCAGACATCGTAGCAAATGTAATGATAACACCTCGTTTCCCCGACTTTCAAATCTGGTTAATCTTCGTAGGGTTAGGTTAAAAACATTGTGTTCCTCACCAAAAACAGAACAGAGTGTTACAGTGTTACAGTGTAGGGGTCTGAATCAGATTAATGCTTGATCATATAAGATATTAGAATTAAGACGAGTGCTCCAGCAAAGTTTAAAAATATTCAGTGTGTTCACGGGTTATAAGTTCAAACCATAGCTGTCAAACCTTATCTGTAATTCATGTTTTTTAGGGTAAATAAAATAGATTTATTAAGATCTCTAAAGGAAATTAATGTCTCTGATGATCATAATTTGTTGAAATTAAAAATTCCAACTGATATACCAGTATCTAATAATAAAATAAACAATTCAAAGTCATTGCGTCAAAGTGTTCAGACCAGTATTTTCCACCAAAATATAAGAGGAATATTTAGTAAAACTGATGACATTACCTTAAGCCTAGAAGAGATTCAAAATTCGAGAAATTTTAATGTAGACGTTTTGTGTATATCTGAGCATCATTTGTCTGATACAGGAATATCTCAGCTGTCCATCCCAAATTATAAATTAAGCTCTCATTTCTGCAGATATAAAATGGAGAAAGGGGGAGTTGCCATTTTTGTTAAAAATAATATTGAAAGCAGTAGTGTAGTTGTAAGTAAGTATTGTATAGAACAACACTTTGAATGTTGTGTTACTAAACTAGAATATGATAAGGAAGAGCTGATAGTGATAGCAATTTACAGGGCCCCCTCAGGTAATTTCAGACTGTTTTTATCTCATTTAGAGTCTTTGCTACTAAGTTTTACAAATAGCAAACAAATAGTATTATGTGAAGATTTCAATGTTGACTTTCTGAATCACAGCAATGATAGATTAGATATGGAAGCCTTGATGTTGTCTTTTAACTTAACAGCACTTGTAAATTTTCCAACAAGAATACAAAATAATAGCAGGACTGCAATTGATAATTTTTTTATGAATATTTCTCAGTGCAGTAATTACAGCATACTTCCAGTAATAAATGGTATCTCAGATCATGATGCCCAGCTATTATGTATCGAGTCCAGGAACACTGTTAAACAGATAAAGAAAAGCTGGGTTTATAGAAGAAATATTAGTGAAAATAATATAAAACACTTCATAGATACCTTAAACAATGAAAACTGGTTAGAAGTATATAATGCGCAGGGTGTTAATGCGAAATTTGATTCCTTTCTGAATATATTTCTAACACTTTTTGAAGGTAGTTTCAAAAAAAGGAAAATTCTCAACACTCCAAACAATGAACTGGGCATGGGATGGATAACAAAGGGTATTAGAATCTCTAGTAAAACAAAGAGGGACCTTTATTCAAAAATGAGAGAATCAGATAACAATGCGCTGAAAGTTCACTATAAACTTTATTCTAAAATACTAAGAAATGTAATAAGGAAGGCCAAGTACAGGTACATATCGGCGAAAATGGAAAATTCAGACAATAAAATGAGAACAATATAAAATATAATAAAGACTGAAACAGGAAAAACTGTAAATCACTATAAAGACATAAAAATAGAACAAAATGGATATGTGTATAGCGAAGTAGGGGAAGTTTGTGAAATATTTAACAAACACTTTACGTCAGTAGTAGATAAATTAGGCATAGAAAAGCAATCCCCACATAGTGCTCTAAGGCTTATTGAGACTGCTTTCCCAAATAGCTTTGTGGAGATGAAATTGCCACCAGTAACAGTCTCAGAAATAAATAAACTCATTAAACAATTCAAACCTAAAAATTCTTCCAGCTATGACAATATTTCAAGTAAATTACTGAAAAGATGTTCAGACTGTATCAGTCATGTACTTGCTCACATTTGTAATGAATCCTTAATACAAGGTGTTTTTCCTGATAGACTAAAATATGCTGTTGTAAAACCATTATTTAAAAAAGGAGAAGTAACATGTGTAGACAACTATCGTCCCATTTCATTACTTTCAATATTCTCAAAGGTTTTCGAAAAAGTCATGTATAGTAGAGTAATAAAACATGTTACACACTATAATATCCTCACTAATTCACAATTTGGGTTCAAAAAAGGATCATCCATAGAAATGGCTATATATTCATTTTTAAATAACACATTTGAGGAACTGAATAATAAAATGAATCCTGTAGGAATATTTTGTGATCTTGCAAAAGCATTTGACTGTGTAAATCATGAATTACTTTTGAAAAAAATGGAATACTATGGTATTTTTGGGACCACAGGTAAATGGTTTAAATCATACATTGAAAGCCGAATGCAAAAAGTTTCAATTTTTGATTCTAAAATAAGTAAAGATGCGTCATCAGACTGGGAGAAAATAAAACATGGAATTCCACAAGGCTCTGTCTTAGGTCCCCTCCTCTTTCTGTTATACATCAATGACCTTCCTGGAAATTTATCCGACAAAGTTAAGAGTGTTTTATTTGCAGATGACACTAACCTGACTGTGCGTAAAACACCAAACAGTACTACTGAATTTAATGTAAATGAAGTACTTAGAGTAGTAGCAAATTGGTTTAAGGCAAATTCATTAAAATTAAATTTTGAAAAAACACATTATATTAGGTTTAAAACAAAAAACTATGCACAACCAGATATATGTTTAAACTATGAAAACAACACAATCTTAGAAACAGAGAGTATAAAATTTCTTGGTATTAAAATAGATCAGAAACTCTGTTGGCATGATCATATCACTACACCACTGACAAAGTTAAGTAGTGCCACCTTCGCAATATGAACACTTTCTCTAACAGCAGATCTAGAATTAATGAAACAGGTGTACACCTCATATTTTCATTCAGTAATGTCATATGGCATAGTTTTTTGGGGAAACTCTTCAAAAAGTAAAAAAGTTTTCATAGCACAGAAAAGAGCTATTAGGTTTCTGTGTAGGGTAAAACCAAGAACTTCTTGCAGACAACTCTTTAAGAAACACAATATTCTTACAATGTATTCTCAGTATATATATTCTCTCATGAGCTTTGTCATAGAAAATTTTAACCTGTTTACACCTAATTCACAGGTACACAGTTTCAATACAAGAAACAGAAATAACTTGCATAAAACACAAACATCTCTGTCATTAGTACAAAAAGGAGTTAATTATTCTGGGATACATCTGTTTAATAAACTACCTAATCGTATAAAACAGCTTTCAGATAATAAAGATGTATTTAAACAAAAACTTATAGATTATCTTATTGGCAACTCCTTCTACTCCATTCAAGAATTTGAAGAAAATAATTAATTGTACTCATTATGACATTTGCAAAACTCAGTTGCAAAAATGTATGTTTCTTATTATTTCTTGTATTTGTAAAATATGTATGTATATATATTTACTATGATATGACTCATATTATGTGTATATGTATCAACAATGACATGTTTCACATCCCAGAGGTACTTCCTCAGCAGGGATCCATGGAACAAGATTGATAAATAAATAAATAAATAAATGTTGCTGTAGGTTGTAATAGTGTGGCTGCGTATCACCGGAAATGTGTAATTTACCCCACAGGATTTCCGGATTATTACCATCGAATTAACGTGTTTCTGAGTTGCTGGTAGCGAGAGGCCTCGCACTTCCCCGGTAAGACATTGTAATACAATACATTCATTTTCCAATGATCCCAATATAAGAGACTGGCTCTGTGGGATGTGGAAAGTTGTCAATTTACAGATAAACAATAGCATAACAGAATAATACATACACCAGTAGATGTACAGTCATAACTTACAAGGTACATTAAACAATTCCATAACAAAATAATACATACACCAGAAGATGTACAGTCATAGCATACATGGTACAGTAAACAATTACATAGTAAAATAATACATACACCAGGAGATGTACAGTCATAGCATACATGGTAAATTAATTATGTAAACTATGTTTACACAAGCTGCTGGCAGTTATTTAGTAGATACCTTAGAAATAAATTCATCGACAGAGTAGGAGTTAATGTAGTCTTCACAGGTGTGCAGCCGGATGGTGTTTTGGAAACACAACGTTTCGACAACCAGCTCAGCTGTCTTCATCAGGTGTCCAGTGTCTACAGGCTGACGAAAGCTGGCAGTCACCACGCAGTGACTGCCAGCTTTCGTCAGCCTGTAGACACTGGACACCTGATGAAGACAGCTGAGCTGGTTGTCGAAACGTTGTGTTTCCAAAACACCATCCAGCACACCCGTGGAGACTACATTGCTTCAGTACGCCGGGAAAGTCTCCACGCACACAGAGTAGGAGTTGTCAATTAAAAATTCTTTCTATTTTTTCCTGAATTTATTCATATCTCCTGCTAGACATTTATTGAAGATATGTATCCCTGAATATCTTCCACCTTTTTGAAAAAATTACAGTGACTTGTAATCCTTGTGAAGATCATTTTTACTTCTAGTGCCATAATTGTGTATTTTACAATTTGTTTCAAACAAAATATAATTTGTGATTACAAAGGACACTAAGGTGTATATATACTCAGCTGCCAATGTTATAATCCGTAACTTCTTGAACAGCTCTCTACACGAAGTTCTATTGCTAACCCCACATATAAAATAAACAAGCTGTCTCATACAGAGATCACCTATAGCTGAAATTGTATGAGCTGCAAATGTGGCTACACCCAATCGCTTTAGTAAGTCAGAAACATGTACCTTTCAATTTAAATTATGATCAATATACAAACCTAGAAATTTCACACTCTCTACCTCATGAATCGAGTGGCCTCCAAATTTTATGTCTATATCTGGTGTGCATATACTGAGTTTTATCAAAGTTTAAAGACAAGCCATTACCTGTAAACCATTTATTAATAAGTTCTAAGACATAATTTGAAATATATTCTGTAGATAAATCTGGAGTATTTTTAATTCCTTTGTTTGTGTCATCTGCAAATTGGGCAAATTTTGAGTTTTTAGATGAAACACTGGGTAGATCATTCATATATATTAAAAATAATAGTGGCCCCAATATAGAACCCTGGGGTACTCCACATCCGATTAATTTCCACTCAGTAAGCAGCGGATCTCTTATTGGCATAACCTACAGTAACCTGAGTTTCAGTTAAGGTGTGATTCATATGGCTTAACCTTGTAGAGTTAACTTTTGAATGAAGAATTATGTGACAGAACTTCATCTAAAAGCAATTATATCAACTTGGTTATCAATTTTTCATCTGGTCTCTGAATATTGCTCGAGCAGTCGTATTAATTCAATAATGCATTCAGTAGTTTTGATGTGACGCCTATCTTGTAGTAGACAACCGTACCACATTACACCTTGTTTTGGTGACGAACACGCCATTATTTGACCTTACACAACCGATATTAATCAGAGTTGAAAGTTGGGACAATGAGGTGTTATCATTACGATTGCCTCGAACGAAATAATTGAAACAGGTTGCTTCAAGATAGGAACTGATAGCTTCAGCGGGAGCATGGGTAGTTGAGATTTCACTGCCTATATTACATTAAAAAAAGATATGTTCATGCATGTGTGATAATACTGCCACCTGGGGTGTTTCGGAGTAAAATCTGGTGATTTCACATTAAAGACTACTCTTTCCAAACGAAGCAAAGGGAGCCGCCATGATTCACGTCCCAAACCAACGGACGAATTATTGTCAACAGTACCATATGCCCTCACTCCCTACGCAATGTGGAAAATTTTGGGAATTGACTGAGGACTTAGGAGCACAAACTGGTGATTAGGAATTGTGCTTTATCACCTTTCCAACTCTGCCAATCAAGTCCCAATGATAAAAATTACATTCCACCACTGATCGACTCGAATGTGAGGTTTAACACCTGTGATAGTGGTTTTTAATATGTCTCGGTACTAGAAAATACATGTCTCTTGAGGAGAATTTACACATTATTCCGAGATTTTTATTATTTTTTTCAAAATTTGGAAAATTTATGCGATTTAGCGACTGGTGTATGGGATCTTCTATGAAAATTTGAGTTATGATGCAAGTTTGATGATTATGTGTTTACTGCATCCATAATTGGCCACCTGTTTGCAAAGGTATTTTTCTCTAAACAACTGTCCGTGTGTTAAGTTGCAGAGTATGTCTGAATGAATGGCATGTCTTCATGCGTACAGTCATTACAGCTCCAACTTCGTATCTGGGGATAATTGTGATGCCGCATATATTTTCGTGATCATTGACATCGATTTTCCTGTCATTACTAAAGGTAGATATTTGAGAGTTTGTGGCTGTAGTGTTTCCTTGGGTGGTGCAGTCCATATTTGCTTTGAGTATGTACCAATCACCATCAATATGCACTTGTAACCGTTTCTAAATGGAGTATGCACTCTCCAATTTCCCAGTAACTCTGCTATCATATGTGATGGGATACGAGTTACCTGCCTCGTGTTGTTCACTATGGGCACTTTTGGGCTTATACGCGATATCCGTTCTGTAATTTGTCCAAAGTGAGTGAACTTTCTCGCGTCAGAAAGCTTGCAACTACCTACAATAACGGAAATGTCTAAGCGTCTCTCTTCCCATGATTCTGAAATGCAATAATAATAATAATTATTATTACTCCGTGATTCACTAAAAGTGTGTGGCGGAGGGTGCATTGCACCTATCCGAAAGGGTAATGGTTTGGAAGGGATATACGGGATATGGCGGGAGGAGCCCATGGGCTATTGTGAGGAACCATCCCAGCATTTGCATGGCCATTACTTTTGATGTAATACCGTTGTATCACAATAGGATCCTCTTTGACCGCTTTTCTCACATGTACATTTTTAAATGCGCCCTATAAAACTTAATCATGAATTCATTAGCTGTTTCTATTTACGTAGAAGGTGGTGGGTTTTCATAGCTTTCAAGAAGTATTCCTGTAGGATTAGTGGAGGTAGAACTCCGCATTCCTGTTTCCTGACTGTAGGCACTAGAGTGGACGTGCCATGGTCAGCGACATGGTCCCGCCCTGTTTCTTTACCTTCCCGCGGAGTTTCACCCTCGGTACTCATTTGATAGCAGGCTGTTCCAGACATTCAGCCCAGGTCGTCTGGGCCGTGATCACACACTACCGCCTGAGCTACACGTTAATAAAATCATCTGGAAGGGGAAAGTTCTACTAATTGAAATGGCTGGTTCCTGAATTCGTATTGCATCTATGTGGAACTGTCTACACACCAAACTGGAAGTATTAGAAATACGTATGTCAAATTTCTCTTTGGTTACAGAAGAACTTTATTTCACGTCTAAAAACATACTAGTTTAAGGATTCTCGTTAATTGGATTGCATATTTTCGACATCATATCAAAATGAATCATACCCTGGCATACATTGGCTGTACGTTAAATGAAATCCCGTCAGAATACGACCAGTAATTTTAGCGTGGATGTGTTCATTGGAACGCAGACTGAGAGACACACACAATTTTTAAATATGTATATAAACCAGTTTATGCCTTCCCTGTAGTTTATTAATTGTACTACCAACTCATTTTTAAATGTACAGACTTTTTCTGTTTACAGATTTATCTATACTAATATTATAAACATGAAAGTAACTCTGTGTCTCTTTCTATTTGTTCTGTTATCAGGGCTAAATAGGTAATCCGTGATGAAATTTGAAAAGGAAATAGTATTTGCAAGTGGGAAGTTCATAGGATACGTTTTTCTGTAGGCCTATAGATTATACATTCTGTTATGGAATTTTGAAAAGTAACTGAACGGTGATACGCAGATGCTTAGTATATGTAATACTATGCCAGACACCAGGCAGGTGGCTCAGTGCTTAAGGCACTTGCTTTGAAAACGTCTCGGGTTCGAATCCCGGTGATAACATGAATTGTTAACAGTTGTTTTTAATCATATGAACCGCGTATGGACGTTCCGTTGTTCGGATTCCACGTTAAACTGTATTTTTTGTTATTAACTTTTGAAAGCTAACTGAATGGAGTCAAACAGACGGATAGCGTGTATAAGTGTGTATTGTTGTATTAGTTTTACTCAGGCTGTGTTTATCTCGCAGTCAGTTAGCGTACGATCTGTTTACAAATTTCTTTTATAGACAAAGCATGCTGTGTAGTATTGATGTTAATTTTAGCTTAGGGTTACCAGAATTTTTTCTCAAAATCCGGGGACGGTTCACAACTTTTTCACCAAAATCCGGGGACGCTTTCAGCATGTGTCCTAAATTGCGTTGTACTTATGATTGTACTTATATGATTAAAGGTTGGGTTAACTTAAAAGCCACATATTGTTTATATTTTGTATTTTAAATGAGGATCACAGACAGCCATGTTGCAAACATCAAGGAGACTTGATTTTCCAAAGCTGTTGTGTCCAAGACGCAGTATCCTTGTAATTTTCTTTTAATCCTAGGCACGTACAAGGAAAGAAGTGCGCTTCATATCTCTTGCTTTAAACGAACGCATTAGCAAATCAGGGCTTTTAAAGAATTCTCGCTTAGTTAAAAAAAAAAAAAAAATTCTGAGGACAACAGTAAAAATCCGGGGACATTGCGGGGACGAAATCTGTCCGGGGACAGAGAGCTAAATACGGGGACTGTCCCCGGCAAACGGGGACGTCTGGTAACCCTATTTTAGCTGTACCAGACTATTGTTTCGTGTCTACCTAAAAGTTTCTGGCATCAGTACACAAGTATTTTGTCTTCCTTTGTGACATGGGTCACAGGCGTAAACCATACCTAAAGCATAACTCTAGCAGAGCACGAGTTATTATAAACTAAGAATCTGATCCGCATGCTGAAGAAAGAATACAAGAACAAGACAAACTCCCCTCCCTTCACCTTAGTCTTTTGCTATTTTTAAACATGTTGCAAATTGATTCTATTCAGGAGACATGTTCGTTGGTAGAATGGTATGGTGATGGCTTCTCCATCACATTATCCTGACTCCATATTTTTGGGACACCACATCTGATTAATTTCCACTCAAAAAACAGTGGACCTCTTATTGGCATAACCTGCAGTAACCTGTCCTGAGTTTCAGCTAAGGTGTGATTCATAAGGCTTGACCTTGTAGAGTTAACTTTCAAATGCGGAATTATGAGACAGAACTTCGTCTTCCCCCCACTCTCCACATTCCATGTTAAATAACTGCCATTTCAGTATCTTCATATTGTAGGCTATCTGATTTCTCAAAGAATTAAACTATCTTATAAAGTATACCTGTCACTCTCAATAAATCTGCCAAGTAATCTGCAGTTAATAATACATATCATCCGGTACCCATATACGTAACCACTCCCAACTAAATTTATGCAACTTATCACGAATACTATCAATTGCCATATCCAAAGAATACCTTGTATCTCCATTAATTTATCTCTGCTATTTTTCACGATCTCTGAAATAAATAGACAGAACTTCTAACCGCCAGTTTTGCTCTGTGCGCACACTGGATCAGGTCCACCCTACCGGCCGACCTGACTCTGGTTTTTAGGAGGTTTTCCGCAACAATAAAGGCGAATATCAGAATGGTAACCCATCTCCGCCTCATAAACTATACTTTTTACAGTACATAAAATATACTTATCACACACAGAAAATAGTTACACATTTCGCAGAGACATTTCCTCCATTTGTACGCAGTAGGACCTGGCAGTAGATATAAAATTCTTGGCGTCAATAAGGCATGCAGCCATACAACCAAAGCTACAGAACTGACCAGGCCAGTATGAGTGAAGCTCATCACAGGAAGGAAAAAGATAGCAGGAAGAAGAACTTCAATTTTATTGTCAATTTTAGAGTCACCAGGCTTCTCATATTCTGCAAAATTGAGACTGGCAGTCCATAAGAAATTTTTAATATTATTCTTTATATTAATTCGGCAACATCATTCCTTTTTCTTTTTTTTCTGATGGTAAAGACATCTTATTATTTTAACACTTCTACATACTTATATGTTGTCTTTCATCAGTTCACATCTACTTATAAATTTCATATCTGGAGCGAAATAATTCGCATTTTAATCAATGAATGCAAATATAAAATAGTATGAAAACTATTTATTCCATGAATGTCTCTTCAAATTATTTTAATTTTTTGAAAGTTGGTTGTACTGGCTTTAACAAAAAAAAAAAAAAAAAAAAAAAAAAAAAAAAAAAAAAAAAAAAAAAAAAAAAAAAAAAAGATTATAGCCCAAAAGCCAAACAAACAGCACTAAAGGTTTGGTGCTTCTCATCTGAAAATACCTGGTTTCCTGGTGACTTCAGCTGTGATCCGGCTGCAGTGTCGGCAGAACTGTTGCTACACTCCTTCGTTTGTGTCCGCCCTCCGGCATCGTTGATCAACAATCCTCCATCACAACAAAATTCCATGTACCTACTTCCGGGTAAAAATTGTAAGTATTTTTTCAGTGTCGTCATGTAGATTTACTCGTGTTTATTTATTGTGAAGGTCATTTTGGACATATAGATTTATTAAAGGAGAAATAGAATATTTTAGTGGAACTAATAAGTCATTCCAGTCTTTGCATACACCGAGCTCAGCACGGAATTGATTCTTAGAAAGCGTTGAAAGCTGCCAATCGATATTATTGGGTGTAACTGCTCTCTGAAGTCAATGAAGTTCACCTCAGAGGTAACAACTTATTATTTACTGTCACTCTGTGGGAGGACTTCAGCGAGTAAATAACTTTTTTCGCGGTTATCCTTCCTCCAGCTAGTATAGGTAGCTATAGTCCATTCCCCGTACAAGGACGTGGGGGCAGCATACGTCAGCCACTTGCTTGCCATCCAATCATCCACCAGTCTACAAGTTGAGAGGTCTGGTGGCTCACTGGTTGCCGGCGCTGGTAGCGCAGGGGCTAGCGAGCTGACCTCGCATTGCCAGGGTTGCCGGTTCGAATTCAGCCGAGGGCATGGGTGGTTTTAATAAAGTGTTGTGTCGGTACCGTGTTGCCCCAATGGAGAGCAAAACGAAAATGACAAAAACATGGTATGTAAACATTTGAAAAAACATAAACACACTTAAAGATGGCTGTATGACTGAACTGACTTAGTGACAATATTTTGAAAAAATTAAAAAAAGTGGTTAAGGTGTCTGACTGGGGATCGAAAGGTCTCCGGTTCAAATCCCTGTCTTGGTGGGGATTTTCGTGGGTCGTTAACCGGACCTTCATCTCTGGCGCAGCTTCCTGTGTAAAGAGAAGTACGACAGAACTCTTCTGTAGTTTGGATTCCACATTAAACTGTAGGTCCTCTGTACTCGATAGGATTGCCGGGTTAGGTTAAGGCGGCTACGACAGTGGCGGAATGCGCAACCAATAGAAACCCTGTCACCAGGTCATTATGACCACACTGAATTACTATTATTACACACAATTTGCATCCTATATGGACTCTGTCGAGAGGATCCCCGCAATTATATTATCGGCTGTATTGTTTACAGCATTTAATTAATAATAAATGTGAACTCATAACCTTTAGACGCTTGTTATCATTAACATTAGGATAGAATCTCGGCTGGCCATCTAATACAAACCAGCCTTCCCCTGTTATTTGCCCAAAAGATGCAAGACACATCAGCTTTTGGCCAAGACCACTAATATAAAATAGATTCTGTAGCGTCAAGAACGCCACGAAGTTAGTCAAACTCTCCTTTAGAATCCCACCACAGTAAACGTCCCAAATCTGCACCTTGGCCACCCTGTCTGTCGAAAAGGAATCTTACATTATGTGTGAATAAAAGAATCAATTTTATCTATTCCATTGTATTCTCATTTCAGCAAAGCTAAGTCTTTGACATCTACTACACTGTTGTTGGTGAATATTGCAACCCTCAAAAGAAATGGTCTAAATCACTCCAAAATCGGATGATGTATAGATCAGTGAAACCATAATCACTAACTAAAATAAAACTGTGACCACGAAAAGTCTGTACGTTTGAGATATATTTCAAAAAATATTACTAGGAGGTATTGTTAATACTCTACAGAGAGGGAATCAACAGTTTGTCAGGGGCTGATTGGCCAAGGCTAGTGGGCGTGTGTGTGGATAGGTGTGCTGACGAACTAACCTTAGGGAATTACAGTTCTGCTCGAAGCGTCTCTTTTGTTCTTCTGGCAACTCCACTAGAATCGTACCACTGGACTGTTTGGGCTAATGCTTGACACCACTGTGGTTTGACAGCCACAGACCGAAGGTTAGAAATTGATATAAGTTCTTACTACGTGCAGAATGCAAGACTTGCTGTTGAACCAGTTTATTGGCCTCTGACAAAGAGTAGTACAGTTTATAGCGTGCTGCAAAGTGGATTCCAACTATCACCAACTTATCTATGCCCCGAACTGTAATACGAGGCGCGTCCAGAAAGTAAGTTCCGTTTGGTAATAAAATGAAATTGTACACAGATACAGAAGAAATTTTTATTGTACAAAATTCTAAAACTCTTAAACTACTTTTCCACATAACTGCCGAAATTTTGCAGGCATTTGTCATAGCGTGGCACCAGGTTTTGTATACCTTCTTCATAGAAATCTGCCGCCTGTGTCCAGGCCCGCCGCTAGCTGTTTGAGCGCCCGCGTGCAATACCGATTATGCCGCCCCCTGTCGAAGTAGCCAGTGGTGGATTTAGGAAATTTCCGAACCGGGTCAGAAAACTGTGAGATTGCCGCCCCTTCAAACATTATTTGCCGCCCCCATTGTTGCCATTCCGAGTGTCGCCGGCCGCCCGAAGCAGCTGTTGAGCTAAAAAAAAAAAAAAAGGTGCGGCGCACGCGTTGCACGCCCGCTTACGGCGGGCCTGCCTGTGTCTTCAACCAGTTTCTTTCAGCTCGTCGTCATTGGTGAAGTGATGATCGCCAAGGAAAGACTTGAGATGTAAGAACAGATGAAAGTCGCTAGGAGCGAGGTCAGGGCTGTATGGAGGATGGTGAAACACGTCCCAGCCAAATCCCTGTACGAAGTTTTTCGTCACGTTTGCAGTGTGTGGTCGTGCGTTGTCGTGAAGCAAAACAACACCTTTTGACAGCAGTCCCCGGCGCTTATTCTGAATTGCACGGCGCAATTTCCGAAGTGTCTCGCAATAAGCATCTGCTTTGATTGTTTGACCACGTGGTAAGACGTCAATGAGTAGGATGCCTTTCCAGTCCCAGAACACTGTGCACATCATTTTCCGAGGTGTCATGATTTGCTTCGGCTTAACCTTTGGTGGGGATGAAGTGTGCCTCCATTCCATTGATTGCCGCTTACTCTCAGCGGTGTCGTAAGAAACCCACGTTTCATCTCCTGTGACTATCCGTCTCAGAAATTCTTCGCCGCTTTCAGCATAACGGGTCAAAAACTCAAGTGCACTACCCATCCGTTGTGTTTCCTGTTGCTCAGTGAGAATCTTTGGTACCCAACGTGAGCAAAGTTTACGGAATTTCAGTTGTTTGGTAACAATTTCATGCATCTGGGGGAAGTCCATAGCGAGAGCACTAATTGTAAACCTACGGTTTTCCTGGATCTTGTCATCAATCGCGTGAACCAGTTCTTCTGTAACCAAAGGTGGACGCCCACTTCGTTCTTCATCGTGCACATCACTACACCCGCCATTGAACTGTCGGACCCATCTTCTCACCATCGAATCACTCATCGCATTTGGTCCGTAAACATCGAAAATTTGCCGATAAATTTCACTTGGTTTCACGTTCCTCGCATTCAGAAACCGAATCACAGACCTGATTTCACAGGCGGCGGGATTTTCAATCAACGCCGACATTTCAAACAAGCACAAAAAAGCGTACGTAACTGACAGCGACCTGCAAATGGCACACGTTCTTCCCCTTGATACACATCGTCTACAGCGCATGTGCGGAACTGCAATCGCAGCGCTGCAGCGGAGATAAATTGAAACGGAACTTACTTTCTGGACGCGCCTCGTAGTTAATTGTTAGGCAGATGGTCGCCCGGATGCGAGGTGCATGGGAGGGTGGCAGGCTCCTAACAGGTGGCTATCGAAGTATGCTCGACTACTCTCGCCGATTGCCCGACAGTAAAGACACTACTTCATCGCTTGTACTGCCCAAGCCGCCTCGGCTGACCTACAATTATGAAGGGGACTGCACTCTAAGGTGCTGACTGCAAGCGTGCAGATTCCTGGCTGGTCACTGCTCGAGCGCGCTCAGCATTGTCAATGATCGCCGATTGCCAATAGATCGGCGACTGAATATTCCTATAATTCCCCAAATAGTAATGGTCTTCAAAATGATCCTTAAAAGTTTTTAAAATTTGTTCCTGACTGTCTTTCTGCGTTTCGATGAACGCAATTCATGCAAAAGCTACTTGTCGCATTTTGATGGGGTTTTGATTAATGTGCAAAGCGCAAGCACGTGAGTAAAATAGAGTTTGAAAAAAAAAAAATGAGAAATCGTGACAGTTTTTTGTTGAACGCAGTTCACGCAAGATTTACTTCTCGGATTTTCATAGGGTTACAAATGATATATAGCCTGTGATCCCGCGGCTAGCTTATGGTAAGTTTCATTTTGATGCAACGTCGAAAAAATGATAAATTAAGGATAAATTTTCGTTGAACTTAATTCTTGTAAATACTACTGGTTTTATATTGATGGGGTTTCGATTCCTTGGTCCTACTGCGGAAATATGAAATGTTTAAGATTGAAGTGATACTGTATAGTAATAAATAGCACGCTCAATAATACTACATGCAGCGTGCGTGTGTTTGACTAGCAGTCATTCCTCGTCAGGTGACGCTACTATCTCCTGGACGGGTGTATATCGAGCTAAAGGTTGATTATGATTATAAAGTGGGGAAGGAGTTACTTATCGACGACTCGTAATGTAAATACCTTGGCATAACATTTGATAGCAGAATGAACTGAGCAGGACACATTGGGCAAGTAATAGGAAAGGGGTTCAAACTTCTCCATGACCTGGATATGAAGCAAAATAGCAGGAGAGCATGGAAACTGGTAAGGAACCTCAGTAATGATTCCAACAAAATGAGTCCGAATGAAATAGCCCATCAGCTGCTACTGAATGGAAAGTTTTGCCACAGAGTTCGCAAACAAAAATTCCAACGCTCCCAGAGCAGTGAAAAAGTAAGTGACCTCGAGAAACATTTCAGTGCCGAAGAGTTAATGAAGTCTATAAGCCAAATGAAAGAAAATAAAGCAGCAGGCCAAGATGAAATTTGAACTGAACGGAATAAACATTTCGGCCCAAGAATTCTTAGTTTGCTGGTGCAAATGATGAATAAATGCGTGACTACTCAGACTATCCCGAAAACATGGAGGAAAGCACACGAGGTTGCCATCTTCAAACCGGAAAAAGAACCAACCGATGCTAATAACTTTCGTACAATCTCGCTCCTCTGCCACTTGTACAGCGCTTTCGAGCGAATGATTCTAGAGCGGATAGGAGCTACTTTTGATGCAAAACTTATCCCTGAGCAAGCAGGATTTAAAGCTAGAAAAGCGTGCAGTAATCAAGTCTTGAATTTAACACAACACATAGAAAATGACTACAAAAGAAAACTCATCAAGGGAGCAGTTCTTACAGCTGCATATGACACTGTAAACCACCAGAAATTAATCTCTATTTTCATTAACAAAAAGATTATCTACCTACACAAAACCATTAAAACTATGCTGCACAATAAAAGGTTCTATGTGACTCTACAGGTTACGAAAAGCAGATGGAGAGACCAGAAAAACGGACTACCCCAAGAGAGAGTGCTGTCCCCAATACTCTCTAATATCTATACAAATGACCAACCGAGATAGAAGGGCATAAGAAGCTTCATTCATGCAGATGACACGGCTATCACTGCCCAAGGTAAAACTTTCGAAGAGGTAGAAAGGAAGCTTACCGAAGCCCTTGAGGTTTTATCAATTTACTATGATGACAACTTGCTACGACCAAACCCAAGGAAAACTCAGGTCTGTGCCTTCTATCGCAGAAGCAAGGAAGCAATGAAATCACTAAAGATAGTATGGAAGGGGACCTTTTTGGAACACACTAGCCACCCAAAATACTTGGGAGTTAAACTCGATAGGTCTCTCACATATAAAAATCACTGCAAAAAGCTGAAAGGCAAAACAAGTGCCAGAAATAATATACTACGCAAACTTACTGGCTCCACCTGGGGAGCACACCCCAGAGTTTTAAGATCCACAGCTATGGCTCTCTGCTTTTCGGCTGCAGAATATTGCACACCAGTATGGGAAGCCTCCACTCATTCTAAAGAAGTAGACGTGGCGCTCAATAAGACTTTCAGCTGGTAACTGGGTGCAGAAGACCAACTGCAACACAAAAAATATATGCACTGGCATGCGGCACAGAGTAGGAGAAGCTCAAACAAGAGACTGACCCAAAGCACCCAATGTACGAGGGTGAGTCAAATGAAAACCTTAAATATTTTTTAAACATTATTTATTGTACAAAAGTGGTACAAAGCTGTATCACTTTTCAACATAATCTCCCCCATGCTCAATGCAAGTCCTCCAGCGCTTACCAAGTGCATAAATTCCTTTAGAAAAAATTCTTTTGGTAGTCCACGCAACCACTCATACACCGCGAGGCGTACCTCTTCATCAGAACGGAACTTCTTTCCTCCCATTGCTTCTTTGAGTGGTACAAACATATGGAAATCACTTGTGGCAAGGTCTGGTGAGGAAGACACTCAAAATGCAGGTCTGTGATTGTTGCAATTGTTGTACGGGCAGTGTGGGGCCTTGCATTGTCATGTTGCAAAAGGACACCTGATGACAGCAATCCACGTCGCTTTGATTTGATTGCAGGCCGAAGATGATTCTTTAGATCTGTGTATGATGCACTGGTGACAGTGGTCCCTCTAGGCATGTAATGCTCCAAAATGACTCCTTTTTCGTCCCAAAATAGAGTCAGCATAACCTTCCCTGCTGTTGGTTCTGTTCGAAACTTCTTTGGTTTTGGTGATAAGGAATGGCACCATTCCTTGGTCGTTCTCTTCGTTTCAGTTTGGTGGAAGTGAACCCAGGTTTCGTCTCCACTAACGATTTTTGCAAGGAAGCTATCACCTTCTCATTCAAAGCGCCGAAGAAGTTCTTCACAAGAATCAACAAGTCGTTCTCTCATTTCAGGAGTCAGCTGCCGTGGCACCCATCTTGCAGACACTTTGTGAAACTGGAGCACATCATGCACAATGTGGTGTGCTGAACCATGACTAATCTTTAAACATGCTGCAATGTCATTCAGTGTCACTCGGCGGTTTTCCATCACTGCTGCAGTGTTCTGTGGAGTCACAACTCGTTGTGCCTGACCTGGACGAGGAGCATCTTCCACTGAAGTCACGCCATTTGCAAACTTCCTACTCCATTTGCAGACTTTCTGCTGTGAAAAACATGCATCACCGTACTGAACCTTCCTTCTTCGACGAATTTCAATAGGTTTCACACCTTCACTACTCAAAAATCGAATAACAGAACGCTGTTCTTACCTGGTGCAAGTCTCAAGTGGGGCAGTCATTTTTATACTGATACTGCGACGGTATTTGTGCATCTGCACTACAGTATGCTGCCACCTACAGGCCATTCTGCACGCTGCTTGTAGCACGCTTACCAACTTACAGGATAACAGCGCTAAATTTCGATTTTTTATTACAAATTTAAGGTTTTCATTTGACTCACCCTCATACAATCAATTCATGGCTCCACCACGCCTCCGCTCATGAAGAAGCTTCTTAAAAAGAGGTAGGGCAATAGACAAAACTCCAGAAGAAAGAAGACTATCCTTATGGGAGGAGGTGCTTCCCACACCTTCAAGCTTTAGGGCCTAAGATGAACTGGCCCCTGGGTGGAACCTGCCTTACGGGAAATGGAACACTTTGAACAGACTCAGAACAAGTGTACCAAGTTGAAGGAGCAACATGAAAAAGTGGGGATACTCGGATGACGACAAGTGTGACTGCAGCTGCATTCAGACACCAGAACATCTCCTCGAGTGCAGAGACATGGGCTTCACGTGCCAAGATGAAGACCTATTTTTAACCTATGACAAAGCGATCCAAGCAGCTAGTTTCTGGAAAAAAAAAAAAAAAAAAAACAATTTGAAACAGTCCTGACACGGAAAGTAAAGTAAGTAAGTTTAATTTAATTGCTGATAACTTCTTTTACATTTTTCCTTAACAGCTAGAAATGGGTTCAATAAGCAAGAGTAAGAAACATGTAAAAGTAAGCTCTGCAAGCGGGAATCCAGATTCAACAGAACGCTCTTGCGAAATTGCTCTGCAGAGCGTCAACGACATCATTCAAACCGAGCGTGGTGGGTGGAACGGTTAACTTTCAGGCCTCGCATTATTCAGGAGTACGCTGGTTCGAATCCCCGTCTGGGCATCCAGATTTGGGTTTTCCATGGTCTCCCCAAATCACTCCAAGCGAATGCCGGGATGCTTCCTTCAAAAAAGGCCATGACCGTATTCCTTCCCGTTCCTTGTCCCCAGTCCCATCCCGCCTCTAAAGACCTTAGTCGTCGACGAGGCGTAAAGCCATAAATAAAAAAAATCATTCAACAATGCTCCATAACCATTCTCTCTAACCAATATGCACTTCAATTAGTAAATAAGTCGAAATGTTGTTTTGTACAGTTTTGATCTCACATGTTTATATTCTTAAATATTTTTCAAATGTTTCGGTGTAGTCCCATTTCTATAACGCTTAATTATATCATATTAACATTGTAAAATACTGTGGAATGCTAATAAAAAACATTAAACCGTTGTATGAAGTATATTACTTTTATAGCCACGGTCAGAGCAGCAACTGTAAATTTGTTCCTGAGAACATGTAGGAACAAAGACGATAATGCACAAACTTGCAAGGAATTATAAACAGTCCTATGAAACAGTATCCGACAAGCGATGATGCAAAAAGTGGATTCCATAGAAAATAAGCAAAATGTAAGGAGATTTATAAATCATTACTTTTATTTACTTATTTATTTAATCTGATTGGGATGGAGCACATGCCCCGGTGGCGATTTCTCTATTTTAAATGTGGTTCCTACTACCCGATGAAGAACATCCCATGCATTAACTTAGCGTTGCTTGGGTTCTTGTTAAATAATCTCACTTACTCTCATTTGAATTTCAGCGAAATGAGCTCAATGGAGTTCCATGAAATATGATTAATTTACGCGTGTAATATTTAGTTAAATTCAGAACAGAAGTGTTCAGTTATAATATTTTAGAAGGCGTGGCGACGTACGACATTAAATCCAGATGTGTTGAGCTAACAGGTTGCAAGAGGCAACATGAGTAAAAAAAAATTAATATTGTCATAGTTTTAAGATGGAGAAACAAAATATAATGCAAAATTATAGGTTTATTATTAATTGAAACGAGTTTACAAATTTAAATGCTAAATCCTGACGCATTTGAGGAAATTATGATGGGAAACTAATCATGTTGAAAGGCGAACACAATTAACATTTATTGTTTGGTTATGACTTTACGCCTCGTCGACGTCGAGGAACGGGCATGGTATTTTTGGAGGTACCATTCTGACATTAGCCTGGAGTGATTTGGAGAAACCATGGAAAACCCAAATCTGCATGGCAGGAAGGGGATTTTAAGTCGCGAAATCAAAGCGTTACCGTTCACCCACCGCGCTAGGTCGCAATTAACATATATTGAGTATCAAATCCCAACAAACTATTTGAAACACAATTAACAATGTATTGAATAATGCATCCAAAAAAAATTATTTGAATAATAAGAATACTCACAAATGGCACATTTTAGTTATCACGCAAAGAATCGTTAAGATACAACATTTATTTAGAGAAGCGCCACCCCTACATGAGACTTGCAGCAGACTAACATACGCATTCTGTCTTAAAATGGTGAAAAGTTTTATTCTGTCCGGCAATGGAAAATCTAGCTCATTTTAACTGTGGTAGGAAACATGAAATTCTTATCATAAAGAGTCTTTTTTCTCAGCGTCGCTATCGGTTCCTAATCGCCGAAACCAAATTCAATGTTCAGATGGTGCAAAACACATTACCATTTGCCCATGCAGTCTTCATGCTGTGAACATGTGGATATTTGTTACCTATACTGTTTAGATATTTGCCCATCTTATACTAGCAAAAGTTGCCTAGTTATACTAATTGTAAGCATCTGAAACTACAGACTTATAACACGTTGTCTACATGTGGGGAGCACCTCTACCCCACGTCCAGCCTCTCCAGGCTCCAGGCAGCGAGAGATGGCTTCTCCCAGGCAATCCTGTTCCTGTATATTCTCGGCGGCAAAATACTCCCGTCAATGGATAGTCATCGAACATGAAATTCAAAGTGAAATAAAAAGCACTTAATTTAAAATGATCCGAGTATGGACTTTACATACGTCACTCCCTCCCTCTTACTCATCTCGATAGGGATTGGCTCGTCACATTGCACACACGTTTTCCTGCGCCGTTTACAAATAGTCCTTTTCACTAAATCCATACTTCCTGGACACAAATTTACACCCTGGGCATCTTGCTTCATTACGGGTAAAGATCGAATTAATTGCTGTAGACCTACGTCGTCGGCCATTTTTCTAGTCTGCTCGTGTGCTTGCAATATTCACTACCTATGCCTTTATATTCCCTTAATAATAACAAATGTCTATTATTAAATCACCTGTGACGTCTTTTAAATGATTCTTTAATTTAAAATTCACTTCCATTACAATACTGTTGAGCTGCAACTAAAGGACTGAAACGACCTTCTGTGCATGGGATAACGATAAAATATGTAATGTTTGGCTCGGTATCTATTGGAACAAAACATATACAATTAATGGCACTGTCCTTAGAACGGTAGATTCCTCTAAATACCCAGGGATAACAATTCGTAATAATTTGTCGTGGAATGAGCATATCGAGAAGATAATTGAGAGAGCAAATCATATGCTACGATTTCTAGGTCGTAATTAAAAAAAAAAAAAAAAAAAAAAAAAATTACACTGGAAGTTAAATCGATTGTATACAAAGCTCTGGTGCGACCTCACATAGAATATTGTTGTTCTGTATGGGGTCCCTATCAGAAAGAGTTAATGGATGCTCTGGAGAGGATACAAAGAACATCCTCCCGATTCGTGACAGGTATATTTAGTTGCAGGGAAAGCTTAAGTGCGATGTTGAAGGAGTTAGGTTGGGAAGACATGGAACACCGAAGGCGTTGCTCTCGACAGAAGTTAATGAAAAATTCACGACTGATTTATTTCGGAATGACAGCAAACAAATATTACTATCAGCAACATTCATATCTAGGAATGACCGCGGAAATAAGATAGGAGAAATCAGGGCCAGAACCGATTCATTTCTGTAATCATTTATTCCGCGAGCGATTATGGAATGGAACAGGAAGGATTTATTGGGGGAGTAAACTTAAAATCCGACAGGAGTAATTGTCGATAAATCACTTCGGCCATCCTGATCTAGGTTTCCCATGGTATTCCCAGATTGCACCAGGTTCCTCAAAATAGCCCTTGGGCGCCTCCTGCCATATCCCGTGTATCCCATCCGAACTATTACCCCTTCGGATAAGTGCAATGCACCCTGCGCCACAAACTTTTAGTGAATCTCGGAGTAAGAATAATAATAATAATAATAACATCTTACAGGGTATTATATTGCGAAACATTCATTGGTTTTTAATTTTTGAAATCGTAACATCATTTTCATATCTTTGCTTTTAGTTGTACGTGTATAGATAACTATGAGTCAATAATCTCAAACATCTTAAATCTGAGGGATAAAAAAACTTTTTTTTTTTTTAAGTTTCAGGAACACAAGCGCTGCCACACCGAATTAGAGTAATAAAAAGTAATGAGAAATGCTAAATTACATCACACTTAATTAGTTACCATTACAAACACAAGTGCGTTGCAAAAAATCTGTTTCTTTCAGTTGGAAATAAATTGGTGTGCTATGCGTTGTGATGGCAGCAAATTAAAGTGGGTCCTTAGCCGGCGTAGCTAACACTTGATCGATCTTTCCACTGAAATGCCTCCAGCTACAATGTTAACTTCGATGAGAACATAAGATACAGTGTCCCACATTCGACTATCCTTTCATGTGCTGCCGGAAATAAAGCATAGCCATCAAGCTGGGTTCTTGCGTTCAATATTTCACTGTCTTCCGGCAGCAAGATTAACTACTCCATGACGCAGTTCATTCTCTCGTGTCCTTTTCACTGGGGAAATAAGAACGAACTGTTCCGACAAGTTTTCACATTCTTTACATACCGTATTACAAAAGTATCACAACCATGTTACAAACTATCAACTTTGAAATTGCTTCAACGCTTTGTGGAGTCATGGAAACAGGTATATGAGCACGCTGGTACTAAATAAAAGGGTTATTTGTACTTAATAAGGCTGTTTAGAGATCTTAATAGAGTTAGCTTAGTTGTTGGTTTTAAGTTAATATAATTGCGGTTGGACACAAGCTCCGGTGGCAACGTTCCCATGTTACGAATTTTTTCTCTGCTTCAAAGAAAATGTTTCGCATTTTCCTCTGTAATTTAATCCAGGCCCTGACTCCCTTCAGCCCGAAATCAAGTGCTAATTTGTGGTTATGGCCATCTGTTCTCTTCCGCGTACAACAACTAATTCTTCTGCCAATATCTATTCATGCTTCATAGACAAGATATGAGTTATACACTCTTCGGCAGCCTCCTATCTTTCAATGACTCCCAACTCAGCTCCTTTATCATATCAGTTGCTGGTTGTGTTCTGCGGCAATTTCAACAGACAAATCTGTTCAGAGACCACTCATTTAGGCATTTTCTTCCAGAAGTTATCTGAAAGATTTGAATTCAAATGAAATTTAGTTGCAACAAAATTAAGTTGTTAAGTGTTATAAAGTTTTGTTAAATTACAATTATGGTTCGCGAATGTTAATTAAATAAAAGTAAATACAACTTTATTTAACATGATATTTAACATGAAATTAAATATTTATAAGCTTTAGACTCAATGAATTTATTTTCTTTTTGCATCTATAATAATTCTAGCTTACTAACACAATTTTTATTGCTTTTAAATAACTTCATTACTTGTCTGAATACTTCTAACGAAATTTGTACTCATGTTTCTAAGAGAAATGAATGTTTTTTCTGTTGAAACTTACACTAAACACTGTAAATAGAAAACGTTTTGCTAAAAAAAACTTTACCAAAACTTACCACTGGAATGGTACGTCGATTTGTTGATCACGTTGATGTCTTGTTTTTACCGCTATGACACATCCTATGAATTGAATAACGAAAAAATATGAAATCCTTGGTTCAGTATTGCTATTGGAACAATAAAATAATATCTGATTGATTATTATCTTGTCAAAGTATATTAAAATTAGAACAGAGTCATAACGCGATTGAAAATCATAATGCGATTATATTACATTCGGTTTTATGGTTCCTGTATTAAAATTCGCAATGCATGAGATTAAGATTTAAGTTGTGCTTGTCAGTGCCATTGCGCACGAAGGTCGAGCTCCGCATTCGGTTTCGTGTCCTTGGCCCTAGAATCGAAGTAGAGTCCCGATAATACTGGTTTCGGACGTTCAGCTTCTAGAAAAAATTATCAGTTATATCACGATTTGAGCCCCGGTTCATCTAAATCTACACATTTTATATAGTCTGTATTATAGACGCTGTGGCTGGCAATGAATGCTTCATGTGTCTCCTCTGTGCATTCCAAATGTAATGGGGTGAGAAATGAATATATAGGCCTATAGCTATCGGTATGGCAGCTTATTTACCTGATCTATTCTGTAATTTGGACCAAAATACATTGGATAAAGAACAATTTCATTGCAATGATAGTTCCCAACTTATGTTCGAATCTGTCAACCAATGTCTGCGCCACTTCCGTAAGCAATATACTAACCGGTTACAAGATCCACGACTTAACATGGAATTTCAAGAAAAGTTATTTTGGATAAGATGCTCTGACAAGTTTTATTCCATTACCATCAGACAAGCGACACAAGAACTCAGCCGCTTCTCTGCGCTTCCTCGTCATTATCTCATACAAACGAATTGTATTCTACTTTCTCTACAAGAGATACTTATCCCGCTTCATGTTACTTTATATTGTTACACCAAAATATTTAATGCAGTCAAAAAGCTTCCACATACCGCACCATGCTGAAATAATTCTAGTAACATTGGATTGGTAAGAAATTCGCAGATCTTTTTTACTTCCATACAGCATCCTCATTGAGCAAATACAAACTGCTGTTATCTTCATCTTGGAGACTTTATAAATGAAATGAAGTGGTCTTACTATACTATCTCAGGATTACTACAGACCACGCCCTCAGAGTGAGTCTCGTATATGTTGCAGTACTTCGAGTGCTCACGCGCTTCTTAAAAATCAAGGAAATTCTCATCATCTTGTGATCCTGCATCAACAACTTTCTTTACGTCGTCAAAGAACAGAGCCATGTGTTTCACACGATCTGTTCTTCCTAAATCAGCGTTGGTACGAATTAAGTCATTTGCTTTCATCGCGGAATTTAATAACGTTCGAGCATACCACATGGCATGGATCTCTATTGCAGATAGATGTTAGCTCTATCTATTGGTTGTTCATGACATCATTTTGTTTTGATTTAAGTTTCCATGATGGTGATTAAGAATAATCAAAATATGACGTACTGAGTGGACGAATTCTTACGTTTTAGGATGCAAATGTTAGGGTAGGAAACAAGTATCAAAATACGTGAAATTGAGAACAGGGGTGCTACGGGGGACCATAGCTGTTTAGTAATAAAATTGTTCATCTGAAGGTTACGATTTTTACAGATGATATATGCTTTTTAATGGCATTCAAATGAAAGGGAATTGTGAACAGAAAGAGAAACTTATTAGGTACACAAATGGAAAAAATAAAGGTTTCACGATGATTTGCATGTTCTTTGACAGTAAAATAAAATTGACAGGACACAATGGGGAGAGGCAGTATAAAATTCTTGCACCCAGTAGAAAAAGCAATGACGGGATGAATCAGGGTAGCGTTTGGACAGTACGTGACCCATGACCCACACTATTGGTATGAAATACAGGAGTTAGAGATGCTGCAAAGGAAGACAGTGATATCTGTTTGTGAAAATTAACTGATGCGGGTTGGAAATCAGTGGATGATAGAAGATAAGTGAGGAAGGTGCTGGATTGTATGAGGCCCGGGTGTATACTGGGAGAATAATTAAGAGTAGTTTATCAACTATCACTTGATTTCAGCAATAACGGAATGAGAAAGTTTTAAATTGTAAATAAGGGAGTCACTGACTAAAGTACATCAAAGAAGATGATATTGAATAATCTACTCCCAACAGTGAAAGAACTTTAAGATAATCGTACACTACAAAAGTGTATGTGTAGAGAAATAGTCAGTTAGGCAGAAGCTCCACCGCAGATAGCAAGTACCGTCGTAATAAATTTCTAAGAGAACTTTGGTGAGACCCTTGCTCGAGTATAATGGGAGAATATGGGACTCACATTATGAGTATCAAGTAATGGAGTTGGAGGGAGAGCAAATTAGAGCTTGCGAAAATTACCTTGGAATACCTTCAGAAATTTGATAGCTACTAAAAAATGTTTTTATTATTTCCTCAGTGCTTTCATAAGGTCATAAGAAGCGAGATAATCAACATTGTTCTGCATGAAGCCGTGCAAATTCAATGAAAAAAAAAAAAAAAAAAGAATTAAACAATCTCAGGACTTCGACAGTTGGTGATAAAGAAAATGCTTTTGTTTGTAGATAATTCATGGAACAAATGCTTTTTTCCCGAGCTTTAACGCTGTGGGAGATACCGGAAAACGAAGAAAACCGAAATCCTGAAGGCCGGACCGGGAATCTCAACTGTCACGTCACTCAGTCATCAGTCTCGGCATCTAATAGGTGCTATGCAGAACTCTACATAGAGCAAGAAGCCTTTATGACTTCATTTCTTCTCCTTTCATGTACAAGATCTTGTAACGTTTCTTTACCAAATTTTTTTTTTTTTTTTTTGCTTTCCTCCGTTATAAATTTCCAACAAACAGGTTTATTTATGGAATTCATAAAGATTAGTAAAATATTAACTGTCTGTCGAATGTAATTTTTATGGTGTTATTATTTTCGAAGTGAGAGTCTCAATGTATGTGGAACCCATCGGATGACGGCCAGCCTGTAGGACATTCGGCTTCCTCTGTGATCTAACACTAAGATTTTAGGAATGTAATCACTTCAGACTTCTGAATTACAAACGTGAATAAAGCCAAGGAACCATGCCAAGGTCTGAGTATTGTCACGCGACCAGCCTAGGCCGCGATAAGGTGTTGCGAGATCGATAGTGAAGGCGGCGGGCGTTTTAATATGGGTCGGCATCAGTCGGCAGCATGTGCGCAACCCAGAGAGTAGTCATCCTGCCCTCACTATGGTGAGTCCTGATTTACTACATTAATGGAAAAGCGTTATTGGTGATTTTTTTTTTTTTTAGCATTTTCATTTACTGTGATGTATTACTACAGCAAAGGCGTGTCTTCGTCTGGAATATTAGCCCACAACTGAAATCAACCGTTAGTTTCGCTCAGTGTAACATCTAACGCGATAATATTGTTTCGTCATTGCATTGAGATGGTGAAATGACGTGTTCACGGGGCCAAATATAAAAACTTCACAGTCATTTGGTAGCTGACTTCAGTTATCAACTATTCGCTTTAGATTTGGGAATTCATAAGATCTTTTTTTTTTTTTTGTTATCAGTCTTTCGGCTGGTTTGATGTAATCCTCCATTTCTTCCTATTTTGAGCTAATCTCTTCATCTCTACATATCCCTTACAACCCACGTCCTCAATTATCTGCTTCATATATTCTAATTTCTGTCTTCCTCTACAGTTCTTACCGTCGACTGTTCCCTCCACTAAAAAATTAACCAATCCAGCATGTCTCAAAATATGACCTACCAGCCTGTCTCTTCTTTCTGTAAGCTTCTTCCACAAACTTTTTTCCTCGCCCAAAATTTCCAAAACTCGTTCATTTCGTACTTTGTCTGTCCATTTAATTTTCAGCTTTCTTCTGTAACACCACATTTCAAATAGAATTTATGAATCTATAACTGTGTAGTGAAATTAATCGAGAAAATTCATAATTAATCTGTCTCAATTCTGAAGGTAGGATTTAAATGCATGCACTGCAAACGTATATATTTATGCGAAAATGATCTCACAGATACCCCTTGTTATTGTGTTGAATTTCAGGGACTGTAATTAGTAAAAAAAAAACAAAAACAAAAAAAAAACACACTTATAAACGACTCTCGTGTTTAAGTATAACGCAAAGGTACTACTGTTTTAGCATTTACTAGCTTAAACTTCTTCACTGCATTATCTTGTGAATCTTTGGATCAACTTATGTGAAATAAAGCCAAAACATATCCCCAAACCACGAACGAGGCAAGAAAGTATTATAATTTTTCCCTACTAGGAATGACTCACATATTATTAAAAGATGGTTTTTCGGTGCCTCAACACAATCCGGTTGAAAGTCTTTAGCAACAAATCCAAACAGTTTCAAAGCTTTTTAGCAGAATTTCTTCTAGCCCATTAAAATTTACTTTTACTCCTGTCAATCCAGGCCTTGTATTGTTACTAACAAATAGAAAAATGCTCAGTTACTGTAAATAAAAATCACTTGATATTTCCAACTGGATGTTTCCGATACAAGAAGATAACTAGATGCTATAACAACAAATGCATTGATTAATTACGAGCTCATTTAAATATTTCATGCATAATTTATGAAAAAAAAGCTACAGTATATAGGCCCCTACCGTAAACACAGTAACTAAAAGCGTAAACCATATTACTAAAACCTTATGGCACTGCATTATCATTGTTGAACGGAAGTTTTAGACATTTAGATGAATATTTATGGAGATACTGAGAACTATGTACCTTAAAGATCAAGGACGCGAAACTGTATGGGCTGGAAAGCCATTACTAATTTTTTTTCCTAAAACGAAAAATTATCGAAGTAAATACTTCCAGAATTCCATAAAATTTCCTTTACGAAAGTTTACGAAATGCACTGTTTTAGGACATGTGAAATCATTAATAACGCATTAAAAATGTTAAACAAAAAATATGGCTAACTCGGTGACGTTCTCACGGTGTATAATATCACAATGAGTTTCCTACAAGTAAGCTCACAAAAAGAATTCACAAATTTTTAGCAGTTTTGTCAGATGTGACTTGAGGGGTTAGAAATATTTTTGAAAAGCAGCAAAAATAATCGTCAAATTGAAGATTTAAGTCTATCCAACGAATTGCCTTCTCACCTGCTGGCAACAAAGTTGCTTGTAACAATACAGTAATTCGTGTAGCGTAAATAACGGAGATAATCATTTCAGCCGAAACTTGAAACACTACTAATGTTTGAGAGTTGCCAAGTGAAAGAAGTTACCGTAGATGATACCTATTTAAGGTGATAAGAGTTCTTGCATCATGTTGCACTATTTGTGTGTTCGCGTCTTCCTACATATACACATACTTGTCTATTTAAAGTTTCTTGCAATACAAAATATATTAATTAAAGATATTTTTCGATGGATAAAGTAATGAAATGTAGGCATTCAACAACGTAGATACTAAAAACTTTTTAAAAAAGTTAACTTTATTGGATATTGAATAGCTTAGTATAAATATCTATTGCTGGCAGATTTGCGATCCAACAGATGTCTAAAAAATGTATTAGTTTATGAATTCTGATTACTCCGTGATTGGTTTGTTGGATATCTAGATGTAATTTTAAGCTTTTGTAGTACGGTGAGTATAAGGCAATAACGTAATAGTGATTTTGATCAAGTAATCATTATAGAAGATGCTGCCATGGTATCTTATTACGCAGACCATCAGGTTTTGACATAGATCTACTTCCGCAGAAAATTGAAAATAGCTATCCTGCACAATCAATAAGATCTATTGTTCTTCAATTCCTGAAATTTTATTTTCAAAGATGGCAAGTTGCTACTATACAAACAACCAAACATTTAGATAAGGTAAACTCCTCCTTTTGTTAAATATGTTGATCGAAACTTCGTACTACGTTGTTATTAATTAATTTAATATGTAAAACAGTTACTTCATCAAACGATTTCTACCAAATAAAATGTATGTTTTACGCTTAAATACCAAAACGCTCATTGAGCAAAAAAAAAAAAACTATCACCAGGCGTAGTGGTTTCTTTAAAACGGCCACAACAGGTTGCGGCTTATCAATATCTAAAATTCTTTGTGTTCACGACAAATCGGTCCAGGGTCATTTAATATATATGATTCTTCTTACCCGTTGCGTTACAAGGCTGAAAAAAAAAAAAAAAATATGGGAGTCATGTGTGGAGAATGCTACCTGGACCAAACGCCAATTTCGCATGATGTCCTTTTTTAGTAAGGCACAACCTGTTCTGGCTGTTGTTTCGGCTTTTGAGCCTTACACACACATACTAAATCCACTATACGAATCTCTAGGCTCGCCGACCTACACTCGAACTCACCTCATAACTGAATAACTACCCTGTTCCACGATGCTGTACTACACTCAAGTACTTTTGCTGCCAATACGGCCGGAAAAGAAAACCAGTAGAAGATTTTGGAAATCACGCGCCAAGACCTGACAATGCATGTAGCATCAGCGAAACAATACCACATTGTTAACTTGTTACATAACAATCTACTAATGTCAAATATTATTACAACAATTTTGAATTACTTTTAAATTATAGGGAAAATTACTGAACGATTAAAACTTATATTGTGGATTAAGTTAACAATTAAAGCAATACAAAATGACGTGCAATAATCTCTCATAGCATTATAAAAAATTTCTGTTACATTGTTAATTGAGTTTGAAGCAGTTTATATAGACCAAAACGGTGTAACATGTTTGTTACGTTAGCACCTGGCAGACGTAGTCCCAGCATTAGGTAAGACTAAAACTTTTTTTCTTTCATTCATGTAATTTTAAAACTAACAGCCATCACATTTTTTTTTTTGCAATTTCGGCTGTTCGTATGAAGAAACCGTGATGGTAATATTTCCTCATCCATCTCTTTATCAACATTAAATGTGGTCTGCACGTAAATTTATCAACTTTTAATACAATAACTCTGAAATCCTCAAAGTTCTTAATTAAAAGCAATAATCTTCAAATTGTTTTACAAATAAATCGAATCATCGAATGAGAAAACACAGAATTATAGGTATCAAGGAAGTTATAATAATAACAATAATAAATTCTTTTGTATGCCGGTACAATTTTACTCTTGCGCAATTACCTGTTGCTTGAAAATATTCTAAAATTGGTTTTTAATTACATGTAATAATTATAATATCCCTGTTATTTGAATTATACCTGCACCATTCGCCCAAGAAGATAAGTAAAAAGAGTTCAGGACCAAAAGGAACATTAATCATGGCCACGCCCCCTATTGTTATGTATATTAAGCAAGTCCAGTTCGGTGAACTAGTGGCTTTATTGCTATGCAAGTTAGAGACCACCTGCAGAGTTGTTGACGAGTTTATGGGTAAGTACCACCCTCTCCCCTCCTTAACCTAACTCTATCCTATGTTTATCTGGCTTTTTGTGGAGCAAATTCAAAGGAGGTACCTTCTATTGTCGCTAACACATATTTTTATGACTTGCTGACATGTTACAGCTCGCTCCCTATCCGTCGTTAGCAGGCAGGTATTCTTATTCAAGAGGATGTATCTGACACTTCTGCAATCATATTCGCCACTATTTACTATAAAAATATCTAAATACCCTAAAAGAATTTAATTAATCTCTAAATTCAATTATATGTGCTCTAAATAATAGCCCTGCACTATGGGTTTAGTGTTTGCCTGCGAGAATGACCGTACATTTATTAAGAATCTTTTCCTCTGTCAAAGTTTGGATTAATTTGATTATAAATGATTAAATTAACGCTATAGACAAAGTAAATTGTCTCAAATATTTCAGTTACTGGAGTGTATTATGCATTATTGCACAACTAAAAATAATTGAAATTTTCGTTGGATTATTACATTCTCATTATCAATCGCACAGAATTTTTTTTTTAAAAAACATGCAGTTGACAATTAAACGGTAATTGAACTACATAATCAGATTACCTGAAATCTGTGTAGTTTCAGTTTTTAGCGCTACAGAATCAACATCCACTAGGCTGAATATGTAAATAGGGAGTAGTGTAACATTGGTTGACTCCAGAAAGGGAACAAAAAACCCATGGCCACGCGAGCAAATGGCTTCATTCAAATTGATTATATGGGTCTTAGTTTGCAACTGCCTGAGACCTTTGTTGGCCTTATTCACAATACGATACAGAAACGAGTCTCATTAATTTACGTTCCTCTTTCACTCACAAATCTAACTTACATACTGCCGTGCCTTTTAAAGCGGGTTACGTCTATTTATAGAGATTCAGACATTTTTAGAACTTCAACCTCGCTGTTATTTATTTCGAGACACCGGCTTCCTCATGTCAGCTAGTCATTTGAGTTCATACCACCAATTTTTTGCAGGTTTGCAGGTGCCCGTGACTAAATGTTTTGTCACAGGGATTAACAACACCTGAGACCCCACACTTAAGTATCCGTACTTTCAGGGTTTATATAGTGACCCTCATTTGTTACTGGAACAACACACTTCCAGCTGGGCTATTATCTGCAGAGTTGCATCTGCCTTTGACAGATGTTTCTTTTACCATTCGCTTCCATTATTCTACAGGAGTGATGCGTCATCGGATGGTGTAAAACCCATTTCTGCCTTTAGCCAGGCATCGCTTATCGGTACCAAGTTCATTGTAGCTCTCGTTCGAATCCAGATCGTCATGTTAATAAATCTCTTCAACGATCTATCACAGACATACAGTCAACGACTCTTGTTGGTAAAAGAAAAATACATTGCATTTCTATATCCTCACGAACACGATGAGTTAATGAACCAACAGTTAGATTGCTGACACATAATTACCATGGAATACCTTCAAACACGTATGGTGTAACCTCGAGTAAACCATGTACTATTCTATATGCTATGACCAATGAAGATGAAGCAATTATTTACGTTAAAGGACGGGGGAGGACCTGATGGTTCCTGAAGATTATCCGGAGGAAAGTCTGCTACTATATAGAAGATTCAGGATGCCAGCCACTACGAGAATTCAAGAACAATAATCCGATAAAACTATGTAAAGTACATTTATTTTGTAATGTTATATGTGCTGCTGTAAATATATTTTCAATTTCCCAACGGTGTGTGAAGTAAAAAATTAATGAAATACAATGTGTTTTTATTTATCCTTATATTCACCGTTCACATACTAGTAGTAAAGCAAAAAAGAAACATTAAACGCGACTTAGAAACAAATGCGGCCTAATCTGACTGTTGCAATCTCACAAATATAAAAAAGTTCCTAAATGACGTTGCATAACCGTACGAGAACATGAATTTAGACTTTAAGTTGCTGTACTGCAACTCTACAAGATTCCAGCAGTCTTACAACGAACGATATCATCCTTCAGCACTACTAGTACGAGAAGAATTTGTTGCAACTGTACCTCTACCTTTAATTGACTGTTCACAGCGAAATGAGTCAATTAAGACTAGACCTGTAGATATTTGTACGGAGTTTTACAGCATTGATAATTTTCCTGCCTACATGTCTACATACTGCCTGATCCTTCACAACCGTGTTATAGAATACATATCTCTAACAAGTGTTGTTCATAACCTAACATAAATATCACAACTCATTATTATGACTGCCATCTTCCTGGACGCACAGGTATTCAAGACGAGAGATAAGGTGTTTATTTTCAGAGATGTTACTGTTTGTGTAGTACAATCAGACAACATTATCGCTATACATTACATCTCAGTAATGTCACTAAGATGAGGCCGTGATGTGCCAAGTATACGTAGTTGACACATAATTACCATGGAATACGCTGGAGCGCTACTGGTGTAACTTTCAGTAAACTATATACTATTCTGCATGTTCCCGCTGATAAAGCAAATACATGCATTAAAGTACAGGAGAAGATTTATTGGTTCCAAAAGATTATCAGAAAAATGTTAGTTACAACATCTAAGATTTCGGATGTCCCCCTTTACGAGAACTGAAGAAAAATAATTTGATAAAACTTTGTAAAGGACATTTTTTTTGTAACGTTATATCTGCTGTTGAAAATGTGTTTTTGACTGCACAAAATGGAAAAAATAACACTTAAATCATATCCAGGATTGTTATTCTTAATTACTATATTATTAACATCATCCCATACTAATAAATTTTTACGTACAATGAGTTCATGTCTTAATAGCGTATAAGCCAGTGTTGAGTTATATATCACTTGAGCCACATAAACGTTATTAATATGTACCTCAACTAGTTTCTGCACTGTAGCCAAACGATAGTAATGTAGCCTTCTGCTAGCTAGAATGTCCTTGCAGTTTTTCCAACAAGGTAGCATCACTTCTTCCTGATGATTATGGAGCCAGTCATTGCAGGGTAAAAATATATTGTTCTAACCCCAGACACCGTTCGGCAGGAGAAGGTGTGCTCGCCTATTGGAAAGTCGGTCTGGGTGCTAGTGGTATTGAATAAATCTGACACCACATCCAATACTTTGATCAGCACTTACCATTCTTCAAAAGTTAGAGCAACTTTGGGATTTAGCCCCATTTTTTCGAGCATCACAACCGGTTAAAAATCGTGTATGGACGATAAACCTAATATCAAACTTTTTATTCATAAGCGTTCAGCTGATACACCAACTAGAACAACAGCACCTGACAAGCCATATCTGAAGACTGACGCTAGCAGACCGGTTTGGAGGAGTGTAAGGTGTGATGATAATGGGGGGAGGGGATAAACCTGTTTATGCCCGCTTGCCCGAGTGGTCGGGGAGTAAATTTGTTCATTCTTGTCTATATAATTATACCTGTTCCGCATTTCATCAATCTGTTGACAGAGCTTGCTGAAGGCGGAGTTGAAGGGGGCCTGTTGTATCCCACATCAATCAAAGCACTGTTGAAGTATAGGTTAGCTATCCATCGATTGTCAACAGCACGCGCTGCGGCAATATATTTTGTCATTGTGCCCCAAATGTTAGGTTAAGGAAGCAATTTGTTATTCAAAGTTAGGTTAAGGAGGGGGGATCATCAACCTGTCAATTTAGCTTAACAATAGGCCCACTAGTGCAGAAAACTGGTCTTGACTAATTTGCATAACAATAGGCAGCGTGGCCGTGATTAATGACCGTTTGACAGAAATTCCTTTAGTTGGGCCTGTACTCGCCTCATCTATCTACTCTCCGACAATTTTGGAATTCAATGGATTTACAGTTTTTATTTTTTGCTCTCAGAAATAATAATACAAAGACGGATCAAAATTCGTGACTTCTACCGTTTGCAACAAAATTTGATAACCAGTTTCAAAGGCGTAGAGTCATAAATAATTTTCAGGTCTGATCAACGTTACCGAACTAGGAACTGTTGTAAATCGATACGAATGGAATATCACAACTCTAAACGAAAATAATTCTTGTAAACCCAATTTCAAAAGAGGAATTCCTGTGGTCCAACCCATATCACTAACAGTAAGGCGTTGTAATATTCGGCACAGAATTAAAAAAAAAAAAAATCGAAATCCTTGTCTCATGACGTAACAAAAATTACGGGTGCTTGATCACATGATCTAGTCCCAATAAATAATTTTTGAAAAACTTTTGACATATTACTGCACACTGAATCAAACACCTAATATCCAAACCAATTTATGGTTATGTATAAGGGGATCTGCAAGTTACATCAAGAAGTACACAATATGGCACCCTATCTTCTTAATTTTATTAGTGGTCCTAGAGGAAACCTTATCGATAGATTGAAATTACAGTGTTAGGAAGAACTCATTCGCTTAGTGAGTCTTTGATCTTATTATTTGACATATAACAGAATGTCTTACATAAAACTATAATGTATAATAAACTTCCCTTAATTTCTTCATTCGCTTTACGCCTCGTTGAAGTCGAGGTTATTAGAGAAAGGATGGGGTTGGAGACTACGATCGGGGAGGAATTATGCGATGTTCTTTTTCCAATAGAATGATTTCTGGAAAAAATTGAAAACGGAATCTGGATGGCCGGCCCGTCGGAGATTCGAACCCATGGCCTCCCGAATGCGAAGACAGGAGTGGATTCACCATGTTAACTGTGTTAAAAGAGGGGATGATGGCACATAGGGCGTGATATCACGATTTATTTATTTTAGTATATATATTGAGACAGAAAGAAATAGAGAGACTGGAGAGAAATATATGTACGACCAAATAGGTGAGAGAGAATATAATGATTAGAGACATAAAATGTCGTGCATAAGCCTGTAAATATTGTACATTAGACGGGGTAGATTTAAGTCTTGGTAGACAGAAACCTCTTTTTCATGTATATTTTTTTAATTTTCCGTAACTGAATAAAACAAATTTTAGTAGTATCAGATTCATTTACGCAGCTGATAGGTAAATTATGACAAGACGCCGTCGACGTACGTAAAGTTGGCAGCATATCAGACTCGTGGAAATTATAGTTATGAATTCATCTTTACTATGCTAACTGAGGATGGTCCTGTTTGGGGGGGGAGGGGGTTGAGCAGGAATAGGTATCCATGACGAGGTGGTTTCCATTCGATCTTCTGCGAAAATAGCGGTAATACTGAAAATAACACGCAAGCGAAAAACTATTAAGGAGAAAACACGAATTTTGATCCGTCTTTGTATTATTATTTCTGAGAGCAAAAAATAAAAACTGTAAATCCATTGAATTCCAAAATTGCGGGAGAGTAGATAGACGAGACGAGTAAAGGCCCAACTATAGGAACTGCAGGGGTTAGCAACATTTTCCGAACATATCAAATTGATTTTAGGATAAACGAAAATTTGTGCCCTCAGATAAAGTAAAAACATTTTTACACACGGAATACCAAAAGTATTAATAAATATGACAAAAAAAATGGTGTAACCTGTACTGGCCCAAGAAGACGGCAGAAGAAATTCGGCGATACCTTAATAATTAATACTAGGACGCTGCAGCATCCAGAGAACATGTAAACTGCCGCGGAAGCCTTCCAGTGCATCCGACACTCATCTTCGCTCAGTCTAAAGCCATTAAGGCTGCTAGGTTTTGACAGTGCTGACTCGCGGCCTGCGTCACATTGGCTTTCTTTCATTCCCGACAAACTAACTGTGTTTCGATTAGACAGTCTCATATACTTCATAGTTTGTACTCCAAATCAAAACGTATACATCAAATCGGCAGATCTTGCAGAGTGATGTTGATTGAGATCATAACTAACGTTGCAGTTTCATTGACGAGTAAATATACAAATACGAAAAGACGACGCTAGAAACTTAACTCTCGCTAGTTGCCATAAAAGATTCTTAGATTCTCCAACAACCTGTTGGAGCTGTAATACCAAAAAATTGTACCCTATTTTGTGTTCTTGACCCTCCTTCTTTTTTTCTGTATTAAAGCTAATTTAAAGACATATGAACGTCTCACCAATGATCCAGTGATACCCATGGAATTCCATATGAGCGATTATGCGGTGTCGTGTAATGAAGAATTTTTTTTCGGTAGAAGCCGAACACAAGATGGCATTAGTACATCTACCACGGCAGCGGCCGAGCACGTATTTTTGCAAATTTCTGAGCGCGTTAGTGTGATTAGACAGAGAAAAGCTAAAAATCTATAATGCTTACAGGTGCGATAACCAGCCGAACACCAGTGTGGTAAGTGGCTCAGTGGTTAAGATGGTCAGTGTGGCTTCGTTTGCTCTGAAACATTGAGAAAGTAAGACGATAAAATTCAAAGCAATCATCTGCTAAAATCTCCATGACATGGAATCAGTACATGTTCGAGCAGTTTCGCAAAAACGATTTTAGCCAAGGTTCTGAAGTGTGCGACAATCGTTGATTTAGAAAAAAACCTGTAATCGCAGCGACCGAGAGAAACAATAATAGACGATACATTACAACATTTTCGGTGACTTTAACTGACTTCACAGGGTCAACGGATTGTAACAATTTACATTCATCCCAAAGTGCCACTAGAACCATCGAATACTTTCAAATGGTACAAGTTCTTCAAGTACTATCTCCGACACTGAGATTCTGGTTTTGCAGTCGGCTGAAGTGCATATCGTCATTAAAAAGAAAAACAATCCTAACTTAATTTGGACGGCTTGAGGTCCGCGCCTGTGCATGGATCCAACGTTCATCACAAATGCTTCAGTGCAGACTTTACCACATACACCATGCCTCTAGTATCACAGGCCTTTACTACACACTCTGATGTTAAGTAACCATCAATAAATAATCTCATCCAAGATAAAAACTGATTAAAAATTTTGCTCCTTAAAGAAGTAATCACGTAAAATATGTTTCTTATCACAACCGGTGACATGTTTCATATTGACGGTTTTCCCCTTCCTTATGAGTTCAGGTCGTTACAACATAACTAATCCCTGGATCTGAGGACGTTAGCGCAATGCCCATCTGCATGCGGGGGCGTATTGGGGCCAACTCCGTTACCGTCACACAACCCACAGCAGTCGTACTGTTATCATTTATGTAAAATACACATTAGCATTTACAAAGTAAAGAACCATTGATTTATCATTCATCCTTCTGAGTTCTTATGTAGATGAACGTTACTGACGGTACTGCGGTCAGCTTGGAACACTTTTATATTATTATCAATCACACTATATTCCTGCGCTTCCATCTGGTGGTTTGACTCTATGTTAATAGTAATGTAGACTCAATTTAATTGGAAATATAGAGGCAGTAGCAAATGGGCTTCAGTCCTACCTCCATAATCCTAAGTTCATGAAGAAGCCTGTCTCAATTAAAAATGAAAATGTTACGTTTTTCTTAAATTCCGTGAACCAAGTAAAAGTCATTCGAATGTAATCACAACTAAATTCGTCAGATGTTTGTTGTTCTGTAACATCGTTTGAGAACAAAACAGTCGTCTAAACCATTTATCAGGATGGACGTAACTAAATATTATGAATTCCCCTGAGAGGCACATCATGTGTGTATACCAAGTATTATACGTGATGATAACATTTGCCTGCTATATTCAATTATTTTTTTGATGGAAACCTTGCGGTTGAACGTCCACAGATACAGTTTCGAGAAAAAGTCTTTGCCGAAACTGTTAGTTTTGTGGATGTTGGTGGTCATACGTTTTCGGTAGTCTTGGTGCATATTCTCGACTTTCGTGATTGGATTGATAATGAATGCACCCATAAATCTTCTAACAGAAGAGAGAAGGGAACTACACACAATGCCTGTAAAGAGTCCTTTCAGACGCTTGTATTATACCAACGACTGTACAAATTAATCTAACCAAACATGATAGAATATTCTTCGCAAATGGTTCCCATCAGTTACAATATCATAATTCCTTACCGGAACCCCAGCGATTTTCTAGTAACTCCTTCTTTGCAGCTGATAACTTCATAGTTAGCTCAGTATAACGATCGTAGCCATCATTCGTTTCAGTTTCGGGATTGACTGTAGAAGCTTGTTCACATGTTGATGATTGAGGATCTAAAGAAGCAGCTACGTTTGCGGTGGGTGTAGCTGCAGCTGGAAATTTTAATAGCTATCTGATGACTCGTTCATAATTGTATCCTTTTTAATAAAAAAAAACAATTAACATACAAAATGGCATCGAAAAAATTGAATAAAGAATATATGGAAGCATGCTAGGAACTAATAAAATGGACCAGTAGATTGTGTAGGGAGGTTACCCGCCACGGAAGAAATATCTTCTAAAGTGTAAAAATGTGTCTCTGTGTGTCCTAAGGTCCTCATTGTGGACGTGAAAGTGAAGCTTTATATTGCCACACAAGACGTCGGTCGTAGTAACAAACTGACAACATTTAACAATAAGCTAGTCACTGGGTTGAAATTTTTAATGTTTGCAACTAACGTCTCTTTTTTTTTTTTTTTTTTCACTGCCTCAACGGCTTTTTGTAGCCCCGCTACTGTGTGTAGCTTAATCTACAGTTTCAACTAATTATTTGGGTTCGCTGTGATGCACGTTGGGGAAAAACCCGGCTTTGACCGTTAAACGGTCTTTATGGGAAACCCTTCCTTATTCTTACTAAGGATCGCTTGTGGTAGTGATCCTTTAAATCGGTGTCATAATGATACTACGTGGTACTTTAAATTTGTGCCATTCCATTGGGAGTACTATACCCACTGACTCTAATCTGTCTACTTCTGGGCGTATAGTGTCAAGCCTGGTGAAAAATTTCTCTGCTTGTCGAAAGATTTCTGCTTGGATGGTAGGCATATTGGTGATCACATGAAGAAGGTCTATTGGCGTGTAGGTGCTCGCACGACTTATCATCCTTAAGCATCTATTCTGCACTCTTTGTAAGTGCAGCAGGGTAGATTTGCATGCAGTTCCCCAGACCTGGAAACCGTACATAATGAAAGGTAAGACAACGGATTTATATATTCTTATTTTTGTTTCAAGTTTCAAGTCATTGCTCAAGAAGATTGGTGTCAGATTTTTAACCACGGCTAGGGCTTTTTTTCTTCTGTCGAGGACATGTTGGCGAAAGAGTAGTTTCCGGTCTAGCGTTATTCCCAGGTACTGGTGCTCGGTAACCCAGGGTAACCTTACCCCCATTAGTTCCAGTTGTCTTTGTAGGTTCGGTTGTTTAGTGGAGAAGTACACTGCGGCACATTTAGTTGGATTCACTTTCACCTTATTTTCACGACACCAGAGACTAAAGGCGTCTAGGCCTGCTTGGGCGTTGGAGATATTCCTTTCGTGGTTTCCTCCGGTTGCGTAGATGAACGTGTCATCAGCAAATTGTGCAACATGAACGTTGGGCGGGGTTCGTATGTCATTGACATCAATGGTGAACAGATGTGGCGATAAGGCGGATCCCTGCGGTAAGCCCACGTTGATAGTGAAGATGGATGACTTTTGGCCTTCTATTTGGACGAAGAACCTCCTGTCCTTGAGGTAGCTTGCTATGAGGGCAATGTAGCAGTCGGGTATGTCGGTGTGATGGAATAGCTTGTCTATTAGTTTGGTGTGCCACACTTTATCACAAGCTTTTTCAATGTCGACAAAGATGGCGGCTGTCGACTTATTCCAATTAAAACCTTTGCTGATTTGCTCGGTAATTCTTACTAGCTGACAGGTGGCTCCTACTCGGCTTTGGAAACCGAACTGTTCTTTCCTTATAGTTTGTCCAAAATCTAGGCTTGCTTAATTCTCTTCAGAAGAATACGTTCCAGCAGCTTGGAGGTAGCCGAGAGTAAGCTAATAGGTCTATAATTATTCGGAATTGTTTTGTCTTTACCCCTTTTGGGCAGAGCTATGACCTTAGCCGTTTTCCATGCTGAAGGAAAGTAATGTTGTAGGAGGCAAGCGTTGAAAATTCTGGTGAGAAGTACCAGACCTTTCTTTGGCAGGTTCTTTAGGTGACTATTGCCTACGCCATCGATTCCCGGTGACTTCTTTCTGGCTAATTTCTTGATGACTGTTCTCACTTCACCGGGTGTTGTTAATTCTGGCTGGTCAGAAGGAGGTCTGCTTAGCCTGTCCTCTACTCGCTGAATTGTTGCGGCCTCCGCCTGTTCTTCCTCTGGAGTTAAGGGGTAGACCACTTCTGAATGTTGGGCGGCGAAGTGCTCTGCCAGAATTTCGGCTTTTCCTAACGGCAGAAAGCATGGACCTGCCGGGCCTGATATTGGCGAATTCGCTTCCTTTGGTTCTTTTAAGGATCGAATTAGGTCCCAGGCTTCCTTGTTTTCTAATAAGAGATGGGACATTTTATCTTCCCATCTTTCTGATCTTCTTTCCTTTAGGCGCGCCGTGAGTTGGCGGGAGAAATGGCGGTATCTACGGCGGTCGGCAGGGTCACGGAAACGTTGCCAGAGAGTCCTGTAACGGTTCCTTAGGTATCTGAGATCTTCAAGTATGGCTGGTAGTTCATGATAAGCGTTGTTGTGAATGATGGTGGTGGTAACGGATGCATTCCGTTCGGCTTCTTTGATAGTAGTGTTGAAGTGGTTTATAGCCTTCTCGATGCAATCAGGCGATGATACATTGAAGGTGGTGTTTATTTTATTGTGAATCTGTCTGGCGAAGTAGTTCCAGTTTATTTCTGTTACTTTTTTATGGCTGTTTTGTGGTAAAGTAAAATTCTTGAGCTGAAGCACGACTGGATTGTGGTCTGACGAAAGATCTCTCCATGTTTGAAGGTGGATGTCTTGAATGATGTTTTTTGCCACGACAATGTCGAGGACGTCCGGGTGGACGTTGCGGCGGTTTGGAATATATGTAGCCTCAGTGGGTCCGTAGACTTGTATGTTCCTCCTTTCGGATAGTTGATACAGTAGCTCTCCTTTAGCATTGGAGGTGCGTGAGTTCCATGCTGTGTGCTTGCTATTTAAATCACCACCTATTATAATTTTGTTTCCTTTTGATAGGATTTCGTCCAAGTCATGTTCAGTCAGGGCTCTGTTTGGTGGCAAATAAACTGATGAAAGGATTATGTGTCCTTCTTTGGTGTGAATTTTTACAGCCGTTGCTTCCATTTCCACCAAGTTGACAGTTGGGATTAACGCATGAGTTAGAGAGTTCCTGATTGCAATTGCTGTACCACCGCCACGCTGGCCTATTCTGTCCGATCTGTAGATTTGAAAGCCTGCTAGTCTAAAGGTGTCGTGCGGGAGGATACACACTATCTTCGGATTCCGGACCAAGTATGAAACAGCTGCAGTGCGTACGCTCCTTAGTATGTGTGGATTGGTGGCTTAATAGTAGTGTCTGCTATACATGCAGTTCAACGTACTCCTTCACCAGCGTTATGGACCAATTATGATCGTGTAAAATGTTCGATACTTCTATCATCGTCGTATGCAGATTCAAAACGAAATAAACATCACCTCGGTACATACACCCACAACAATAGGCTAACACTCCTTCAGTAATACTGACCCCGCTAACTAACTCACATACGGACAGACACTTATCAATACACTGACTCTCAGCAATATACTAGTAATATCGCTGACACCAATGATGAAAATTGATCGGGGTAGTGAAAAATCGTGAAAACTGTTTAAATTTACTACAAAATGACGTCATATCTTTAAATTAGTCGAGCTGGAGTGCGCCGTAAAGTGATTTCATGGAGAGCTCCAATTCACAAATTTACATGAACATGATATTCTTCTGTTCACCCTATAAGTTTCGATAAACTTACCTACAAGGTATAAAGTCATGGTCATTACTTCAGATATTTGATGGAAATACGTACATAGATGAACTTTATGCCTACTCATAATCTCTACCAGTGTATCTCAAGTTACCAACGTGAGGAGTTTCTTCAAAGAATTCTGGGAACTTCTGATCATGTGACGACAACATATAGTTATACCGGTATCAAGGGAGTTTTTCATTTCGGCACGTTAAAACCGAATTATTCTTGTGTGCCAGAATTTCGTGGACTGCTGCAGTCGGAGCAATCTTACAATCCGTTCAGCCGTTCCAGGTATTTAGATTTCTATACGCAACTTGCTGCTCACCCATGTCACATTTGGACAGGCGAAGAAAGAAGTATAGAGTAAAGCGAAGCATCTGTGGCAGAAACTATGTTCCTATATAAATTCGTCTCGGATTGGAATCTGAGGAGGGAACTAGAGAATCGTAGCGATTTCTCTTGACATAGCGTCCCGGAGGTGTATCACGCTTGCAGAACTGAGGGCAAGACTTCAATAAACAGGAAGCATTACCTGGATCATGTCAACACAGTAATTGTGTTTCTGTGTGTGTCATAGTCATGGGCAGAGAGACTTCGTCGATGCAAGTATAAGGCCTTATTTTCACACTACAAACGTGTGAAACATTCACTCACTTTAGACTGATTTAAGAATGACCTTGGTCGCAATATTCGGAACACGAGTCCGAATGCACCGAAAATAGCGTCCTCACATGAATGGTCGTAAGTTTTAGAAGATTTTAGGCTATTCGTGAAGATTTTCTACAGTGTCAGTATACCAGTGACAACATCTGTCTCGAAGCCGAAGCCCCAAGTGCCCGTAGTCAACAATGCGAGGCAGTCAATTTTTATCCCAGTACATACGACAGCAGATGGCACAGGACACAGATAATGGGGAATAGACAGAGCCTACCCCCAATAGGAGTAATGGTTACAAGCAGGGGCGTAGCTACTATGGGGCTAGGTGGTGCAGTGCACCGGGGCCCTCACGCTCAGGGGGCTCCCAAGCATACCTCCAGGGGCCCCTAAGCGCACCTCTAGGGGCCCTCAAGCGCAGTTTAGAGTGCCCAGGAGCCAGCACGGCAAACTGGCGACCTTTTTTTTCGTCTAAGGGGCCCCTGAGAAAACAGGAGCCCCTCACTAAGGGCCCTCGCTGCTCAGGGGGGGCCCAACCACTGCTCGAGGGCCCCTAAAGAACAATTCAAGGGCCCCCATCCTCAGTTCAGGAGGCCCCTACCAGCACACAAAGCAAAAAAAAGGTCACCCGTCTGGCCTGAGGGCTCAAAATAAATTTTTTGCACCGGGGCCTTTGTTGACCTAGCTACGCCACTGGTTACAAGCACATATTGGTGGTGATTGGTACATAGTCTAAGTTTTCATGGACTGTAGCAATCAAGAGCAAGAAGTGTGTACCTTTATGACTGATAGAAATGGACAACTCATTTACATGCCAAAGGGTTGAAGATCATACAAATATACTCCATCTCACAACTATCGACAGAAGTGAAGTAGGATCTATAATGTCTTCAGGCATGAAGAAACGTGATTTATTCAGATACACTTGACAACTTAACAGTATGGCAGTCATCGTATAGTGAGCAATCATAGCAGCAATAGGCACGTGGCCATCAGACAGACATTATAAGTCACATATTCTTTCAAGCTCTCACACGCCGACAAGCTTCCAGATATCACCACAAACACACCAGTAGTGGAAAGGGACTGCGTGAACGAAATCAATATTCAGGTACCAAGCGTGGTGGGTGAACGGCTGACGTTCTGGCCTTGCATTCGGGAGGACACCTGTTCGAATCCCCGTCTGGGCATCCAGATTTGGTTTTTCCATGGTTTACCCAAATCACTCCAGGCGAATGCTGGGATGCTTCCTTCAAAAGGCCATGGCCGAATTCCTTCCTGTTCCTTGTCCCCAATCCCATTCCGCCTCTAATGACCTCGACGTCGACGAGGCGTAAAGCCATAAGTGAAAAAAATATACATATATATTCAGGTTGAGTAAGCTCCAATCACCAACCACAATTCTGCCAGAGCTGTGATATTGTGAATTTAATGTCAAAATCGTGTAATTTTATGAAAAATGCATAAAATTGCTTAAAATAAGAAAAATTGGTGAAAATTACGTAATCAAAAAGTGGTAAATATCATGATAATCATGAAACCATTAACATTATTACTAGAACTGCTAGACATATACTACGTTATCATTATTAGAAAGATATTTTAAAGGGGGTACAATGGATGGAAACTACACATGGGTTCAGCATACAGCTTAGTGTTATTCATACGACGCGTTCATCGCCCCAGTTGACTACATGCACCATCACAGTTCTCTAAAGTATTACTATGAATGACAGAATGCTTCACCTTTACTAAATCGAGATGAATTTACCACTAGTCGAGCCTGACTGCGTCCCATATACGGCTAACGGTCAGGAAAAAACATTTTGGGCGCACATATCGAGCATTTGTAAAACACGAAAATAAAGACTTTATCAACACAACAAAATAAAATTCTTATTTCTCTCTAAGTTGTATTATATGCACTTGTAATTTCTGAAACCTCGGCAATAATTCCAAATAATCCGTAACTTAGTCCATGTGAACAGCATAATGCACTTTGACACAGTCGACGTTGTTTAATGAATTATGGGCGCTATTAGGTCTCGTTACCGTTTTAATATAGCTTCCGCACGCCTAGTGTCTTAGCCCGAAGATCCTGCAAAACATTTTGTGGTTGACATCTCCAAAGTTACAGCTCCCTCTGTGCCACGAGGATCGTATCAGTGATGAGGGTCTGAAAACAGGTTTTTGGCCGCGGAGTGACTGCTGTTAAGCCCTGAGGGGAGCTGGAAACCGTTTTCCTCGGCAGAGAGGGGAGGGCATGTTTGGCAAGCCGACAGGATACATGCGGGTATTAAATACGAGGCGCGTCCAGAAAGTAAGTTCCGTTTGGTAATAAAATGAAATTGTACACAGATACAGAAGAAATTTTTATTGCACAAAATTCTACAACTCTTAAACTACTTTTCCACATAACTTCCGAAATTTTGCAGGCATTTGTCATAGCGTGGCACCAGGTTTTGTATACCTTCTTCATAGAAATCTGCCGCCTGTGTCTTCAACCAGTTGGAAACAGTTTCTTTCAGCTCGTCGTCATTGGTGAAGTGATGACCGCCAAGGAAAGACTTGAGATGTAAGAACATCAATCGCATGAACCAGTTCTTCTGTAACCAAAGGTGGACGCCCACTTCGTTCTTCATCGTGCACATCACTACGCCCGCCATTGAACTGTCGGACCCATCTTCTCACCATCGAATCACTCATCGCATTTGGTCCGTAAACATCGCAAATTTTCCGATAAATTTCATTTGGTTTCACTTTCCTCGCATTCAGAAACCGAATCACAGACCTGATTTCACAGGCGGCGGGATTTTCAATCAACGCCGACATTTCAAACAAGCACAACAAAGCGTACGTAACTGACAGCGATCTCCAAATGGTGCACTTTCTTACCCTTGATACACATCGTCTACAGCGCATGTGTGGAACTGCAATCGCAGCGCTGCAGCGGAGATAAACTGAAACGGAACTTATTTTCTGGACGCGCCTCGTAAAAGTGACAGTATGTGAATAAAGATTTTCCCGGCGTATAAATCCAACATAGTTGTCACGGGTTTGCAGCCGGATGTTTACTTCAAACGATGAGCAAGAGACATGATGAAGATAACGAAGGACGTTGTCGAAACGTTTTCATCGTTTGTAGAAAACATCAGGCAGCAAATCCGTGAAAATTATGTTGTAAAAGTGACAGTGGTCGGTGGTAGAAATTAATGGCCCGGAAGGTTGCGGTTTGTTAGGTGGATGGGGGAGGGCTGGTGTAGGAAGCTGGCAGACTATAAATAGAAGTGACAAAAGGTCAGCAATACAAACGTAGGTTTGCAGTTTCTTGGCTGGAGTTTTAAGGATAGATGCGGTAAATCGACAGGATTCCCGCAGGCGATAAATAAAATTGACAGGAGTCGGGTATAGAAAATAATGCCCCAGAGGGTCTCCTAAACAGTGTATAAATCAGATATCGTGAAAAATTAAAATGGTCCAGAGGATGGCCTAATTAACATATAAATAACTTGGGTCGGCAATAAAATTTTATGACCCAATAATTCAGGACAGGGTGTGGGCACTAATAATTAATGACCCCGGTAATGTGTCTAGAAAAGCCATTTGTATACATTAAAAATGACAGATAATGTTGCTTAGGTATAAATGTACTTCATGGCAAAAACGCAGGTAAGTTTATTTTATATTGTAAGATGTATAGTGCAGAGTATTTTAATTATAGTTTCAGTATATAAGGCTCTATGAACCAAAACTTATTATGATGGGCACAGTTATCCAATTCAGTTTAGACCAACCAATGTCAGTATTCGCCGCCATCAAAAACTACTATGGATTATCACATTTGAGTAATTTTTAACTAATGGACCTGCAAATGAAACTTTAATACTAAATTTAAAATTACATTTAATACATAACTGGTTTCGTCCTACCATTGATTTAATGTCGTTTTTTTCACAATTTCAGTGCCACAAATACAAGTCTACTATTTTACGAAGAAACTCAAGACATGAAATGAGGTCCTAAGCGTACAAAAATTTCTCTGATGTTAACCAAAACTCTAGATAACTTTGCCCACGACCAAAATCAATCACATTTGGGTTTAATGTTTTACTTTTATTAAATTTTACTATGCAAATGCGTGCAGACGATTGTATACTGCAGTTGTAGCAAATTGAATAATATGCTAACATCTGCGTAGGAAATAATTTTAAAATAAATAAAAATTAAGGAAAAATACGCAGAAAGGTGACATATTTGACGATATTTTTAAAATGAAGTTGGATTTAATTCTATAATGAAATTGGACCTTAATTTTTGATAAAAATTCTGATGATCATTTGATGCTGACAATAAACTCGATTACAGCAGGTTTGCAACGTTTTTTCTTGTACTAATTACTAATCAAAATGATTATTAATAACTACTAATCTACCAATGTTGGCTGCAATAGAAAAATGCGAATTGAAATTCTAATTAATTTACAGTACTCTAAACTTCTCAACAAATTTTAAAATTGTGTGACTGTTCTCTTATTAAGAACTTATTACTGAATACAACTGAGTTAGTTTCGAGTAACCGTTGTGGTCATTAATTACTCTTTGATATTTATCTACTAAGCTTTGCTTTCTTTTATCAACTTTCATAGTATTCTATCAGTGCAAGGGTTAGAAGTAGTCAAATAGTCATTTAGTCCCGTATTCAAGTTTTGTACTAAATTTATACTTTGTATTTTTTAAATTAATATTATTGTTGCATTTAGTTGGAGCAATTGGCAGCTGCATTAGATTAGCCTCTGTTTATTTTCATCTGCATTCAGCAGTGTACCTGTCCACTGATTGTCCTTTCTGTTGTAATATGTTTCACCTGACTGTGCTTTTAAGTTATTTTGAGATTTGAGTGCAATATTGGTGCACTATTTAGGGCACGTGTGTAGTTCAATCTTCATCCGCTTAAATGAATGATTTCTTACTTCCAATACCATAGTGTGTGTAGGTGATTGATCTGCCCACTGAGCTTATAGCTTTGTTATCAAGAAAGACACAGCTGGAAGCTGCCGTGGAAGATTGCAGCAGATGTGATATACGTGATTACCACTCACGGGTTCTTCCCTGTCAACCATCGGACCAGTAACCGAGACACAGTATATGGAAGCTGCTCGACGGTCTCCTATTGAGTGACTGGAGTGTGATTTAATACTCGAAGCTGCAATTGGGGGCAGTAGAACAAGCTTAGATGCCAGGAAGACAAGCTTGTGCTGTCCAACGGGTTTGACGCATTGCGGGAGGCTTATTAAGTCCTGCAATCGTCATCCTGTGAGTTGGAGGTCCCCAAGCCTACTTGATTTGGGCAACCGCAGAAATAGATTCTGGTGATCTTGAGCTCAAATGCTAGGCGGTTTATTGAACCCTTTAGGGAAATGGTGGATCATTCGGTGAGGAAATCCAGTGTCCATTAAATGTGTATTCCGGATTGGTCTGATCCGAGATGCGAAACAAGCATTCAGCATTCCCGGATGCAATTGAGGAGATGTCGGCACCTGTGATGATTGCCACCTTGTATAGAAGGTTATCCTCTCGTCCTTCCAGAGCTTGCTGAAACGGTGTAGCATCTTACAGATTGTGGTCCTCTAATTCAGAGACATGTTTAGGAAATGAATCAGTGGCTATTTCGCTTCTATGGTGATATTGTCTGCAGATACTCGATCTTCACCATTGGGTTGAGTCATGTAGGGCTCCCTTTAAAAGTTGAGGTGTGCTGTATACACGTTAAACGGATACACTGGTGACAGGAGCAGTGTAGTGTGCATTTGGAGGTTTTATAAGCTGAGGGAAGAAGACCTGGAACTGGAAATATAGTTACAGGCAGCCCAAATAAATTCAACACCACATGTTAAAAGCAGATTAAGGAAATCTCGACATTTAAAAATTCTCGCCGTTAAGTGCAAAAGTATTTATTACAAACTTCCTGAACTAGAAAGTGTTATTAATAGCACAAAAGTGGATATCGTGATCGGTACAGGTAGCTGGTTGAAACCGAATATAAATTATGTAGAAACTTTTAATAATGGCATGAACATTTTACATAAGGATAGATTGCATTACAATAGATAGGGCGTATTTATAGAAATCAGTAATTACATTTCGAGTAATGAAATAGACATCAATACAGTTTGCTATCATACAGATTATTCTTAACGTAGCCAGCACTAAATTTGTGATGGACGCCTTCTACCATCTACCATCTACTGTAACTAATATATCTTAACCATTTAAATACTTTGCAGTAATAGTGGAAATTGACTTCAGCTTGCCTTATATCGACTGGAGTAATTACGTTCGCATTGCTGGCTGCAGGGGTAAAATTTTTTTTAAATCATTGTCAACCTGTTTTCAGATCATCATATTGAACAACTGGTTACTAAATCAACGTTGTGTCTTGACAGTAACGAAAACGTTTTAGATCTTATCATTACAAAGAGGCTAGAACTATTCACAGACATTTGAACGACCAAAGAAATAAGCGATCACAAAGTGGTAATTGCAAACTCAGAGCCAACAACTAACCGAAAAAAAGAAAGCATTGTATATAAATTCGAAAAGGCCTCAAAAGAATCATTTAGAGCTTATCCGAGGGATAATTGCCAAAATACTCCGTTCAAGAAAAGAGGCATCGATTTATCCAGATAGTCATGAAAGGTATGGATATGCATATACCGAAACGTTCAGTCACAGATGGGAATGTCTATCGTGGTATACAACTGAAGTTAAATGTTATGCAAGAAGCAAAGGAGGATACACTTACGGAGTACCGTAGTCAAAAATGAGATGCGTAAAACATTTGGTGACTTCAGTTTTGTATAAAATTTGATGGTTTTAGCAGGCATCATGTTTATAAAAATCCACACACTTTGTGAGCTTTGTGCCAATGATATTACTACTGCAAACGTTTCGTCACCAATCTGGCGGCATCGGATAGAAGATAGAAATAGAGCATCGAAAGGCCCCAGTTTGGGGGCCGCAGTTACATCACTGACGCAGCTCTAAATTGGAATTTTACAGACTTCCATTGCAATTCGCTATCTAAAAGCCTCACAGTAAGAAATTTTTTTCTTACTAAGAAAAGTACGTCAGAACCAATACACGACGAATGTAAAATTAAAAAAAAGCCACGGCAATGCTAACGAACTAAACGCTGATCTTGTGGTGGTGCCTCGGTGGGCAAACTACGTTACAATTATCTTTCATACCTTTATGATTAATAATTGCGGATTTTTAATTTTAATTTTTATGAAGGAGTGAAAATTTATTAATTTTGCAAGAATCTCGACGTTAGTTGGAATTCAGGAAAAATTGTCACAATATGACATTTATTTTCTTATCACTGGCGATTACAAGTCTGAGCGAATTTACCGTTAACATTAACACAAATTGGCAAAATCATAAAAGCAACGCTCAGAGTTACAATTAGCCGTCATGAGCAAGCAAACAATTATATATTTACTTTTAAATATATCTCAGAATCAAAATGCAAGAAACAAGGACAATTGGAAACAATAAAAATACAAGTTATGACGACCTCAGACAAAGGTATCATAATACTGTGACTTTACAGTTAAGAAGGAAAATCATGGGCGCCAGAATGAACAATATATCATTCGAAAATAACTAGTTCTGGCAAATTATGCCGCTAACTCAGGGGTTTTTACAATTACAAAGTGAGAACATGGACCTATCCTCTCAAAGTCGCTTACGGGTTCTGTTTCACGGAATGCACAATCAGATGGCTTGGTCGTAATAAATTACCATTGTAGTCCTGCGTCTGATGTCTGCGATGACTGTAGTGGACCCACGATATGTGAGATTATCTCACAAGTCGGCTATAGGCATCTCTGGTCTGACAATGCGCATCATCGCATTACCGGCTGTGTTGCTGCGATAAGCTTGCTCCAGCAAGGCAAGCTGCCAGCCAGAAATCGTACAGCGGCAGTTGGCGAGAGAAGCCAACTTTCCAAGTCCAGCTCAGACTAGACTCGCATAGCTTGGACTCGAAGATCGAAGTTAGAATCCCCAGCTCCTCGCTCTTCGGTCCACGAGGAAACTTCTCGCTCCGCCCATTTGTAGTCTCGAAGCTCACATATAACAAAAATTCCCAGGATTTTAAGTTATACGCTCATTTGGATTGGATCTTCAGGTCGGCACCTAATGTCACGTGATATCCCAGATATGTGATTTGGCTAGAGTATCTAACAGAGGTCGGACATATTCGGCTAAGTTCGCCGGGGCGAGGGAACATTCGGGTTTCGGACGGCAGGCTTTTCCCGCCAGGTGAGTGACGTCGTTGACCGCCCATCCCCAGGGAGCAGAGTGTGTGGTCTGGCAAAACCCAAATCCGCGACGTCCCGTCGCCATGATTCGGGAAGACCAAGATTAGCTTCAAGCCTACATAGCTCAATAATTCTTGAATATTCGCTTTACCAAGATACACTGTATGTTCACCATTTCATTACAGTCCTCACTTGGAATCTCGCGTACTTTATAAAATTACAACAAAAATCTATTTAGGTGGTCGCCCAAGATTTATGTAAATTACTCTTATATTATTACATATATAATAAAAATGCACCTTGTAACGTGGCGACAGCGCGTCATGTTACAATCTGAAAATTCGTTCACTGAAGAAAATATGAATAACATTTTTCCTTTAGAGAGGGATTAATTACGAATAGGAACTATAAAGCAATTAGAGCACTCGCAGAAGGGGAAAGCGCAGCATCCACATGGTATCCCAGTAAGAGTATTCTCAAGATAAGCAACGGAAATCGAACAGTTTCCGTCCAATATATACTCTAAACCCTTAGAAGAGAAAAGTACCTTCACATTGGAAAATCGTGTAAAGACTTCCATTTTTCAAGAAAGGAGATAGAAAAGATCCTAGAAACTACCTACCCATATCTCTTTGCAATTGAGTTCTGGAGCTGCTTTATGCTCCTAAGCGAATTCGAATTGCTTACAACGAACCAGTATAGAACGGACAGTGTGAAACATAACTATTGATGCAGGATCACAAGCTGATGTAATAATATTAGATATTCAGAAAGCTTTCAACTCTGTACTATACAACCGCCTTTTTTCGAAAATTTGAGCGAACGGTATATCCGATTAGATTTGAGTTTGGATACGAGATTTTCTAATGGCCGGTCGCAGCATGTCGTCGTGGACGGAAAAACCTCTTCTAATGTAGATGTTACATCAGGCGTCCCTCATGGAAGTGTAATAGAAACATCCGCTTCTTAGTTTTTATAATCGATCTTGGTGACAGCGTGAATAGCAGCTTGAGATTGCTCTCTGATGACGCAGGTCATCTATAGAGAAGTAAGTTATTCGGCCGGATGCTTTAAAATAACTCTGGATGATATTTCGGCATGGTACGATCAATGGCAACTGTAGTGACCCGCCCTAGGAGTCACCACTAAAAGGAGAGAGGAGAATGTGGGCAAGGGTTGCAGGAATAACCCCAGTAGACCCTCGTTTAATCTGCCACTCGGGTTAGCAATTTTTCACCATCATAGGAGAGCTCTAAAAATAAGTAGTCACAATATAGCACATATCAGAACATTTATTAGCCTTTGTTATTAGCCTCAATGGCGCTGACAATTATTATGCAGAGGTATTATTGCTTCCCCATGCAGCCGTGTCTCGGCCAGCAACAGCGAGCTAAGGCTACAAATATCTCCCAAATTAGCAATGACCATCCCCGAGAATTAGACAGTCGGCCCCACCTGACTTTATTGGAGTCCCCGTCGTCACTCTGGCAGCTTGTCCGGCGATCACGGCAGGCTGGGGCGACGTGCTGGCTGCGTCCCGCAGTGGCGTCGATCCCGGGTGCTGTCTGCCTCTACCCCAGCGAAGACGACACCTCCATCAGCGGCACCCCTCGGTAGACGACTTGTCGGGGCGAGTCGGCGTCGAGCAGTCTTCTCTCGAGCTCCGTCCCAGAGCCTAAGGTCTTAACCCCACCCCCACCATCGAGCTCTCCATCCAGTGGGGACAATTTTCCACCAATCGTAAATCTGTTACCAGGCCGTCTAGGTGACTTCTTTGAGACGGTCATTGCTCCAACTCCTACTTATCAGCACTCTACTTTCAGGGCACTGCCTCGGAATTTGTGCAACCTGTCTAGCTCGCTTTTGCTGCCTTGATTTCGACATCGGTATGCGTACCAGCCGTGACGGCTACTACATCTCCCCCGCCCCCCAAGTCTGAAGTCCCCTCAGACTGATTTCTTAAGTCTACTTTACAAAGAATATGTACATACAATATGCTTAAGTCTAAATGTGAGGTTCCCCCCCCCCTTTTTTTTTTTTTTTTTTTGTTTTTCTCTTTGAGGTACAATTAGAAACTTCTTAATCTAGTGTAGGCGGTTGTCATCAGGAGTTTCTCGTGACCGCGTGTAGCAGCGTAGCATGTGTGTGGCCTCGCCACGGCCTTGCTTACTGCGCGCTACGCCAGCCCTGTGCCAGCAGATTCCACCGGCGTCAGCGTCTGGCCGCAGCACGTGCACCTGACCTTTAAACAACATTCAGTGTACCCTGAGGTGTCTTAGTGAGAACATATCTGTGTTGTGGTGAACGTTTGTGGATATGTAACACTTGTACAGGTAAGTCTCTTTCCGCTTCATTATTCATTCGAATGCTTACACCTCCGATTACAAGTGTCTCTTCGCCAAAGTCCACAATAGCTCTCCATTTCTTTAGGAAATCCCTTCCAAGAACTCCGTCATATGGTAGATTTATTCTCTCAGATACCACATGCAGTGTGTGTGCTACTTCCAGTGCCGCTCCCTTCCTTAAGGAGAGCTGAACCGTTCCTTCCGTATACACAGCCCCTCGCTATGCCTTTAATCATTATCCTCCTTCTCCCATCAATACTCTGCAAGTTCTTCAAACATTTTCGCTGAAAAAGCGAGGACCTGGGCCCCACTATCAATCAAAAAACCGTACTGTCCCATATTTTTGCTCTGCTCACACTCCAATTCCCCAAATTCATTACGATTATGCAATCCATTCTGTACAAGTTCTCTTCCTGAGTATGACAGGATTGCTTCGTCACACTCTGACTTAGTTTTCCGAATTCTGCCATGAATTTGTCTTCTCTCCATTCGTGCGTAAATTGCAATCATATGCTCCATGACCCCAACGTCTACAGATCCAGCACTCACTGCCCTGAAATATTTGCAGGCGCCAGGATGGCTTTTCCAAACTGCATCTCGTACATGGCTCCGAATCCTGTGTATTTCTTTTCCCTCCTCTATGACCTTCATAGCCTTTCCCGTTAGAGTACCTTGCCCTTCATGCCACTTCTTGATTCTTCCCGGGCAAAATCCCGTCCGCGTCCTCGATTTCCTTGCACTTCATTCTCTTGTATCACGGCGTAACTCCCCGCACTTTCGGGGCCCCCCCTACATTGCCTCGCGCTGTGTCCAACGGCCATGCACAGTTGGCACTTCTGCTTCTGTCTACATTCCTCCGCCGCATGTCCTCTCGGCCGCAATATCCACAATTTTTTATTTTCACTGGTTCAGATTCAGTTTTTCTATTTGCCCCCCTATAAACCATCCTTTCTTTAGCAGATAATATGGCTGCCTCTTCGCCCCTTGCCATCTCCACCGCCGCAGGTAGCTGCAATCCTTCACCTTTTGATCTTAATACTGTAATAATTCGTTCATCCAGTAAGCCTTGAACGAACACCCCCCTTCCCAAAGAATAGATTAATTTAATAGCACCGTTCAACTCGCCCCCTACCATTGATTCGCTTGTAGCTTCTTTAAACTCATGAATCATAGAATCTACCCGACTCGCCCAGTCCGCAATTGACTCGCCTTTTTGCTGACTACTTGCAAACATTTTTATAGCATAATAATCTAAAGTCCTTTTGGGTCTATAATTTTCAATCAGTATGGCTCTTACATCTTCCCACGTATTTGTGTTCTCTCGTACAATTAACTTCTGGCGTGCTACAGCTGTGATTCGTGTCTTTACAAATTTAAGTAAGATATTATGATCATCTTTTTTCACCAATTGAAACGCTGTGTCACAATTGTCAAGGAACTCCGCCAAGGTATCTTTATCTCCATTAAACGAATGAGGTATTAACTTAAGCGCCTCAGCTAAGCTTACGTATGATCTACCCCCCTCATCTCCATCAGATGGCTCATTTTTCCCCCGCTCATTTACTTGTAATGGATCAATTTTTCCCCGTTCATTTACTTGTAATTGATCGATTTTTCCTCGCTCATCTACTTCGGCAAGCTCCGCTTGTCCCCTTGTGGTAGGCATGTTTTCTGCTTTTGCGCTTACTCACAGTTGTTGCTGACTGGGTGTTTGGCTGCGGTTGCGTCGCCTGTTGTGTACCGGCGGCCGACGACCTCCTTTGTTGCTTCGTCTGCTGCTTACTGCTTCACGATGACTGCCGACCTCGCTTCCTTCGCTGCCTCACTGGATACTGGATACTGCTTTCCTCCGATACTCGTCTCCTGTAGACACTGTATTTATTGGATTACTCGGGTGGTCTTACTGATTTCTGTGCTAGACTACTTACAGAACTTTTCCCCTATTAATTGCTTATGAACCCAATCCAAACATATTATGCAGGATATATTTTCGCTAATACTTCCTTTTAGCTGAGTGGCACCCCCAGCTGACACCAATTTTTTACCCCTTCTTGTAGTGACCCGCCCTACGAGTCACCACTAAAAGGAGAGAGAGAATGTGGGCAAGGGTTGCAGGAATAACCCCAGTAGACCCTCGTTTAATCTGCCACTCGGGTTAGCAATTTTTCACCATCATAGGAGAGCTCTAAAAATAAGTAGTCACAATATAGCACATATCAGAACATTTATTAGCCTTTGTTATTAGCCTCAATGGCGCTGACAATTATTATGCAGAGGTATTATTGCTTC